>OX456523.1:162250635-162850635 GCA_949748255.1 Eustalomyia histrio | reverse complement strand
TGGTATGCGTAAACGGTGGTTCGAATAAGACATCATCTTTATTTAAATCAATCATATTCGTATAATCTGTACAATTGAAGTTTATCAAAGGTTTTTGATAAACTCTAAGATGTGCCGGGTCGTACAGATTTCTTCGGTAGTGTAAAATTTTCTTGATTGCGATGTTTCGTGTCTCTTTTTTATCATCAAATAATGTCGCTAACAAAATATTTTCGGAATGTCCGTAATATGAATTGTCTTTAATGACATTATTCACAACTCCGCGTAGATTTGTATCCAAATATTGTGTCCAACGAATGAATTTGTTGTTCGTGGTCCAGTGGTCGATGATCTGTCCAAAGTGTTAAGCAAATGACGAAATGGCAGCTCGTTGAAGTGCAGAAGGCACACAAACCAATGCAGCGGTTTATTTAAATGCAATTTAAATCGACGCAAAATCCCATTTCTTACGCCAGTATTTGTTGGCTCACCATCACAGCATATGCCGATTAATGCATCGAGAGCAATTTCTTTTTCGACGAAGAATGTCATCAATTTGTGTTCAGCATCTTCATTTTCGACTTTTGTGTAGCCTATCAATTGAGAATTTGGTTCCTTCAAAACAACTAGACGTGCTTCTTTCACCATCCTTGGATGCAACTTCTCATCGATTTTTTCCATTGTTAAAGCATCATTTTTTCGGCCGTCGAATGAAAATGCTATCAAATTGTATGCATCATACTGCTTACGAAGCAATTCTTCTCTGCATTTGGCTTTTTCTTTATTTTTATACATGATGATAGAATTGCCATGTGGATCTTTTACGTCAATGTCTTGCATAAGAGATGTTGCGAGTGCTGCTGCTATTCTATCAGACACCAAATCGATCACACATCGTAGCGAAGTTCGAAGCATCGTATCTGGGAGTATACGGTCCTCGTATCATTGGCGGAACATCTTGTGGATTTGAACTTGGCTCATCTGTATCAGTACTTGGTTCATATGCTAAATGGCTCTCTTCAACGCTTGTTCGTATTATTGTTGACGTTAGTGTTGGCTCTTCAACTTCAGGCACGAATTCCAGTATCGTCAATCTTCTGACATTATTTTGATCTTGCATAAACTCTTTCAAATGATCTGGAATCAATCCACATGAGCATAATGCTGCCTTCAAGTCACATTGACATTTGCCGATGTAAAGTAATTCTTTTGTAGATTGCACGAACGTTCTGAATGTGGCGATTTTTGGATGTTTAGTTTCGATTTGGTACTTGCTAATCAATGTACCCAATTTTCTAACAACACTTTTTTTTGTTCGAATTTCAACATTAAGTTGACTCCAAATTTCAATCAATTTGTCTGTTACGTGCGGTACGAATGTTTTATACGAAAACATTTTGTTTTGGAGTTTAGCACGTTCGGCCAAGAAAAAAAAGCATCTTAAAATATCCTGTTTCGTTGGCAGATTGAGTCCACTCAAATCACAAGATGCACCAAAAACAGCAACATCGTGCGAAGGCAAATGCTTCAAATGACTTTCGGTACTCGTTGATGTTGTTGCGGTTTGCGATGTAGACGGCAATGCATTTGGATCCGTTGTATACTTTTACTAAAAGAATTAAAAAATAACTGAAATTAGTATATTTTAAAACATTTAGTTCGAATATATTTCTTCCACCTACAAATTGGTAAATACACAGTGGTAAAAATGGTAAGAATTTTATTTATATTCAAATATAAAATTTTGATTTGAAACGAAAAACGAAAAAAAAACTGTTTTTAATTGACTTGAAAAAATCATTTTTTGAAAAGTGGGAGACTCGAAAATGGAGATAGACCTATGGTTCCTTCACCAAAGTTGCTTAAAATTGTACATCGAATCATCCTAGGGGCGGCTCTAATCGAATTTTTCGGCTCCATACAAATTGGCCCTCCCTAATATATATATATATATATATATATATATATATATATATATATATATATATATATATATATATATATATATATATATTCATTGCCCATACTTTGAAGACATCTGTATATACAGCCAAAAAAGTCCCTATAATATTCGCTGTATCCAGTAAAATGTCTTCAGTGTAAACAGTAAAATAACGAAAAGTTTAAGGACAGTCTCCAAAGTAACAAAATGTCTTCATAGTAACTTGTGAAACGAAAATCCGTCCCCGCAACATGCGCCGTGCACATATATATATATATATAATATATATATATATATATATATATATATGTGCACAGCACATGTTCCGGGGACGGGTTTTCGTTCCACAAGTTACTATGAAGACATTTTGTTACTTTGGGGACCGTCCACAAACTTTTAATTATTCTACTGTTTACACTGAAGACATTTTACTGGATACGGCGCATATTATAGGGACTTTTTTGGCTGTATATACAGATGTCTTCAAAGTATACACAATGAATATATATATATATATATATATATATATATATATATATATATATATATATATATATATGCATTTCACATACTTTGAAGACATCTGTATATACAGCCAAAAAAGTCCCTATAATATGCGCCGTATCCAGTAAAATGTCTTCAGTGTAAACAGTTACTATGAAGACATTTTGTTACTTTGGGGACTGTCCTTATACTTTTCGTTGTTCTACTGTTTACACTGAAGACATTTTACTGGATACAGCGCATATTATAGGGACTTTTTTGGCTGTATATACAGATGTCTTCAAGGTATGAGCAATGAATATATATATATATATATATATATATATATATATATATGTGCACAGCTCATATTGCGGGGACGGGTTTTCGTTCCACAAGTTACTATGAAGACATTTTGTTACTTTGGGGACTGTCCTTAAACTTTTCGTTATCCTACTGTTTACACTGAAGACATTTTACTGGATACAGCGCATATTATAGGGACTTTTTTTGGCTGTATATACAGATGTCTTCAAGGTATGAGCAATGAATATATATATAT
Source organism: Eustalomyia histrio (assembly GCA_949748255.1). Taxonomy (NCBI): domain Eukaryota; kingdom Metazoa; phylum Arthropoda; class Insecta; order Diptera; family Anthomyiidae; genus Eustalomyia; species Eustalomyia histrio. The sequence continues at coordinate 162,847,669 of OX456523.1, read as the reverse complement.
ATATATATATATATATATATATATATGTGCACAGCTCATATTGCGGGGACGGGTTTTCGTTCCACAAGTTACTATGAAGACATTTTGCTGTTCGTTATGTATTTAATTTGAAAATTTATGAACATGATCGTGTAACGGAGCTTGTTCCTGAGTTTTTAAGATGTAGTTTCGATACTTTACTTCTTTTTTATAAAATTATTAAATTGCAACAACCGGAAGACCTAGTGAATGAGTTTTCATTTATTAATTCAACAAGGAACGTTCAGATTGATGTACCTTTTAGACATCTTTCAATATTTGATCGATCTTTTATTGTTCGTGTCTATCAAATTTGGAATAATCTGCCAAACAGTCTAAAACTTTTTTCACATTCTTTTCTATCATATAAACGTAGACTACTGGATGACTTTAATGAAACTCCTCCATAAATAATTATATGCCCTTAAAGTTTCATTTATGACCGTTAAGATTTTTTTTTGTCTCTTGCTATAGGTACTTGTTTAAACACTTGTTTCCATGTTCATATGGTTGGGGAGCCGCAAATATACTTGAATAGTAAAATTTTTTTTGTATATAAATATGTATTTAATACAAAATTTAAATTGTATCATTATGGTATTTAGTTTTTATCTAACAATACATAAATAAATGGCCTTGAAGGCTTTCTTTGTATTGATATAAATAAATTTAAAGATAGAATTAGAGGACAACATATTGAAAATTATGAGATTTTAGTTTCATTTGAAGTTGTATCACTATTTCCTAGTATACCAGTTGATTAAGCAATGAGTACTAAAGTGGGACGTAATAATGCAATATACAGAGATAGAAAAATGTTCATTTTTACGTATTTTCAAATTTTGTATAGAGGACAATAGGTATTTTCAGTACAATAGGAATATATACATATATACAACAAATAGGACTTCCAATGGGATCTCCAGCTTCTCCAAACATTGCGGATATAATAATGGAGAAATTGCTAGATGAGTCTATAGAGAAATTCAGTGTAAAACCAAGGATAATGACGAAGTATGTAGATGATTTATTTTGTATCATTCCAGAATTAGCAGTTAACGACATGCTTACAACATTAAATAGTTTTGATCCCAACATTTAATTTACAATGGAGAGAGAATGTAATTCGATACATCCATATTTGGATACATTGATAATTAAGAGAGGCAACAGATTAATAATGGATTGGTATCAGAAATCAACTGCACCAGGGAGAATAATTAATTATTAATCTAAACAAAGTAGGAACATTATCATGAACACAGCTAAGAATTTTATAGAGAGAGCATTGACAATAACTGATGTAGAATTTCATAGAGGAAACATTATAAAGATCAGAGATATATTACGAGATAATGGTTTTCCAACTGAGTTATCTTATAGATTAGCAGGTAAATATAGAAATAGGAAGACACGAAATGTTACATACATAACTGAACCACGAATTTTTAAATCTTTGACATATGTCCCTGGATTATCAGAGAGATTGGCGAGATCTAACGTCTTTGATAAAGGGAAATATGGAATAGCTTATCGTAATTTTAATACATTAGGGAAATTATTTAGTAAAACTTAAGATAGAATTGATAAGTGGGATATGTCAAATTTAGTTTACAAGATACCTTGTCAGGGAAATGATCAAGAGAATTGTAATAAGGTATATATATAGGAACGACAAAGAATAAATTAAAGACCAGAATTTCAGAACATAAATCAGACGAATTCGTAGAAATATTAATTCGGAAAAAAACGCATTGTCATCTCATTGTTCTATATTAAATTAACATCCTAACTTTGAAAATGTTTCTTTATTAAGAACAGAAAAAAATTATAAAAAACGTTATATGTTAGAAATCATTAATACACCTTTGACACAGAGAATGAACTTTAAAGCTGACAGAAAATTTGGCTCAGAATTATAGATATTTAATTAGTAAAAAATTAGGAAACTTAAATATATAGATATGTTTTTAATAACTATAACAATTTAATTTCATAATGTTATTTTTTTTTATAAACAACATTTATTATGTTAAATTTCATTAACCAAAGTATTGAACCAATATGAAAATATTTTTTAGGAGCTTTTAATATTTTTTTGTTTGTCAACTTTTTTATAATTATTAAAATTTTGTTTTCCTGAAAATGCTAACAAATTGTTAGCGAAATATCGAATATAAAATAAGAAATTTTATAAAAAAAGATCTTTAGATTAAAAAACTGAATATTATCTCTTAGATTTTTTTTTAGCCGACAAGTGAATTGGTTTTGCCTGAACATCACGGCAGGCAAAACCAAGGCTAGAGGACAGATAAAATATTGCAGCAGCTCACTGTAATTTTAATTTGCTGACCAGATCTACCACGAGTAGGGTTTCGGACACGTCTGCGGTCATGGTCTGATTCTTTGCTAGGAGAAATTCGAAATAAGTTTTTAGCGGTAAACCGGAAGTATTACTAGGTAAGAGGGGTTTTTGTAAGGGTAATGATTTGCGTGCATAATTTATATAAACAGCTAAACATAAAACTTACACGATTTGACTGGCCGGAACGATGTAGTTGTTTCCAGTAGATGAGGGATAGTGGTATCAGCTGAAGGGGGAGAGAATAAAAAGAGTTGGATATTAGGAAAGTACATTGAATTGAGATATCAAAGGCTTATTTAGAAAATCTGGGTTGCTCAACATTGGTATTGCCAACTACACTGAGAATATTTTCAACATAAACTAGGGTAAAATTGCCAAATGTACTGGAAGGTCTAGACTACTCAGACGGTTGGGTGATTGCAGGCGTACTTCCCTACCATCCTTTATACCCAGGGGTAGAGCAGGATGGTGGGGTTTGTCATGTGCGCCACTAAAAGGATTAAGGTTGCATTCTAATACAACTCTGTGTAAGCAAGAAACTTAGAATTGAATTAGAATGCAAGCTTACCAAAAAAGAAGATGAAACTGCTGCAAAGCTTTTGATAGGCTGGCGGGGGAAAATGGAGGGAAACTTCCTGCCTGTGTTTCTTGTTTGGAGTCATTCGAGAATTTTCTATGAAGAAGGTTGTGAAAAAAGGGGTGCTATAGAAAAAAGGATTAAAGAAGTGTTTTTTTTGGTTTTGAGAAAAATATTTGTTTTTTATTTGGTGTTTTTTTAAATAAAATTTGGAAAAAGAGAATAGAAAGATTGACAAAAAAATTATATTTGAAATATATAAAAGAGAAAAAAAAAACAGAGTTAAAAAAGAAATTATTAGAAGAAAAATAAAACTATTGCCGAGAAAGCAATAGAGATAAATATATATATTATTTTTATTGGTGGAGAAAGGTAAAAAAGGAAGAAATCTGTGAAGTGAGAAAGAAAAGGAGCCCAGGGAAGCAGGCACCTTCGACCATCTCTAAATGGACCCATCGGGGATTAAGACGGCACTACCAAGCCTGGAGTGCATACTTACGTGACGGCATACTTACGTGTTAGACTCAGACGGTCAGACGAACGGGACTGAATCTAAAAAAAAGGGAAATATGTATGTATATATATATATATTAGGGCGGGCCAAATTTTTGGTTGATTAGAGCCGCCCCCTAGGATGATTCTATAGATAATTCTAAGCAACTTTAGTGAAGGAACCGTAGGTCTATCTCGATTTTCGAGTCTCCCACTTTTCAAACAATTATTTTTTCCCTATAACATTATTTTGATTCAAATTTCGATTTTTTATTCATCGTTATATTATCTTTTTTTATGTGTATATGGGGGGTTTTTGGGGTCGAGAAATTAATTTCTGATCTTTATTTTTACCTATGACCACCACCAGAGGGCGTTTCATGCATATTTTAACTATTTTTCGTCTATTTTCCGAAAAAATGTTTCGGTCAAATTGATCTTTATTTTATTTTTTTCAACAGAAATTCAACCTAAAAAATAAGAAAATGTTTAAAAAAAATGAATTTAGTGGAAGAAAAGCGAAATAAGTTATTTTTGAAAGTATTTCTTGCTTTCAAGTCTGGGGTATTTTGCACGGCTTTCTGATGTAACTGCCATAACACTGTGTCGACTTTTTTCTAAAACACGTTTAGAAGCGCTAGCCAGCAATTGAACATGTCTTTCTGTTGCTTGTATGTGTACCGGAATTCTTGGATCAGGCAATGATGGATCATTGTATTCTAAATATTGTTCTAAATGATCATACGGAATGGTATGCGTAAACGGTGGTTCGAATAAGACATCATCTTTATTTAAATCAATCATATTCGTATAATCTGTACAATTGAAGTTTATCAAAGGTTTTTGATAAACTCTAAGATGTGCCGGGTCGTACAGATTTCTTCGGTAGTGTAAAATTTTCTTGATTGCGATGTTTCGTGTCTCTTTTTTATCATCAAATAATGTCGCTAACAAAATATTTTCGGAATGTCCGTAATATGAATTGTCTTTAATGACATTATTCACAACTCCGCGTAGATTTGTATCCAAATATTGTGTCCAACGAATGAATTTGTTGTTCGTGGTCCAGTGGTCGATGATCTGTCCAAAGTGTTAAGCAAATGACGAAATGGCAGCTCGTTGAAGTGCAGAAGGCACACAAACCAATGCAGCGGTTTATTTAAATGCAATTTAAATCGACGCAAAATCCCATTTCTTACGCCAGTATTTGTTGGCTCACCATCACAGCATATGCCGATTAATGCATCGAGAGCAATTTCTTTTTCGACGAAGAATGTCATCAATTTGTGTTCAGCATCTTCATTTTCGACTTTTGTGTAGCCTATCAATTGAGAATTTGGTTCCTTCAAAACAACTAGACGTGCTTCTTTCACCATCCTTGGATGCAACTTCTCATCGATTTTTTCCATTGTTAAAGCATCATTTTTTCGGCCGTCGAATGAAAATGCTATCAAATTGTATGCATCATACTGCTTACGAAGCAATTCTTCTCTGCATTTGGCTTTTTCTTTATTTTTATCCATGATGATAGAATTGCCATGTGGATCTTTTACGTCAATGTCTTGCATAAGAGATGTTGCGAGTGCTGCTGCTATTCTATCAGACACCAAATCGATCACACATCGTAGCGAAGTTCGAAGCATCGTATCTGGGAGTATACGGTCCTCGTATCATTGGCGGAACATCTTGTGGATTTGAACTTGGCTCATCTGTATCAGTACTTGGTTCATATGCTAAATGGCTCTCTTCAACGCTTGTTCGTATTATTGTTGACGTTAGTGTTGGCTCTTCAACTTCAGGCACGAATTCCAGTATCGTCAATCTTCTGACATTATTTTGATCTTGCATAAACTCTTTCAAATGATCTGGAATCAATCCACATGAGCATAATGCTGCCTTCAAGTCACATTGACATTTGCCGATGTAAAGTAATTCTTTTGTAGATTGCACGAACGTTCTGAATGTGGCGATTTTTGGATGTTTAGTTTCCATTTGGTACTTGCCAATCAATGTACCCAATTTTCTAACAACACTTTTTTTTGTTCGAATTTCAACATTAAGTTGACTCCAAATTTCAATCAATTTGTCTGTTACGTGCGGTACGAATGTTTTATACGAAAACATTTTGTTTTGGAGTTTAGCACGTTCGGCCAAGAAAAAAAAGCATCTTAAAATATCCTGTTTCGTTGGCAGATTGAGTCCACTCAAATCACAAGATGCACCAAAAACAGCAACATCGTGCGAAGGCAAATGCTTCAAATGACTTTCGGTACTCGTTGATGTTGTTGCGGTTTGCGATGTAGACGGCAATGCATTTGGATCCGTTGTATACTTTTACTAAAAGAATTAAAAAATAACTGAAATTAGTATATTTTAAAACATTTAGTTCGAATATATTTCTTCCACCTACAAATTGGTAAATACACAGTGGTAAAAATGGTAAGAATTTTATTTATATTCAAATATAAAATTTTGATTTGAAACGAAAAACGAAAAAAAAACTGTTTTTAATTGACTTGAAAAAATCATTTTTTGAAAAGTGGGAGACTCGAAAATGGAGATAGACCTATGGTTCCTTCACCAAAGTTGCTTAAAATTTTACATCGAATCATCCTAGGGGCGGCTCTAATCGAATTTTTCGGCTCCATACAAATTGGCCCTCCCTAATATATATATATATATATATATATATATATATATATATATATATATATATATATATATATATATATATATATATATATATATATATATTCATTGCCCATACTTTGAAGACATCTGTATATACAGCCAAAAAAGTCCCTATAATATTCGCTGTATCCAGTAAAATGTCTTCAGTGTAAACAGTAAAATAACGAAAAGTTTAAGGACAGTCTCCAAAGTAACAAAATGTCTTCATAGTAACTTGTGAAACGAAAATCCGTCCCCGCAACATGCGCCGTGCACATATATATATATAATATATATATATATATATATATGTGCACAGCACATGTTCCGGGGACGGGTTTTCGTTCCACAAGTTACTATGAAGACATTTTGTTACTTTGGGGACCGTCCACAAACTTTTAATTATTCTACTGTTTACACTGAAGACATTTTACTGGATACGGCGCATATTATAGGGACTTTTTTGGCTGTATATACAGATGTCTTCAAAGTATACACAATGAATATATATATATATATATATATATATATATATATATATATATATATATATATATATATATATATATATATATATATGCATTTCACATACTTTGAAGACATCTGTATATACAGCCAAAAAAGTCCCTATAATATGCGCCGTATCCAGTAAAATGTCTTCAGTGTAAACAGTTACTATGAAGACATTTTGTTACTTTGGGGACTGTCCTTATACTTTTCGTTGTTCTACTGTTTACACTGAAGACATTTTACTGGATACAGCGCATATTATAGGGACTTTTTTGGCTGTATATACAGATGTCTTCAAGGTATGAGCAATGAATATATATATATATATATATATATATATATATATATATATATATATATATGTGCACAGCTCATATTGCGGGGACGGGTTTTCGTTCCACAAGTTACTATGAAGACATTTTGTTACTTTGGGGACTGTCCTTAAACTTTTCGTTATCCTACTGTTTACACTGAAGACATTTTACTGGATACAGCGCATATTATAGGGACTTTTTTTGGCTGTATATACAGATGTCTTCAAGGTATGAGCAATGAATATATATATATATATATATATATATATATATATATATATATATATATATATGTGCACAGCTCATATTGCGGGGACGGGTTTTCGTTCCACAAGTTACTATGAAGACATTTTGCTGTTCGTTATGTATTTAATTTGAAAATTTATGAACATGATCGTGTAACGGAGCTTGTTCCTGAGTTTTTAAGATGTAGTTTCGATACTTTACTTCTTTTTTATAAAATTATTAAATTGCAACAACCGGAAGACCTAGTGAATGAGTTTTCATTTATTAATTCAACAAGGAACGTTCAGATTGATGTACCTTTTAGACATCTTTCAATATTTGATCGATCTTTTATTGTTCGTGTCTATCAAATTTGGAATAATCTGCCAAACAGTCTAAAACTTTTTTCACATTCTTTTCTATCATATAAACGTAGACTACTGGATGACTTTAATGAAACTCCTCCATAAATAATTATATGCCCTTAAAGTTTCATTTATGACCGTTAAGATTTTTTTTTGTCTCTTGCTATAGGTACTTGTTTAAACACTTGTTTCCATGTTCATATGGTTGGGGAGCCGCAAATATACTTGAATAGTAAAATTTTTTTTGTATATAAATATGTATTTAATACAAAATTTAAATTGTATCATTATGGTATTTAGTTTTTATCTAACAATACATAAATAAATGGCCTTGAAGGCTTTCTTTGTATTGATATAAATAAATTTAAAGATAGAATTAGAGGACAACATATTGAAAATTATGAGATTTTAGTTTCATTTGAAGTTGTATCACTATTTCCTAGTATACCAGTTGATTAAGCAATGAGTACTAAAGTGGGACGTAATAATGCAATATACAGAGATAGAAAAATGTTCATTTTTACGTATTTTCAAATTTTGTATAGAGGACAATAGGTATTTTCAGTACAATAGGAATATATACATATATACAACAAATAGGACTTCCAATGGGATCTCCAGCTTCTCCAAACATTGCGGATATAATAATGGAGAAATTGCTAGATGAGTCTATAGAGAAATTCAGTGTAAAACCAAGGATAATGACGAAGTATGTAGATGATTTATTTTGTATCATTCCAGAATTAGCAGTTAACGACATGCTTACAACATTAAATAGTTTTGATCCCAACATTTAATTTACAATGGAGAGAGAATGTAATTCGATACATCCATATTTGGATACATTGATAATTAAGAGAGGCAACAGATTAATAATGGATTGGTATCAGAAATCAACTGCACCAGGGAGAATAATTAATTATTAATCTAAACAAAGTAGGAACATTATCATGAACACAGCTAAGAATTTTATAGAGAGAGCATTGACAATAACTGATGTAGAATTTCATAGAGGAAACATTATAAAGATCAGAGATATATTACGAGATAATGGTTTTCCAACTGAGTTATCTTATAGATTAGCAGGTAAATATAGAAATAGGAAGACACGAAATGTTACATACATAACTGAACCACGAATTTTTAAATCTTTGACATATGTCCCTGGATTATCAGAGAGATTGGCGAGATCTAACGTCTTTGATAAAGGGAAATATGGAATAGCTTATCGTAATTTTAATACATTAGGGAAATTATTTAGTAAAACTTAAGATAGAATTGATAAGTGGGATATGTCAAATTTAGTTTACAAGATACCTTGTCAGGGAAATGATCAAGAGAATTGTAATAAGGTATATATATAGGAACGACAAAGAATAAATTAAAGACCAGAATTTCAGAACATAAATCAGACGAATTCGTAGAAATATTAATTCGGAAAAAAACGCATTGTCATCTCATTGTTCTATATTAAATTAACATCCTAACTTTGAAAATGTTTCTTTATTAAGAACAGAAAAAAATTATAAAAAACGTTATATGTTAGAAATCATTAATACACCTTTGACACAGAGAATGAACTTTAAAGCTGACAGAAAATTTGGCTCAGAATTATAGATATTTAATTAGTAAAAAATTAGGAAACTTAAATATATAGATATGTTTTTAATAACTATAACAATTTAATTTCATAATGTTATTTTTTTTTTATAAACAACATTTATTATGTTAAATTTCATTAACCAAAGTATTGAACCAATATGAAAATATTTTTTAGGAGCTTTTAATATTTTTTTGTTTGTCAACTTTTTTATAATTATTAAAATTTTGTTTTCCTGAAAATGCTAACAAATTGTTAGCGAAATATCGAATATAAAATAAGAAATTTTATAAAAAAAGATCTTTAGATTAAAAAACTGAATATTATCTCTTAGATTTTTTTTTAGCCGACAAGTGAATTGGTTTTGCCTGAACATCACGGCAGGCAAAACCAAGGCTAGAGGACAGATAAAATATTGCAGCAGCTCACTGTAATTTTAATTTGCTGACCAGATCTACCACGAGTAGGGTTTCGGACACGTCTGCGGTCATGGTCTGATTCTTTGCTAGGAGAAATTCGAAATAAGTTTTTAGCGGTAAACCGGAAGTATTACTAGGTAAGAGGGGTTTTTGTAAGGGTAATGATTTGCGTGCATAATTTATATAAACAGCTAAACATAAAACTTACACGATTTGACTGGCCGGAACGATGTAGTTGTTTCCAGTAGATGAGGGATAGTGGTATCAGCTGAAGGGGGAGAGAATAAAAAGAGTTGGATATTAGGAAAGTACATTGAATTGAGATATCAAAGGCTTATTTAGAAAATCTGGGTTGCTCAACATTGGTATTGCCAACTACACTGAGAATATTTTCAACATAAACTAGGGTAAAATTGCCAAATGTACTGGAAGGTCTAGACTACTCAGACGGTTGGGTGATTGCAGGCGTACTTCCCTACCATCCTTTATACCCAGGGGTAGAGCAGGATGGTGGGGTTTGTCATGTGCGCCACTAAAAGGATTAAGGTTGCATTCTAATACAACTCTGTGTAAGCAAGAAACTTAGAATTGAATTAGAATGCAAGCTTACCAAAAAAGAAGATGAAACTGCTGCAAAGCTTTTGATAGGCTGGCGGGGGAAAATGGAGGGAAACTTCCTTCCTGTGTTTCTTGTTTGGAGTCATTCGAGAATTTTCTATGAAGAAGGTTGTGAAAAAAGGGGTGCTATAGAAAAAAGGATTAAAGAAGTGTTTTTTTTTGGTTTTGAGAAAAATATTTGTTTTTTATTTGGTGTTTTTTTAAATAAAATTTGGAAAAAGAGAATAGAAAGATTGACAAAAAAATTATATTTGAAATATATAAAAGAGAAAAAAAAAACAGAGTTAAAAAAGAAATTATTAGAAGAAAAATAAAACTATTGCCGAGAAAGCAATAGAGATAAATATATATATTATTTTTATTGGTGGAGAAAGGTAAAAAAGGAAGAAATCTGTGAAGTGAGAAAGAAAAGGAGCCCAGGGAAGCAGGCACCTTCGACCATCTCTAAATGGACCCATCGGGGATTAAGACGGCACTACCAAGCCTGGAGTGCATACTTACGTGACGGCATACTTACGTGTTAGACTCAGACGGTCAGACGAACGGGACTGAATCTAAAAAAAAGGGAAATATGTATGTATATATATATATATTAGGGCGGGCCAAATTTTTGGTTGATTAGAGCCGCCCCCTAGGATGATTCTATAGACAATTCTAAGCAACTTTAGTGAAGGAACCGTAGGTCTATCTCGATTTTCGAGTCTCCCACTTTTCAAACAATTATTTTTTCCCTATAACATTATTTTGATTCAAATTTCGATTTTTTATTCATCGTTATATTATCTTTTTTTATGTGTATATGGGGGGTTTTTGGGGTCGAGAAATTAATTTCTGATCTTTATTTTTACCTATGACCACCACCAGAGGGCGTTTCATGCATATTTTAACTATTTTTCGTCTATTTTCCGAAAAAATGTTTCGGTCAAATTGATCTTTATTTTATTTTTTTCAACAGAAATTCAACCTAAAAAATAAGAAAATGTTTAAAAAAAATGAATTTAGTGGAAGAAAAGCGAAATAAGTTATTTTTGAAAGTATTTCTTGCTTTCAAGTCTGGGGTATTTTGCACGGCTTTCTGATGTAACTGCCATAACACTGTGTCGACTTTTTTCTAAAACACGTTTAGAAGCGCTAGCCAGCAATTGAACATGTCTTTCTGTTGCTTGTATGTGTACCGGAATTCTTGGATCAGGCAATGATGGATCATTGTATTCTAAATATTGTTCTAAATGATCATACGGAATGGTATGCGTAAACGGTGGTTCGAATAAGACATCATCTTTATTTAAATCAATCATATTCGTATAATCTGTACAATTGAAGTTTATCAAAGGTTTTTGATAAACTCTAAGATGTGCCGGGTCGTACAGATTTCTTCGGTAGTGTAAAATTTTCTTGATTGCGATGTTTCGTGTCTCTTTTTTATCATCAAATAATGTCGCTAACAAAATATTTTCGGAATGTCCGTAATATGAATTGTCTTTAATGACATTATTCACAACTCCGCGTAGATTTGTATCCAAATATTGTGTCCAACGAATGAATTTGTTGTTCGTGGTCCAGTGGTCGATGATCTGTCCAAAGTGTTAAGCAAATGACGAAATGGCAGCTCGTTGAAGTGCAGAAGGCACACAAACCAATGCAGCGGTTTATTTAAATGCAATTTAAATCGACGCAAAATCCCATTTCTTACGCCAGTATTTGTTGGCTCACCATCACAGCATATGCCGATTAATGCATCGAGAGCAATTTCTTTTTCGACGAAGAATGTCATCAATTTGTGTTCAGCATCTTCATTTTCGACTTTTGTGTAGCCTATCAATTGAGAATTTGGTTCCTTCAAAACAACTAGACGTGCTTCTTTCACCATCCTTGGATGCAACTTCTCATCGATTTTTTCCATTGTTAAAGCATCATTTTTTCGGCCGTCGAATGAAAATGCTATCAAATTGTATGCATCATACTGCTTACGAAGCAATTCTTCACTGCATTTGGCTTTTTCTTTATTTTTATCCATGATGATAGAATTGCCATGTGGATCTTTTACGTCAATGTCTTGCATAAGAGATGTTGCGAGTGCTGCTGCTATTCTATCAGACACCAAATCGATCACACATCGTAGCGAAGTTCGAAGCATCGTATCTGGGAGTATACGGTCCTCGTATCATTGGCGGAACATCTTGTGGATTTGAACTTGGCTCATCTGTATCAGTACTTGGTTCATATGCTAAATGGCTCTCTTCAACGCTTGTTCGTATTATTGTTGACGTTAGTGTTGGCTCTTCAACTTCAGGCACGAATTCCAGTATCGTCAATCTTCTGACATTATTTTGATCTTGCATAAACTCTTTCAAATGATCTGGAATCAATCCACATGAGCATAATGCTGCCTTCAAGTCACATTGACATTTGCCGATGTAAAGTAATTCTTTTGTAGATTGCACGAACGTTCTGAATGTGGCGATTTTTGGATGTTTAGTTTCGATTTGGTACTTGCCAATCAATGTACCCAATTTTCTAACAACACTTTTTTTTGTTCGAATTTCAACATTAAGTTGACTCCAAATTTCAATCAATTTGTCTGTTACGTGCGGTACGAATGTTTTATACGAAAACATTTTGTTTTGGAGTTTAGCACGTTCGGCCAAGAAAAAAAAGCATCTTAAAATATCCTGTTTCGTTGGCAGATTGAGTCCACTCAAATCACAAGATGCACCAAAAACAGCAACATCGTGCGAAGGCAAATGCTTCAAATGACTTTCGGTACTCGTTGATGTTGTTGCGGTTTGCGATGTAGACGGCAATGCATTTGGATCCGTTGTATACTTTTACTAAAAGAATTAAAAAATAACTGAAATTAGTATATTTTAAAACATTTAGTTCGAATATATTTCTTCCACCTACAAATTGGTAAATACACAGTGGTAAAAATGGTAAGAATTTTATTTATATTCAAATATAAAATTTTGATTTGAAACGAAAAACGAAAAAAAAACTGTTTTTAATTGACTTGAAAAAATCATTTTTTGAAAAGTGGGAGACTCGAAAATGGAGATAGACCTATGGTTCCTTCACCAAAGTTGCTTAAAATTTTACATCGAATCATCCTAGGGGCGGCTCTAATCGAATTTTTCGGCTCCATACAAATTGGCCCTCCCTAATATATATATATATATATATATATATATATATATATGCATTTCAAATACTTTGAAGACATCTGTATATACAGCCAAAAAAGTCCCTGTAATATGCGCTGTATCCAGTAAAATGTCTTTAGTGTATACAGTAGATTAATTAAAAGTTTGAGGACGGTCCCCAAAGTAACAAAATGTCTTCATAGTAACTTGTGGAACGAAAACCCGTCCCCGCAACATGCGCTGTGCACATATATATATATATATATATATATATATATATATATATATATATATATATATTCATTGCCCATACTTTGAAGACATCTGTATATACAGCCAAAAAAGTCCCTATAATATTCGCTGTATCCAGTAAAATGTCTTCAGTGTAAACAGTAAAATAACGAAAAGTTTAAGGACAGTCTCCAAAGTAACAAAATGTCTTCATAGTAACTTGTGAAACGAAAATCCGTCCCCGCAACATGCGCCGTGCACATATATATATATAATATATATATATATATATATATATGTGCACAGCACATGTTCCGGGGACGGGTTTTCGTTCCACAAGTTACTATGAAGACATTTTGTTACTTTGGGGACCGTCCACAAACTTTTAATTATTCTACTGTTTACACTGAAGACATTTTACTGGATACGCCGCATATTATAGGGACTTTTTTGGCTGTATATACAGATGTCTTCAAAGTATACACAATGAATATATATATATATATATATATATATATATATATATATATATATATATATATATATATATATATATGCATTGCCCATACTTTGAAGACATCTGTATATACAGCCAAAAAAGTCCCTATAAAATGCGCTGTGTCCAGTAAAATGTCTTCGGAGTAAACACTAGAATAACGAAAAGTTTAAGGACAGTCCCCAAAGTAACAAAATGTCTTCATAGTAACTTGTGGAACGAAAACCCGTCCCCGCAATATGTGTTGTGCACATATATATATATATATATATATATATATATATATATATATATACATATATATATATATATATATATATATATATATATATATATGTGCACAGCACATATTGCGGGGACGGGTTTTCGTTCCACAAGTTACTATGAAGACATTTTGTTACTTTGGGGACTGTCCTTAAACTTTTCGTTATTCTAGTGTTTACTCTGAAGACATTTTACTGGACACAGCGCATTTTATAGGGACTTTTTTGGCTGTATATACAGATGTCTTCAAAGTATGGGCAATGCATATATATATATATATATATATATATATATATATATATATATATGCATTTCACATACTTTGACGACATCTGTATATACAGCCAAAAAAGTCCCTATAATATGCGCCGTATCCAGTAAAATGTCTTCAGTGTAAACAGTTACTATGAAGACATTTTGTTACTTTGGGGACTGTCCTTATACTTTTCGTTGTTCTACTGTTTACACTGAAGACATTTTACTGGATACAGCGCATATTATAGGGACTTTTTTGGCTGTATATACAGATGTCTTCAAGGTATGAGCAATGAATATATATATATATATATATATATATATATATATATATATATGTGCACAGCTCATATTGCGGGGACGGGTTTTCGTTCCACAAGTTACTATGAAGACATTTTGTTACTTTGGGGACTGTCCTTAAACTTTTCGTTATCCTACTGTTTACACTGAAGACATTTTACTGGATACAGCGCATATTATAGGGACTTTTTTGGCTGTATATACAGATGTCTTCAAGGTATGAGCAATGAATATATATATATATATATATATGTGGACAGTCCCCAAAGTAACAAAATGTCTTCATAGTAACTTGTGGAACGAAAACCCGTCCCCGCAATATGAGCTGTGCACATATATATATATATATATATATATATATATATATATATATATATATGTGCACATATATATATATATATATATATATATATATATATATTCATTGTGCATGCTTTGAGGACATCTGTATATACAGCCAAAAAAGTCCCTATAATATGCGCTGTGTCCAGTAAAATGTCTTCAATGTAAACAGTAGAATAACGAAAAGTTTAAGGACAGTCCCCAAAGTAACAAAATGTCTTCATAGTAACTTGTGAAACGAAAAACCGTCCCCGCAACATGCGCCGTGCACATATATATATATATATATATATATATATATGTGCACAGCACATGTTGCGGGGACGGGTTTTCGTTCCACAAGTTACTATGAAGACATTTTGTTACTTTGGGGACTGTCCTTAAACTTTTCGTTATTCTACTGTTTACACTGAAGACATTTTACTGGACACAGCGCATTTTATAGGGACTTTTTTGGCTGTATATACAGATGTCTTCAAAGTATGCACAATGAATATATATATATATATATATATATATATATATATATATATATATATATATATATATATATATGCATTGCCCATACTTTGAAGACATCTGTATATACAGCCAAAAAAGTCCCTATAAAATGCGCTGTGTCCAGTAAAATGTCTTCAGAGTAAACACTAGAATAACGAAAAGTTTAAGGACAGTCCCCAAAGTAACAAAATGTCTTCATAGTAACTTGTGGAACGAAAACCCGTCCCCGCAATATGTGCTGTGCACATATATATATATATATATATATATATATATATATATAAATATATATATATATATATATATTCATTTCGCATTCTTTGAAGACATCTGTATATACAGCCAAAAACGTCCCTATAATATGCTCTGTATCCAGTAAAATGTCTTCAGTGTATACAGAAGATAAATGAGAAGTTTGAGGACGGTCCTCAAAGTAATAAAATGTCTTCGTAGTATCTTGTGGAACGAAACCCCGTCCCCGCAACATGCGCCGTGCACATATATATATATATATATATATATATATTCATTGCACATACTTTGAAGACATCTGTATATACAGCCATAAAAGTCCCAATTATATGCACTGTATCCAGTAAAATGTCTTCAGTGTATATAGTAGATTAATGAAAAGTTTGAGGTCAGTCTCCAAAGAATCAAAATGTCTTCATAGTAACCTGTGAAACGAAAAACCGTCCCCGCAACATGCGCTGTGCACATAGATATATATATATATGATAAATATATATATATTAGGGCGGGTCGATTTATTTTTCGACAATTTCCCTATGATTTCCGTATTCTATGGGTTATTCCATGAAAATTTGCCGAAGGAACCATACCTCTATCGTTAAAATCGAGTCCCCTACTTTTTGTTGGTAGATTTTTTCCCAAATTGACGTTCGTATGAAATATTACCTACACGTTCACATCCATAACTCAAAAACTATCCATTGGGTTTAATCGCCAGTATGCACGTTGGAAAGGCGAGCTCATTTTGATAAATTTACAAAAAAAAATCTCCAACATTGGTCCAACGGTTCAAAAGTTACGGGCATTTTTGTCCAAATTTTGAAGCCTTTTTCCATTTTTTTCATGATTTTGTCCAAGAATATTACTTTCATGGCCATTTTTTTGGCTCAATCCATTATTTAATTCAATTTACAATTCAAAACGAAGAGTTTAAGCCCAAATTTATCGAATTCGGTTGATTAATTCATGCGATATTGCTAAAACAAAATAACACATAAAACCAACTTTTTGATTTTTTTTCCCTTTTTATTTTTGCTCTCTTTTTTGGGTTTGCATACGATTTATAAAGAATAATTCTTCGCTGACGTCATTTTGACAACAACAAATACACAGCAATTCTAATTGGACGAAACAATCAGCTGTAGTTGGCGGGGTGGGGATTCCAGTGTATGCTAGTTTTGTTTGAGCGTCATTTCAGTGAAGCGTTACTTGAAATAACTAACAAATAATCAAACTATTTTGAAATTTAGAAAAGATTTAAAGGTAAGTGTAAAAACATTGCTAACTATTACAGTTAATAGTTATATTATTATTCTATGAAAAACATATATAATTCTTTTAGTGACGGTTTAAAAAATGGATTCAGAGCCTGGTTCATCGCAAAATCCAACAGATACCCAACGCAGTAGTTTGCAACATTTGGTCTCTCATGATGTTTTTTCTTTTGGCGTGGGCTGTGAATTACCTGATATTAATCTGTCAACTAAACGAGATATATTGAAGTACTATTTTTTCTTGGCCGAACGTTCAAAAGCCCAAAGCAAAATTTTTTCGTATAAAAGATTTACTCCCCAAGTAGCAGACAGATTGTTAGAAATTTGGAATCAACTTAATATTGAACTTATACTCAAAGGTAGCATCATTAGAAAATTGAATAATTTGCTTGACGCATATAGTAATGCAGATAAACAACGAGTAAAACGCGCAACAGAATTCAAAAAATTCGTAGAATCAACAAACCAATTATTCAACATTGGAAAATGTAAATGCAACTTGAAAGAAAACGACTGCTCATGTGGATCTATCCCAGAAAACTTAAAAGATTTCATGCGCGATCAATATAATGACAGAATACAAACGATACCGGAACACGATAGTGGAAGTGAAGAGACGATACCAATGACTATACCAACAATCCCAGTGAGCAACGATCCTACATACGAACCACATTATGACGAAATGGAAGTTGATGTGAGAGGAGGTTCAGAATTAGTTCTACCACCACAAACATACACTCCCAGATACAATACTAAAAACTATGCAATGATGTGTGACAGATTTGGTGTGCATGATAGAATGGGATCAGCATTGGCAACAGCTCTGATGGAAGACCTGGGCGTAAAAGATGCTCATGGCAATCTTGTCATCATGGATAAAAGTAAACTTCGTAGAGAAAGAGAAAAATGGAGACAAGACGCACTTCGTAAGCGGTATGATGGCTCGAATTTGATATCATTTTCATTCGACGGCAGGAAAAATGATGCTCTAACTGTAGAAAAAATTGATGAGAAGTTGCATCCAAGGATGGTTAAAGAACCTCATCTAGTTGTTTTGAGGGAACCAAATTCTCAATTGATAGGCTACACAAAACTAGAAAGTGAAACTGCGGCAAGCAAAGTCAACAAATTGATCGAATTCTTCCAAGAAAAACAATTGTCTCTCGATTCATTAATTGCCATATGCGCTGATCGTGAACCAACAAATACTGGCGTACACGGTGGAATTTTGCGACTATTCGAAAAACAGTTAAAGAGACCACTGCACTGGTTTGTGTGTCTTCTGCACTTTAACGAGCTTCCGATTAGACATTTGTTTGACACTTTAGACAAATCAACCACCACTGGACCACGATCAACTACCGGAAAGTTGAGCTCAAAAATTGCTGATTGTGAAAATCTTCCGGTATGTAATTTTTATAGCTAATTCTTTACCATTTTTTATTCTATTTTTTAGCTTTTATGTTTTCTTTTCAGGTGGTAACCGATTTTGAGGAAATCGCTTTGGAAAATATGCCTCCTGGTGATTTAAATCCAGAAGAATTATCTACTGATTCGAGGTACTTGATGTTAAGGGCCAATGCAATTTCTAATGGTGTGGTTCCTGCGGATTTATCTCACATAAAACCAGGGCCAATTGCACATTCTCGTTGGCTGACCAAAGCCAATAGATTATTACGGTTGTATGTGACAACTAATAATCCAACTGAAAATTTAAAAATTCTGGCTAACTATATAATAAAAGTATACACGCCAATGTATTTCAATGTTAAGTATTATAGCTCTGCCGCATACGGTAGTACATTACTTTTTAAATTTATTACTTGGACACGATTTTTACCACGGAATTTACTTGGAGTTGTAAATACAGTAATTCAAGATAATCCATGTTTTGCACACTCAGAAAATATCTTGCTATCTATGTTGTTTGATGATAGAATGGAAAAACGAAACATTGCTATAAAGAAGATTTTACATTACCGAAGAGATATTGTCGACCCAACGGAACTTAGAGTTTATAAAAAATCTCTTATAAACTTTAATTGTACGGAATATACAAATATGATTGATTTAAATGACGATACCATTTTATTCGAACCACCGTTTACGCAAAGTTATTCGTATGAACATTTGGAGGGATATTTAAATTACGAAGTGCCACCGTTCGATGATCCACAAATTCCTTTACACATTCAAGGAACGGAAAGACATGTCCAATTGCTGGCTGCCACTGCTAAACGAGTTGCAGGAAAGAATGTAGAAGGCGCTATGGCGACGACATAAGAGAGCCGTACGAAAACACCCAGACTTGAAAGCAAACAAGACTTTCAGAAAAAATAATGTTTTTTTTCACATTTTGTCTTTTACTACACTCAAATTGAATATTTTTTTTTTGATAATAGGTTGATAGATACTTTATTATCTCTTAATTTGAATTTTTGTAGAAAAAAAAATAAAAAACCGTCCTCGCAACATGCGCTGTGCACACATATATATATATATTTATCATATATATATATTAGGGCGGGTCGATTTGTAGGGAGTGAAAAAATTCACCAATTTCCCTATGATTTCCGTATTCTATGGGTTATTCCATGAAAATTTGCCGAAGGAACCATACCTCTATCGTTAAAATCGAGTCCCCTACTTTTTGTTGGTAGATTTTTTCCCAAATTGACGTTCGTATGAAATATTACCTACACGTTCACATCCATAACTCAATAACTATCCATCGGGTTTAATCGCGTTGGAAAGGTGAGGTCATTTTGATAAATTTACAAAAAAAAATCTCCAACATTGGTCCAACGGTTCAAAAGTTACGGGCATTTTTGTCCAAATTTTGGAGCCTTTTTCCATTTTTTTCATGATTTTGTCCAAGAATATTACTTTCATGGCCATTTTTTTGGCTCAATCCATTATTTAATTCAATTTACAATTCAAAACGAAGAGTTTAAGCCCAAATTTATCGAATTCGGTTGATTAATTCATGCGATATTGCTAAAACAAAATAACACATAAAACCAACTTTTTGATTTTTTTTCCCTTTTTATTTTTTTTTCTACAAAAATTCAAATTAAGAGATAATAAAGTATCTATCAACCTATTATCAAAAAAAAAAATATTCAATTTGAGTGTAGTAAAAGACAAAATGTGAAAAAAAACATTATTTTTTCTGAAAGTCTTGTTTGCTTTCAAGTCTGGGTGTTTTCGTACGGCTCTCTAATGTCGTCGCCATAGCGCCTTCTACATTCTTTCCTGCAACTCGTTTAGCAGTGGCAGCCAGCAATTGGACATGTCTTTCCGTTCCTTGAATGTGTAAAGGAATTTGTGGATCATCGAACGGTGGCACTTCGTAATTTAAATATCCCTCCAAATGTTCATACGAATAACTTTGCGTAAACGGTGGTTCGAATAAAATGGTTTCGTCATTTAAATCAATCATATTTGTATATTCCGTACAATTAAAGTTTATAAGAGATTTTTTATAAACTCTAAGTTCCGTTGGGTCGACAATATCTCTTCGGTAATGTAAAATCTTCTTTATAGCAATGTTTCGTTTTTCCATTCTATCATCAAACAACATAGATAGCAAGATATTTTCTGAGTGTGCAAAATATGGATTATCTTGAATTACTGTATTTACAACTCCAAGTAAATTCCGTGGTAAAAATCGTGTCCAAGTAATAAATTTAAAAAGTAATGTACTACCGTATGCGGCAGAGCTATAATACTTAACATTGAAATACATTGGCGTGTATACTTTTATTATATAGTTAGCCAGAATTTTTAAATTTTCAGTTGGATTATTAGTTGTCACATACAACCGTAATAATCTATTGGCTTTGGTCAGCCAACGAGAATGTGCAATTGGCCCTGGTTTTATGTGAGATAAATCCGCAGGAACCACACCATTAGAAATTGCATTGGCCCTTAACATCAAGTACCTCGAATCAGTAGATAATTCTTCTGGATTTAAATCACCAGGAGGCATATTTTCCAAAGCGATTTCCTCAAAATCGGTTACCACCTGAAAAGAAAACATAAAAGCTAAAAAATAGAATAAAAAATGGTAAAGAATTAGCTATAAAAATTACATACCGGAAGATTTTCACAATCAGCAATTTTTGAGCTCAACTTTCCGGTAGTTGATCGTGGTCCAGTGGTGGTTGATTTGTCTAAAGTGTCAAACAAATGTAAGCTCGTTAAAGTGCAGAAGACACACAAACCAGTGCAGTGGTCTCTTTAACTGTTTTTCGAATAGTCGCAAAATTCCACCGTGTACGCCAGTATTTGTTGGTTCACGATCAGCGCATATGGCAATTAATGAATCGAGAGACAATTGTTTTTCTTGGAAGAATTCGATCAATTTGTTGACTTTGCTTGCCGCAGTTTCACTTTCTAGTTTTGTGTAGCCTATCAATTGAGAATTTGGTTCCCTCAAAACAACTAGATGAGGTTCTTTAACCATCCTTGGATGCAACTTCTCATCAATTTTTTCTACAGTTAGAGCATCATTTTTCCTGCCGTCGAATGAAAATGATATCAAATTCGAGCCATTATACCGCTTACGAAGTGCGTCTTGTCTCCATTTTTCTCTTTCTCTACGAAGTTTACTTTTATCCATGATGACAAGATTGCCATGAGCATCTTTTACGCCCAGGTCTTCCATCAGAGCTGTTGCCAATGCTGATCCCATTCTATCATGCACACCAAATCTGTCACACATCATTGCATAGTTTTTAGTATTGTATCTGGGAGTGTATGTTTGTGGTGGTAGAACTAATTCTGAACCTCCTCTCACATCAACTTCCATTTCGTCATAATGTGGTTCGTATGTAGGATCGTTGCTCACTGAGATTGTTGGTATAGTCGTTGGTATCGTCTCTTCACTTCCACTATCGTGTTCCGGTATCGTTTGTGTTCTGTCATTATATTGATCGCGCATGAAATCTTTTAAGTTTTCTGGGATAGATCCACATGAGCAGTCGTTTTCTTTCAAGTTGCATTTACATTTTCCAATGTTGAATAATTGGTTTGTTGATTCTACGAATTTTTTGAATTCTGTTGCGCGTTTTACTCGTTGTTTATCTGCATTACTATATGCGTCAAGCAAATTATTCAATTTTCTAATGATGCTACCTTTGAGTATAAGTTCAATATTAAGTTGATTCCAAATTTCTAACAATCTGTCTGCTACTTGGGGAGTAAATCTTTTATACGAAAACATTTTGCTTTGGGCTTTTGAACGTTCGGCCAAGAAAAAATAGTACTTCAATATATCTCGTTTAGTTGACAGATTAATATCAGAAAATTCACAGCCCACGCCAAAAGAAAAAACATCATGAGAGACCAAATGTTGCAAACTACTGCGTTGGGTATCTGTTGGATTTTGCGATGAACCAGGCTCTGAATCCATTTTTTAAACCGTGACTAAAAGAATTATATATGTTTTTCATAGAATAATAATATAACTATTAACTGTAATAGTTAGCAATGTTTTTACACTTACCTTTAAATCTTTTCTAAATTTCAAAATAGTTTGATTATTTGTTAGTTATTTCAAGTAACGCTTCACTGAAATGACGCTCAAACAAAACTAGCATACACTGGAATCCCCACCCCGCCAACTACAGCTGATTGTTTCGTCCAATTAGAATTGCTGTGTATTTGTTGTTGTCAAAATGACGTCAGCGAAGAATTATTCTTTATAAATCGTATGCAAACCCAAAAAAGAGAGCAAAAATAAAAAGGGAAAAAAAATCAAAAAGTTGGTTTTATGTGTTATTTTGTTTTAGCAATATCGCATGAATTAATCAACCGAATTCGATAAATTTGGGCTTAAACTCTTCGTTTTGAATTGTAAATTGAATTAAATAATGGATTGAGCCAAAAAAATGGCCATGAAAGTAATATTCTTGGACAAAATCATGAAAAAAATGGAAAAAGGCTCCAAAATTTGGACAAAAATGCCCGTAACTTTTGAACCGTTGGACCAATGTTGGAGATTTTTTTTTGTAAATTTATCAAAATGAGCTCACCTTTCCAACGCGCCTACTGGCGCGTTTGAGTTTGGATGTTAACGTGTAGGTAATATTTCATACGAACGTCAATTTGGGAAAAAATCTACCAACAAAAAGTAGGGGACTCGATTTTAACGATAGAGGTATGGTTCCTTCGGCAAATTTTCATGGAATAACCCATAGAATACGGAAATCATAGGGAAATTGGTGAATTTTTTCACTCCCTACAAATCGACCCGCCCTAATATATATATATATATATATATGCATTTCACATATATATATATATATATATATGTGCACAGCGCATGTTGCGGGGACGGTTTTTCGTTTCACAGGTTACTATGAAGACATTTTGATTCTTTGGAGACTGACCTCAAACTTTACATTAATCTACTATATATACTGAAGACATTTTACTCGATACAGCGCATATTATAGGGACTTTTTTGGCTGTATATACAGATGTCTTCAAAGTATGCATAATGAATATATATATATATATATATATATATATATATATATATATATATATATATGCACGGCGCATCTTGCGGGGACGGTTTTTCGTTCCACAAGTTACTATGAAGACATTTTGTTACTTTGGAGACTGTCCTTAAACTTTTCGTTGTTCTACTGTTTACACTGAAGGCATTTTACTGGATACAGCGCATATTATAGGGACTTTTTTGGCTGTATATACAGATGTCTTCAAAGTATTTGAAATGCATATATATATATATATATATATATATATATATATATATATATATATATATATATATGCACAGCGCATGTTGCGGAGACGGTTTTTCGTTCCACAAGTTACTATGGAGACATTTTGTTACTTTGGAGACCGTCCTCAAACTTTTTATTAATCTACTGTATAAACTAAAGACATTTTACTGGATACAGCTTATATTATAGGGACTTTTTTGCCTGTATATACAGATGTCTTCAAAGTATGAGAAATGCATATATATATATATATATATATATATATATATATATGCACGGTGCATGTTGCGGGGACGGTTTTTCGTTCCACAAGTTACTATGAAGACATTTTGCTACTTTGGGGACTGTCCTTAAACTTTTCGTTATCCTACTGTTTACACTGAAGACATTTTACTGGATGCAGCGGATTTTATGAATATATATATATATATATATATATATTCATTGCACATACTTTGAAGACATCTGTATATATAGCCAAAAAATTCCCTATTATATGCGCTGTATCCAGAAAAATGTCTTCAGTGTAAACAGTAGAATAACGAAAAGTTTAAGGACAGTCCCCAAAGTATCAAAATGTCTTCATAGTAACTTGTGGAACGAAAAACCGTCCCCGCAATATGTGCTGTGCACATATATATATATATATATATACATATGTGCACAGTGCATGTTGCGGGGACAGTTTTTCGTTTCACAGGTTACTATGAAGACATTTTGATTCTTTGGAGACTGACCTCAAACTTTACATTAATGTACTATATACACTGAAGACATTTTACTGGGTACAGCGCATATTGTAGGGACTTTTTTGGCTGTATATACAGATGTCCTCAAAGTATGCATAATGAATATATATATATATATATATATATATATATATATATATATATATATATGTGCACAGGACATGTTGCGGGGACGGGTTTTCGTTCCACAAGTTACTATGAAGACATTTTGTTACTTTGGGGACTGTCCTTAAACTTTTCGTTATTCTAGTGTTTACTCTGAAGACATTTTACTCGACACAATGCATTTTATAGGGACTTTTTTGGCTGTATATACAGATGTCTTCAAAGTATGGGCAATGCATATATATATATATATATATATATATATATATATATGTGCACAGCACATGTTGTGGGGACAGGTTTTCGTTCCACAAGTTACTATGAAGACATTTTGTTACTTTGGGGACTGTCCTTAAACTTTTCGTTATTCTAGTGTTTACTCTGAAGACATTTTACTGGACACAGCGCATTTTATAGGGACTTTTTTGGCTGTATATACAGATGTTTTCAAAGTATGGGCAATGAATATATATATATATATATATATATATATATGTGCACGGCGCATGTTGCGGGGACGGTTTTTCGTTCCACAAGTTACTATAAAGACATTTTGTTACTTTTGAGGACCGTCCTTAAACTTTTAATTAATCTACTGTATACACTAAAGACAGTTTACTGGATACAGCGCATATTATAGGGACTTTTTTGGCTGTATATACATATGTCTTCAAAGTATGTGCAATGCATATATATATATATATATGTGCATAGCGCATGTTGCGGGGACGGGTTTTCGTTCCACAAGTTACTATGAAGACATTTTGTTACTTTGGGGACTGTCCAATTAATCTACTGGTTACACTAAATTAATCTACTGTATACACTAAAGACAGTTTACTGGATACAGCGCATATTATAGGGACTTTTTTGGCTGTATATACATATGTCTTCAAAGTATGTGCAATGCATATATATATATATATATATGTGCATAGCGCATGTTGCGGGGACGGGTTTTCGTTCCACAAGTTACTATGAAGACATTTTGTTACTTTGGGGACTGTCCACAAACTTTTCATTATTCTACTGTTTACACTGAAGACATTTTACTGGATACAGCTCATATTACGGGGTCTTTTTTGGCTGTATATCCAGATGTCTTCAAAGTATGTGAAATGCATATATATATATATATATATATGTGCACGGCGCATGTTGCGGGGACGGTTTTTCGTTCCACAAGTTACTATGAAGACATTTTGTTACTTTGAAGACTGTCCTTAAACTTTTCGTTATTCTACTGTTTACACTGAAGACATTTTACTGGATACAGCGCATATTATAGGGACTTTTTTGGCTGTATATACAGATGTCTTCAAAGTATGTGAAATGCATATATATATATATATATATATATATATATATATATATATATATATATATATATATATATGTGTACAGCACATGTTGCGGGGACAGGTTTTCGTTCCACAAGTTACTATGAAGACATTTTGTTACTTTGGGGACTGTCCTTAAACTTCTCGTTATTCTAGTGTTTACTCTGAAGACATTTTACTGGACACAGCGCATTTTATAGGGACTTTTTTGGCTGTATATACAGATGTCTTCAAAGTATGGGCAATGCATATATATATATATATATATATATATATATATATATATATATATATATATATATATATATATATATATATATATATATATATATGTGCACGGCGCATGTTGTGGGGACGGTTTTTCGTTCCACAAGTTACTATGAAGACATTTTGTTACTTTGGGGACTGTCCTTAAACTTTTCATTATTCTACTGTTTACACTGAAGACATTTTACTGGATACAGCTCATATTACGGGGTCTTTTTTGGCTGTATATACAGATGTCTTCAAAGTATGAGAAATGCATATATATATATATATATATATATATATATATATGCATTGCCCATACTTTGAAGACATCTGTATATACAGCCAAAAAAGTCCCTATAAAATGCACTGTGTCCAGTAAAATGTCTTCAGAGTAAACACTAGAATAATGAAAAGTGTGCACAGCACATATTGCGGGGACGGGTTTTCGTTTCACAAGTTACTATGAAGACATTTTGTTACTTTGGGGACTGTCCTTAAACTTTTCATTATTCTAGTGTTTACTCTGAAGACATTTTACTGGACACAGCGCATTTTATAGGGACTTTTTTGGCTGTATATACAGATGTCTTCAAAGTATGGGCAATGCATATATATATATATATATATATATATATATATATATATATATATATATATATATATGCATTTCACATACTTTGAAGACATCTGGATATACAGCCAAAAAAGACCCCGTAATATGAGCTGTATCCAGTAAAATGTCTTCAGTGTAAACAGTAGAATAATGAAAAGTTTGTGGACAGTCCCCAAAGTAACAAAATGTCTTCATAGTAACTTGTGGATATGCGCTGTATCCAGTAAAATGTCTTTAGTGTATACAGTAGATTAATTAAAAGTTTGAGGACGGTCCCCAAAGTAACAAAATGTCTTCATAGTAACCTGTTAAACGAAAATCCGGCCCCGCAACATGTGCCGTGCACATATATATATGTATGTGCACAGCACATATTGCGGGGACGAGTTTTCGTTCCACAAGTTACTATGAAGACATTTTGTTACTTTGGGGACTGTCCTTAAACTTTTCGTTATTCTAGTGTTTACTCTGAAGACATTTTACTGGACACAGCGCATTTTATAGGGACATTTTTGGCTGTATATACAGATGTCTTCAAAGTATGGGCAATGCATATATATATATATATATATATATATATATATATATATATATATATATATATATATATATATATATATATATATATATATATATATATATATATATATATATACATATATGCATTGCCCATACTTTGAAGACATCTGTATATACAGCCAAAAAAGTCCCTATAAAATGCGCTGTGTCCAGTAAAATGTCTTCAGTGTAAACAGTAGAATAACGAAAAGTTTAAGGACAGTCCCCAAAGTAACAAAATGTCTTCATAGTAATATATATATATATATATATATATATATTCATTGCCCATACTTTGAAGACATCTGTATATACAGCCAAAAAAGTCCCCATAAAATGCGCTGTATCCAGTAAAATGTCTTCAGTGTAAACAGTAGAATAACGAAAAGTTTAAGGACAGTCCCCAAAGTAACAAAATGTCTTCATAGTAACTTGTGGAACGAAAAACCGTCCCCGCAACATGCACCGTGCATATATATATATATATATATATATATATATATATATATATATATATATATATGTGCACAGCACATATTGCGGGGACGGGTTTTCGTTCCACAAGTTACTATGAAGACATTTTGTTACTTTGGGGACTGTCCTTAAACTTTTCATTATTCTAGTGTTTACTCTGAAGACATTTTACTGGACACAGCTCATATTACGGGGTCTTTTTTGGCTGCATATACAGATGTCTTCAAAGTATGGGCAATGCATATATATATATATATATATATATATATATATGCATTTCACATACTTTGAAGACATCTCTATATACAGCCAAAAAAGACCCCGTAATATGAGCTGTATCCAGTAAAATGTCTTCAGTATAAACAGTAGAATAATGAAAAGTTTGTGGACAGTCCCCAAAGTAACAAATTGTCTTCATAGTAACTTGTGGAACGAAAACCCGTCCCCGCAACATGCGCTATGCACATATATATATATATATATATATTCATGATGCATACTTTGAAGACATCTGTATATACAGCCAAAAAAGTCCCTATAATATGCGCTGTATCCAGTAAAATGTCTTCAGTGTAAACAGTAGAATAACGAAAAGTTTAAGGACAGTCTTCAAAGTAACAAAATGTCTTCATAATAACTTGTGGAACGAAAAACGGTCCCCGCAACATGCGCCGTGCACATATATATATATATATATATATTCATTTCGCATTCTTTGAAGACATCTGTATATACAGCCAAAAACGTCCCTATAATATGCTCTGTATCCAGTAAAATGTCTTCAGTTTATACAGTAGATAAATGAGAAGTTTGAGGACGGTCCTCAAAGTAACAAAATGTCTTCGTAGTAACTTGAGGAACGAAAAACAGTCCCCGCAACATGAGCTGTGCACATATATATATACATATCTATATATAGATATATATAGGCCCCGTTTATTTCGTAGCGAAAGACTCACCGTTGGACAGAAAGACGGACGGACAAACCCTAATTACCTTATGCCTAAAGATTCGTAGGTTCTGAAAGAGATGTAGATATGGAGTTACATTAAAGTCAAGTAAAAGGTAAGTAAGTTAGAGATATTGTAGGTATTCATTAGAGGCTATTCATTAGATTTGACCGCGGATTGCCATGGAAGAGGCTGGGCAGGTCAGGCAGCAAATTCCAACATGGCTGCCGACCAAAGAAAAACCAAACTTGGCTGAAATGTTAGAAAATGTAAAAAAAGGGAACCGTTACTAACGGTTCGTAAAGAAAGCAATAATAATTTTAATTTGTGTATATAGTTGCTAGGGCAAGGAAGTTTCTCAAATTTATAATAATATTAATAATTAAGTAAAAGATCTTTTTTTTTGGTGAGAACTTCCATGTCCTATGTAAAATATGATCGTAAATATTTTTATCTTTTTGTTTGCTCATACGACTTGTAGGTATGCTGTTGGAGAACACAGCTCTCTACCGGCTCTGCTCTGGCAACACCACCTGACAGCTTTGCCAATAGCATATGCCACTAGGACGTCAAAGTCCTGAAAGTCAATGACATGTGTCATCAAGTTCTCTACTCTCTGCGTCCAAGGCTACTTTATTTAGTTTGCCATTGTGTAAATCCTTAAAACATTGGGTGAATTTAACTATTTCGTCAGCAGTGGCTTTATGTTTTTTAAATAAATCCATTATTATTTGTTAGTTAAATTTTTATTTATTTAAACTTATTCAGTTGTTTTAAAATTTCAAAAAAAGCAAAAATAATTATTATGAATTTTCTTTTTTATCGCCCATTGAGCGTATATATGCAAGAGTAAAACTTTAAGAATTGCGGAATATACAAATGAGACAAAAATTAAAATCACTTCATGCGATGATGAGCAATGGCAACTTGAAACCGGTAAAAAAATGTACATAAAAAATTCCAATAATATTCCAAGGGGCTAACGGTTCACCGAAACTAAAGAAGTTAATTAACTGTTTCTTTAAATGATATTATGTGACTTGCTATGTAATGTACAATGCATCCCATGCAGTTTACTTTTTCTATTTTTTTTTTCTAATAAAAAAAATTTCCTAATGCGACAATAAAATCAATTTAATATTACGCACCTTTTCCTTTGAAATTCCGTGTCCAAATAATCCACGTTTTATGTCAGCTTGGGATCCAACTTTTGTATCTGAGGCACCAAACAAACTTATTTGTTGATTGCAATTCCTCGTTTCCAAATAAATATGATTGTTTGTTTTTGTGTTTTTTTTTCTTTGAGGCACTAGGTACATATGTACATAAAATTTATTTGTTAATTGTTTATTTTTTTTTACAATTTTTACACTTTTTTCACGGTTCGAAAAGGGCCAACTGTTCTTTCAAAGAACTTTTTATCTTATAACATTGGTTTACTACGCGGAGTTTCACTAAAACACGTTACTGCACTGGTTGCTGGTTTTTATTCAATTGTCAAAAAAACTAATAATTATACATTTGTATATAAACAAAAGAGAAAGAGCAAAGAATAAGAAAAACTAAACTTAAAAGGGTTATCGTCGTTCATGCCATACTAGGGTGTTCACTGAACACTGTTCAGTATGCCTTATGTGGCATGAACAGTAACTTTGTCAGTGTATGTTACTTATGTCATGCCTGTGGTAGTGATATTGTCAACTTGATGAGTACCATCCAATAATATGGATCCTTCGTCAATTTCGAGTAAGTCTTGGTTATATTCCTAACTGTACATTTACTATTTCTGTTGTAAAGAAGTGGAAGTATACATGTGTCTGTTTCGTTGGTCGTTTGACAAATATTCCTTCCTAGAAAGTTCTTGCAATGTTTTATTCTGACATAGTCTTTGTTGAATTGGTCAAGTTGATCATCTGTTTTTATTTTTCCATGGCTTAAGCTTATGGGCGTGATTTTGAAAAGTTTACAGTCTTCATTTAATATAGGATATTTTTATATAGCTATAAATAAATTTCCTTTCCCGGCTATGTGTATGTCTGCGTACTCTAGAATATTTATTATATTTGCTGATATTAATTCGTGCTGTATTATTTCTTTTACGTCACCCAAATTTAAGGATTCTGTTAGATACTCATTACATTTTGCAGCGTTAATTGTTCTAACGAGCAGTAGGAGTTGATCATATACTTGTTCTATGATCAGGTCTTGTAGTGCATCGGTTAGTTTTTCAAACCTCGAGCTAACTTTGCGTTGTTTGTCATTGTTATTTATTTCTTTTATTAAATTCAGTAATATAAAGCCCTAAGGGCCAAAAAATATATATTATACAGTAATAATTACACCTCGATAATTATACAATATTCAGCCACAAAAAATAAAAAGAATAAAAAGTAACAATAATATAGTCCAAATTAATGGTAACAGCCAAAACCAATCATAAAAATTAAAGCTCATAACTATAATGCCATACCAAAATAATAATCAATGAGTTTTAATCGAAAGACGTTATTAGGTTGTGGGAAAATACGCAAGTAATAAGGCAACTCATTCCACCAATGAACAACACGAATTAAATATGAACTCATAAACGTAGATCTCACGATCGTAGGAATAATAAGTTGTCGATTTCTTGTAGATCGTGAGAAAAGAAAAGTTCTATACTAAGCTAAAGGTGTACGACTCTTGAAGACTTTATGAAATAGAACCAAGTTTCGACATTTAAGAAAATCTATAAAAGAGCAACCAAGAAATCGCTTCACATTGTAACGTTGCAAATTACAACTCCGATTTGGCTACTTACATAATCATAAGAGTTTATTTTACAATTAATGAAAATTTAAATTGCATGTGGTGTGGACGCACTAAAGTTTTATTCAATGTAAATACAACATGGACATGGCACACACTACTAGTTATTAACACTTAATTTGTTTGCTTTACTTTTTAGCCGCATGCAATTCTCGTTTAGTTGATGAAATTTTTTATTAAGTAGACAATGTTTGTAGTCATTCGGTGTGGTTAACCTGAGCTGCCATAAAAAAAGACTTCGGTCGATTGCCTTATTTTAATACTTACGCCAGTAACGAGTTATTTTGGAAAACGATAGACTTCGTTGGTTGTCTCATGATAAATTTTTTACAGCCTTCGCGGTCTGTTCTAATTTTACAGTCTTCGCGGACTGTTCTAATTTTACAGCCTTCGCGGACTGTTCTAATTTCGCAGCCTTCGCGGACTGTTCTAATTTCTTTTCAGTGGGATTATATGCGACTCCAACGCCGAGGAGGTCGCCAACCCGAACCCGTAACCGGGTCAGTAGACGACTACCTGCCGAAGCTGAATATATAGTAGAATTTTATGGCCAATATTTTTGTAGAACATTTCATCCCCGCCCTTCCCCTTTTTCAGGGTGTTTTTTACAATTTGTTAGAATAAAGCCAAAAAATGCCGTTATAAGAGGGAGTTAGAGGGTTAATATGTTCTACAAAAATATTTGACATACCATGATCTACAAAGTTGCTGAACATACCCTACACCTCAGATTTAAATAAAACATAGTTTTATATACCGATATGCTGCAAGAACAGGCCAGAGCTGGGAAACTTTGACCGCCTCTAAAATGAAATTCCGATCTAAACTATCAAAACGCCGACACACGTCTATTTTGTTGGTCTATTTAACAAGAACCAATCTTCGGAACCCCGTAATTTTTTTTTGTGTTGAACTGTGTTATTAAATCACTACGGTTTAATTTCCGATGCAATACGTTATTCTCAATCTCCAACTCAGAAAATAAATGAATGAAGATGAAAGATATAATGATTATCCAAATGGAAAAACAATAGTTTTTCATAAATTTCTTGAAGAAATTTTTATTATAAATAATATTTCACTATAAAACTTAATTTCTTTATTATTAAATTAATGAATTCACAAAGAAAAACCGACCAGCTGTAAAATCACACGTCTATTTAGGCATAGTCGTTTATTTTTGTTTCTATCAAGATGAAGTCGTCGAAAGTTTAGAGATCTCGTGTGTCGTTTAATTTCTTTAAGTAGGATTGCTAATTTTTCAATTTTCTTTATCCAAATCGTTTCTTGAGTAGTGGGCTTATATTCCTCTGTAACCATTTTCCAATATGGTGCTAGTATTTTGGTTAGGTTTGTGACGTGGAAAAGGTATGAATGTTGATCATATAGAAAAGCGTCATCAGTTCTGGTTAGTACGTATTTCTTGTTTTCCAGGTTTTTTTTTTATTATTTTTAGGTCTGTCTTGGTTTCTGACGTGACCACTGCGAGTAATATCATGAATTGGATCATCTTGTTTAGTGTGTAGTTTTTTATGTTGTCCTTATGTACAGTGACAGTGTCCTCACGGTCTTCTTTTACAATATATTTAATGTATGTGGCGTCTTTCTTCTTCCTAACTCCTTTAATTTTGACTAGTATTCTACTTGTCCGTTTGATGTTGATCTATAGACTGGAGTTTGTATCTTTTTAATACCATATTTTATACACATCATGTTTACTGCTGGCGTATTGAGATATTTTTCATCATCAGTCATTAGTCGTGTGCAGTTCGGATAGTTGTTTTTGAGAACTTCCTTAATTTTTTCAGACATGCATTTTCTAGAGTCAATTTCTCTCAGAGTTATATATTTTGAGAATTTGTCGATAGCGACTAGGAACATTTTGTTGTTATTTAAGTATATCTCCATGTGTATGTATCTTCCTGGTTCTGTTGGTATGTCAGATTCTGCTACTGGTTCTCTCGTGGGGTTCCTTTCATACTTTCCATATAGACAAGGTGTACATTTTTTGTTAAACGCCTTGCATTGTTGTGTTATTTCTGGCCAATAGTAGTTTTTGAGTATCTTCTGTATGTTATTTTAATAGCCTCTGTGTGCTCTATTATGTTTGTTTTTCGACTATTTCGACTTGTTTATCCTTTTCTAGGACATCGGTTAATTTGGTTGGTGTATATACAAAGTTTACACCGTTAAAAGCGTTTGCTATGATGGGACTCAGTGCGTAGATTCTTTCTCTATTAGTATGTATTATTGTTACTTTACTATGTTGTAGTATTTGCCTTAATTCAATTATTAGGTTTTGTTCATTTGTAAAATTTATAGTGTGTCTAACTCTGTTTGGAAATATTGTACGAGTTCGTGTTTCATTTATTCTTTTGGTACAAGTTCAATTTGAATGGTGTATGCATTTAGTGGTTGCTTTACGTGTTTAATAATTTCTGTATACGAGCTTTCGGCTAAGTGAACCGTGGCAATTGATGACGTCTTTATTTGTTGTCTTGATAGTGCGTCAGCTACTACATTTTGATGGCCAAGTTTGTAGACTAATTTTGTCCGAAAGTCTTCGATTATTGCTTTCCAAAGCTAAAATTTTGGATAGCGTGTGTTAAGGATTGGTATAGCGTGTGTTAAGGATTGGTGGTCCGTATAAGTAGTGAGATCAGTTGTACCGTAAATATAATTTCTTAGTTTTTGAAGTGCCCATGTGATGGCCAATAGTTCTTTCTCGTTTGTAGAATAATTTTCCTCTGTTTTACTTTATGTTCGGCTGAGGAAGAATATTGGTTTATTCAATTGACTGAGGACTGCTTCAATAGCTATGTTAGAGGCATCTCTTGTCAGTTCAAATGGTTTATCGTAATTAGGTTGAAAAAGTACGACTTGTTCTTTCAGACAAATTTTTTATTTATTAAATGCTTAAATAGCAGCTTTGTAAATCTTTTTTCCTATCTGTCCATTGTCTCCTCGTAAGTGAATTGTAAGGGGCTTGGCTATACAAGCATATCCTTGAACAAATTTTCTGTAGTATCCTGTCATACCCAGGAATCTTCTCAAGTCTTTGAGCGTTTGTGGTAGAGGGTACTTTTCGATTGTTTCCACCTTCTCTGGATTTGCCTAAATTTTGTTATGTTTTATAACGTGACCCAAGTATTCGACTTCTGTTTGGAAGAACCTGGATTTTTCATCGCATACCTTAAGAGTTGCCTGATTTAATGCATTAAATATGATATTGATGTGTTCCATATGTTCTTCTGTTGTTGACAAATATACAAGTACATCGTCAATGTGAACGTATTCAAACTTGCCAATGTGCTCTCGCATCTTTGAAAAATTGAAGGGGCGTTTTTCAGTCCGAGCGGCATATGCATAAATTCGTTCTTGCCACCGTTGACACAGAAGGCGGTTTTCTCACTATCTTCTGTTTTAATCTTAACCTGATGGAATCCAGATTCTAAGTCTAAAGTTGTAAAATACTTTGCTTTTCTTAAATTTTGTATGGTTATGTTTACGTCAGGAATAATATATCTGTCAGTTATTGTATTTGAATATAACTTTTGGATGTCAACGACCATACGACGTTTTGGTCGACCTGTCTCATCCACTCCTTGTTTAGGAACCAAACGGGTGAATTGTATGGGCTATTACTACGTTAAATTATTACATCGTGTAGAAACTTTTCAATTTCCTTGTTCACGAAGTCATTATCCGCTATGGGATATGGGTACTGCTTCGTCCAAATGGGTTCGTCTATTTTGGTCCTAATTGTGGCCTCAATTGTTGTAGTGAAGGGTAAAGGTCCTATGCCATTGTTATCCCTCATCAACCTGTCTAGCCTTTCTCTGTATATATCACTTCCTATGGTATAATTTATACTACTAATTTCCTTCCTTTTACTTGCTGTGAATGTCATATGGCGTTAAGTGCACCTATTCCTTCCTATCCTAATGTTAAATCCGACTTTTCCATAATTTCTTATTTAAAAAAATCTATGTCCTGCCGAGAAATTTAATTGTCTGTTTTGTATATACTATGGAGTTCCATGTATTGAGATAACTGTCATAGGTTTTATCTGTTTTGTCTAATTTAAT
This sequence comes from Eustalomyia histrio, assembly GCA_949748255.1. Taxonomy (NCBI): domain Eukaryota; kingdom Metazoa; phylum Arthropoda; class Insecta; order Diptera; family Anthomyiidae; genus Eustalomyia; species Eustalomyia histrio. Next base: position 162,811,743 of record OX456523.1, on the reverse strand, counting down.
TTTAATGATTTTTTAATGTAATTATGGGTTGCTCCTGTGTCTATTAATACATTGTATGTTCTTTCTTCATCCGTCATGGTTATGTAGGGCAAGCCATTTTTAGTGTAAATTTTTAACAATTAACTTATTCATCATACCTGTTTCTACTACTACACTACTGGTGGTAATGTTATTATTTCTTATCTGTTTGGTTTTCTAGAGGTTCCCGCTAGGCTCTTGTTGTCGTTTTCACGATTCGTTGTGATAGTGATTCTGTGGACTTCTGAAAGCATTAAAATGTGTCGGTTAACGTTGGATAGTGTGGCCGGAGCTGGTGTCCATTAGTTCTGGGCGTGGTTGATCATTGTTGAAATGTTATCTTGGCCTGAATTCCGTTTGTGGGTGATGTCTTTGGTGATTTTGATGACGTCGGTGGTGTTGATTGTAACTTGTTGCACATTTTTTTGATGGTGGTTGGTACCTTTGTGGAATTGTGGTTTCGTTTTATATGAAATCTTCAAATTTTGATGTCTGCTGTCATGTTCAATTGTTCTTGCAATTGTATATGCATGTTCCAAGTTGTGGAGTGTATTGCACAGTCGGCAGGATAAATGTGCTGTTGACTCGAGCTTTAAAGACCCGTAAGGAATCTTCCTTTGCTTGTGCTGTCATAGCTTTAGTTGCCGCTTCCTCGTGACCAGAAATTAATATTTTTAAAATGATTAGATTCAGGCATTTGTTTATTTCATCGTTGAATTCGCCCAATGATTTTCTATCTTGTGTACATCTTTTCATTTCATCCTGGAGCACATACAGTGGTCGAGTATCCTCATATGTTTTGTCGAGTCTATCACTGATGACATAAAAATTTAATATTGTGCCGTGATTTGCTAGAACCTGTGCTGCAGTTCCCTGTATTTTTGTTTTAACAATCTGGAGTGCTTGTGCATAAATTGGTTTGTTGCTCAGATTGGCTATGGTTTCCATCATTCTACTCACGTCTTCTCTTCATATTCTATAGTTGTTTATGTTACCATCAAAGACGGGTAAAGATTTAAATACGTCGAAACTTACTTGTCTTTCATCTCCAATAATAGGTTCTATCGCTATTCTTTGATTAGCGGCGATAATTTCCATATGAGGGTTTTGTTGAACTTGTCTGATTTGCTCTTCCAAGGCTTGAACTTGTCTTTGGTTTTGCCATTTGTTGCACTAAGGCATTTATGTCAAAGTTTTGAGCCATTGTAGGTTGTAGGGGTGTTTCAGCAAATTCTTCTAATGATCTGTTATTGTCTGAGGATTCTTTCTTTTATTTGAGAACATAGGAGTTTCTTATTTTCGTTTAAACATTGTTATTTTATGTCCTTCTATAAAGGGTCCTTGTTGCGACAAGTCCTTGTTGCGACAAGGATTCCAATGTTTCGCTCACTCGGGTAATACAATTTGCATTACTCCTGGCAGGTTCGTCAATTAAAGTGCTCTCATCTTTTGGTTTTAATAAAAAAATAAAATAGTTTTTCTTTTCCACGACTATTTTTTATTTATTTTATTTTCTAAAATTCAAATATATTTAAACGACTATTCGTCTGTGTTACTTATTTTTTTCTGGCTCTAAATTTTTTTGATCTTTTCTTAAGTATTAAACTAGGACAAAAAATTTCTTTGTTTTAATTCTTACAACTAACATGTTATTTTTTAATTTAATTATTAATGTAAATATTTTCTTAGGATTACTTTCTTTGTCCCTTATATAATATGAGTTTTTTATTCTTATACATATTTTCTTAAAACTACTTATCTACTTTTGTGTTTAAATACCTAAGTACTTACTTTTCCTATCACTTATGAAAAACCCTTATCTACTTTTGTCTTAAAATAGTAAATCGAACAAAACAATATTGTCTGTCATAGTGTGGGGTCGTTTTCATGTCGTTTATTTCCAACTGTACATGAAGATCTATAACTCACGCCAAATGCAATTTCTACAACTCCCCTAAGAATTTTTTAAAAAATTTATTTTTTAATTGTTCACAATATTTAAGTATATGTATATGTGGTACATTAATGATATATATATTGTATATGTTTTAAATGATTGAAAAAACTTTTTTTCAGGGGAGTATAACAATAAGGATTTTCACTCTTGGTAGTATATTTACAATCCTTGTATATTTACAACTATTTTATACTACAAAGAGTGAACGACTTTTTCGTGTATTTACTTCCCGCATAAATACCGCTATTGTAAATTAATCAATCAGCTGATTTTTGTTTTGTTTTTCATCTATTTAAAAACTTAAAATATCATAAAGAATTTGAAGTTAATGGAAATGCCTATAATTACGGAAAAATATAAAATTATAAATTTTTTAGAGCAAAATGCAATTAATCAAATAGAATTTGCAGAGATTCTGGACTTGAAGATATGGTATTACTTGTAATAATAAAAACCAATAGCTAATAAAAACCAATATCTTTTATTACTTATTTTTTTCACGCTTTTGTTTTAAGTTGGGTTTTTCATTATTGTGAACCATTATTTAAGTTTATTTTAATAGTGACCACAAAATGAAAAAAAAAATAGTTTTGGTTGCTAAACGATCAGCTGTTTTAGTCTTGTAAATGTACAACATGTATTTACTATACCTTTTGGTCTTGTATTTATTTTATTTATTTATTTGAATCACTAGAATATAGTTACAAACTACAAACTTATGGTGGATAGGGCTATGGCTACAAGGCCTTAGGCTCAAAGAAGTAATAATAATTTAGATAAAGATATTTGGCATTGGAAAATTGAATTATAGGATTACAACTGATATATACAAAATTCTAATCAGATAAGATTATATAATTTAGTTTCCTTCAAGAACATTATTATTAGTGATATGTTTTCTTTAGTTGGGTTAGAAAGTAAGGACAAGGGGTTTGTATTGTTTTTGAATGTTGTCTGTCGTTGTATATGAAAGTTTGGACAAAAATCAAGGATATATTTTAGGTTTCGGGAATTTGAAATGTTACAATTACAAACTTGTGCTGTAGATAAACCAATTAAGTGACCGTGTGAAAGTTTTGAATGCCCTAGGCGTAACCTTTCTAGTTTTACAATATGTCTTCTATAAATGTTGTCTATGTTGTAAGTAAGGAACTCATTTATTGTTAATTTGGTTTGATTCTATGTCCTATGCCAATCTCAGGTAATGTTTAAAGAGTTTTGATGTAGTTATCAATGGGGCTACGGTTGCATCTTTTGCTGATTGTCAGCGAATCCATTTCCATCTATTTCACAATGACCTGGTGTCCATATGAAAATAATGTGTGAAGAGTTATTGATTAAAGCATTCTTTATAATGGAAGCATATTTGTTGTTATTCGATATATTTGATATAGCTTTTAATGAAGAAATGGAGTCAGAACATATTACGAAATGGTCTCTTTTGTTTTTGATTAGGTTAGTGGCTTCCATTATTGCAATAATTTCCGCAGTAAATATAGATGTATACTTCGGTAGTATTGCGTTCTTAATTATTTTATTGTTTGAAGTTATACTATAGCTTACAATATCATTTATTTTAGATGCATCTGTGTATATGGAGTTAAACTTTTGTTTTTTTTTTCTTGTATTTCGTAGAACATTTTTCTAAATAGGGCTGGATCAGTACTTGATTTTGTAAATTTGTGTAGAGTAGAATCTATTGTTTCGTTTCTAAAATTCCATGAAGGTTTTATTTTTTGTCTGTTTAGCTTCATTTCAGTAGGTATTTCTAACACTTTGCAATTTTGAATAGCTCTAAGGATGACCGATGGTGTTTTTGGAGTCTTTTTTGAACTAATACATTTTTTTATTATTGTGTTTAGGGGTGTCTCCCGATTGTTGTGTAAGCTTCTAAATAATCTTGATGTAGCAAGATCTCATTGTATTTCTAGTGGCAATATATTACTTTCATATAGCATATTTGTAATAGGGGTGGTTCGAAAAACTGTTCTTATTGCTGCGTTGATTTTGGTTTTAATTTTTTTTTAATGATGATATTGGAGAATAGCCATAAAAGGGTAGTGTATAGCTAACTTTCGATAAAATTAAAGCTCTTACTATTGCTATTAGTGTATGGGTATTGCAGTTAAGTTTAGGACTAGAAAGACATTTTAGAATGTTAAGTTGTTTATTCAGGGAGGCTGAAAGATTTTCTATTTGTGTGGTCCAATTATATTTTTTGTTTATGTGCAATCCAAGTATTTTTAAGACTTTCGACCCCTGTAAGAGAAACAGTGTTGCATACAAGTCTATGTGTGCAATTTCTTTTTCTACATATGTGTAAACTTTTGCATTTTGACCTTCACAATATTGCACCGGAATATTTACATCGTTCTTGGATGTCTTTAAGGGCTTTTTCGATATTGATTGTTGGGTTCTTTTTGCTATCTGATCTGATTATAAGATTGAAAGCCCTGGGGTATTCCGTTTTGAAGTGATTTACAATTTGAGTAGTAGCTTCCCACACAAACTATTATCTTTCTGTTTGACATAAAGTTTTTTATGTAATTTATAATTCTTGGTCCAACTTTCCATGCAAGTAATTGGTCAATAATCGTATTAGTGCTGATTTTATCAAATGCTTTCTCAAAGTCAAGGGATATTATTGTGACGTGTTTTTTTAAGGAAAGGCAATTTGCAATTTGATAGTCTACGAAAAGTAGAGAGTCAATTGTTGATTTTCCTTTCATAAATCCAAGCTGTCGACTATCGAGGAGCTTGTTGGCCGTGACAAGCCACCATAGTCTATTTGCTATAATTTTATCCAAAACTTTAGAAAAGCAAGAGTTCAGTGATATTGGCCGATATGAGTTGACAATTGTCTTGTCTTGTTCAGTTTTGGTATGGGGACTACTACACTCGTTTTGAATTGTTGGGGTATTGTTGTATTGAAAATGTTGTTGTACAGTTGGAGTAATCTAATCTTCATATTGTGCGGCAGTTGTTTTAACATTGTATATGGGATCCTGTCTATACCAGGCGTTTTTCCTTTCAGACTGTGAAATACTGATGTGAGCTCGGTAAAATTTATATCTTGTTCTATAACGTCGGCTGCGGGAGATGTCGTTATTCTTGGTGTATTACGGAATAAATTGTTCTTATGTATTTCGAACCCATTTGGAAAGTTACTATTATTGGCGTTTTTGGAGCAGAAATTGCAAAGTATATTTGCTATATCGACTTTGTTAGTGGTAGATGTTGATGAGTTAATATCTGTACGTAAGCTATGTATGTGATGGCTTGTTTTATATCCTGTAAAACTGTTAATGTTTCTCCAAAGATAATCAGTTGATGTAGATGGGTTGATAGTGGACGTGAAATTTTTTAACGATTTTTAGTTGCGTAATTCGAGGAGGTTTGGGGTATAGTGTAATTAGCAGCTGTGATTATGATTTTCCGAATATTTGCTGTTTCTCTATTCACATTGTTGGTTTGTAATCGATCAGAGTTTAATTTGTTGCACATTTTTTTAAATTCTTACCAGTCGGCTTGGTGTGTTTTAAATTTTGGTCTGTATTGATTAATTATTTCATTTTGTTGAAAAGTGAATGAGGTTATTATTGGGAAGTGAACGCTTCCCCATAAGCTATCTTAAATTTTCCAGTCTACCTTTGCTGCTTTATACGGAGAACAGAATGTTAGATCTACATGTGTAAGACTACCATGGGAGCTTAAATGTGTTGCTGATCCATCGTTTAGTATTATGAATTCAGATTTGGTTATGTAGTCCTCTAAGATTCTTTCCCGAGGGTAGTTTGTCGGTGATCCCCATGTTCTGTGCCATCCATTAAAGTCCTCAGTTATTAAGGCGGGAGAATTTAAGTTGCCAAGAACATTATCCAGATTCGTATTTATTATTTTTGATTTGCGGAGAGGGTGGAATGTAGGCGCAGACAATATTGAATTTAAATCCTGATTTTACTTCTAAGCATATATTGTCAAAGTCATTTCCAAGTGTGACAACTCTATGTTCTATAGATCTGTGAATTAGAATCCCTACGCCTCCATATCTGGTGGATGATGAATTTGTTGAAAACAAGTGGTAATAGATAGGGACAGGAATCTTAAGTAAGAAGTGTATGTGGGTTTCTTGGATTGAAATTATTTTGGGGGAGTGTTTTTTTATTAGTATTAGCAATTCATTATAGTTATTAAGATAACCGTTCATGTTCCATTGTATTATATTAATAGACATTTTAAATAATGAAGTTTAGTAGATATATGATTATAAATGAATTGTGTTAAGTTTGAAAATATAAGAGTGGTGTGAGTAGTTTTGGGATAGTTGTTTGAGAATAATTGTGTATAATAACAAAGTTTGTTTATTATATTATAGATAATTAGTAATAGTATATTGAAAAAAGTCTATAATTGAGAATTGGTGTAAATATAAGAGTAAGGTTTGATTATTGTGTTTGATTTAAATATAGAGTGGGCTTGTTGATTGACACAATAGAGAGTATGCATAAATATAAAATATGTAATTTTGAGTATTATAAAAATATACAGTTTGTTTATAATTGAAGAATGGTGTAAAGTGGTGAAATTTGAGTGAATAAAGAAATTATGTATAGTTAAATACTTTAAACCTGACATTGTTAAACGTAGGTGGTTTACTTTTTTTTAAATTTCCTGATACACGTTTTATCTTCTGTCTATTTTTGTTGGATGTGCTCCTAGGTGTAAGCACTACCTTGCTTGTTGGCGTTTTGACAGCAGCTATTTCTGATGCCGATAGAGATGATGCACTTTGTATTTCTACATCGTTTCCTTCGTTCTATGATATCTCTACATCAGAAATCAAAGTGGAGTAATCTTTTACGGTGCGTTGGGTTGTTTTCTCTGTTGCTAGGTGATATGGTTTACATTTTTGTGGTATATTATTGTTGTTTTTTTTTAGCTTCATTGTTATTTATGTTGTTTTCTGATAAGTTTACAGTTTGTGGAGATGGAATGTCATTTGAATTGATTTGATTATTTACTATTGTAGAGATTGGACTAAATACATTTGTGTGACCCTCTGAATAAATATAACTAGCTTTCCTTTTGCTGACTTTTTCTGTTGTGACTATTCCCTTTAAGGAATATAGGGCATTTCTTGTCAAAGCTAAGATTATGTTCTTTGCAGGTGATACATGATTTCGATAGTGTACAAAGTTCGTCCATACCTTCCAAGTGAAATTCCTGGAAACAGTGAGGGCATAATTTTTTAAATTCACAAGTTTTACCAACGTGTCCATAACTGAAACATGTTTTGCATCGAAGAGGTAGTGGTATATAAGTGCGTACTCTTACCAATTGAAATATCGGAAGGTAGTGAGGTAGAGTTAAAAGTTAGTATTATCAGACCTGTTTCTTCAAGTAAAATTCCAGCTTTCCTTTTAATTTTTTCCACTTTACAAATATTTTGTGCTTTCAATTCTTCTTGAATTTCTTCTTCGGGTATTCCACGCAGGTCATTTGAATAAATGACCCCCTTGGAAAAGTTGAGTGAGTTGTGCTCGGAGACTTCCACTTCGATGGAAGTAGAGAGGGACTTAAGCTTAATCAATTTACTTGCTTGGGTAACACTTTTGGTTTTTGTTTTTTTACGCTAGACTAACACTTTAGTATGGATCCGTTTCTTAATTTCTGACAAGTTAAAACTTCACCTCTGCTTGTGGTATCGATCACTTTTTTTTATTAAAAACAGTGATACCTCAGTTAGAAAATTATCACTATTTGTCCTTTTCAATCGATAGTATTCTATTTTTATCAATTAATATTGGTGGTTGGGATATCCCACCACTGTCTGGTGGTTTTTCCATATTGTTGTTGTTTACATTTTATAATGAGAGCGCGGTCACAAATTAGTTTACGCCTTTTCACTATCACGGTCAAAGTCGAACTGTGTTGGTCTTGTATTTTAACCACACCCTAGTAAATTTGAGTTCTATACATTTGAAGTATAGTAAATGGTAGTACTTTTACTATATCTACAACCTCTACAAGGTCTACAAGGGTAGTGAATACCCTCAATGATAAATAACTAAGTTTTTGGGTTCAATGATATGAATTTTAAGTTTAGAGTACGAGATGTTTTACCTAACGAATAAATACCTTGCGCTTCTTTGATAGCGCGTTCCGCGCATATATTACTGCGCTGCTGATTCGGAATTATAGACGATTCTTGCACCCAGTGCTTTAGAAAACATTGATGGGCCTTTTTGTATTTTAATAAAGAGTTGTTTAAAATTGAAAAATTATTTTCGTTGAAACAGTGATCAGAAAACCAAACATGAATCACATATAAAAACACATGTAGGTTCTTACTATAGTGAAAATACCAAATAAATGAATAATAATATGCATATTTATTTAATGCCGTCGTTGGATCGCATTTTATTATAAGCGACTAGTCATTATGCATTTTCACTTACCCCTAAATTCGCTTAATTTTAAGTACGAGAAATACCATAATTATAATTATAAGTACTTATTACAAGAAAATGATATTAAATTAGTCAGTAACAAAAGAACAATAAACGAATAAATATTAACAATTAAGTAAAATCCAAACCACCGCGTTAATCATTTAAAATTGAATGTTGTTGATCTTAACTTGGCGACAGTGACTAAAAACCGAACGTGAAAAAAGAAAATCGCCCGTGAACAAAAATAAATCGGGCCGTGAAGAAATAAAGTGCAAATTAAAATTGAAAATTATAGTGAAATATTAACATTTAAAAAAAAAATTATATATTGTTACGATTTTACCCTTTCTAAAATCGTTGATTTATTTACCTTCTAAATAAATCGAGTTCTTTCTATATTGCAAATAAGAAATACTGTTTGAAATTATTTATAGCTCTATTTATTTATAAAATGAACTAAAAATTACAGAAAAACACTTTAATAGCACACTTTATACACGCGATGTAAATAGACTAAACGTTAGCCCAACTTTAGATCTTAACACTTAGCGTTTTATTATCAACTCAACTGCTGCATCACCAAGTACCCGTATTTATATGAGTAGTCAGGTATTAAGTTATTTCCAATTATTAGTTCACAAGATTTTTTCAGCTGTCAAAGAATTTGCGTGATGAAGTTTCTAGTGTTTAGAAATTTCTGCAACACTGCCGCCCACTTAAGCCTGTTCTTGCCGAACAGACATAGCTATTCCTTTTGCATAGTTGGCTAGTCGCTCTAGATGCACAACCTTCATTTTGGACCTTGGGCTCTGATATTTCTGTATACCACATCATTCAATCTTTTTAGTGGCCGTCCCAATGCGTTTGTAATTTGTGAGATAGTCCTTTTTTCGTTGCGGGTTAAATAGCAGAACCAGCTGACCCTCATTAAAACCTTCAGAATTTGCTGCCCTATCGTACCTCGCCTTCATATTATCGCTCTTTTAATTCGATTGCGCACAAACTCATAAAGCTCGTTAAGGTCTTCTTGTTCCCGGGAAGCGTTGTCGTTGTCTTTATCTACAGCGGCGGGCTTAACACCAAATTCTAAATCGCCAGGCAATTTAAGTTCCGTTCCGAAAATAATTTTTGCAGGTGGCCGGGAGGTGGAATCGTGAACAGCCGACCTATATGCCAGCAGAAATTTGGGGATGTGTTCGTCCCAGTCCTTCTGATGTATACTGACCACTTTTCTTAAGTATTCCTCTAAAGTGCAATTGAATCTTTCGACCATACCACCAGATTGCGGATGCAACGGGGTGGTTCTTGTTTTTCTTATTCCACCCGAGTTGTATTGTTGAAGTTGACCTTACTGGTCCTTTAACTGCGATGCATTGCGCGCAATTTGCTATTCAGTCGCTTACAGCTTGCTGGCAGCCGACCCAGTAGAATCATTGTTTTAACTTCTCTAGGGTTTTCGTGACACCGAGATGACCACCACTGGGACCGTCTTGGAACTCTATTAATACTTCGTCTATTTTGCTTGATGGCACCACAATTAGCTTTGTCTCAGTTTTGCCGTCCGCACTTTCCCATATACGGTATAAGCAGTGATTAATTACCCGTAGACTGTTCCACTGGGCCTAATACGCCTTCATTAGCGGACTTTCAGCTGATATTTGTTAACGGGTAGGCCTCCTATCCTCTGCTTTAGCTGACATAATTTTTGACCAGGCCTCACTTGACTCTATATGCACTCTTTTCCTTCAGAAGTCAAACAATATTTGCACTCTAAGCTATGCCTTTCCTGTGCTCGATGCTGAAATCATAGCTCGAATTCTTCTGGTTGTTTAAATTGCAGCAGCCACCTGAGTGCAGAATTGTCGGTTCTTAGTTGAAAGTGCTGACCATACAGATACTTGTGGTAGTGCTTTACACATTCTACCGCCGCCAAGAGTTCCCGTCGCTTTACGCAGTAGTTCCTTTCAGGCTTCGAAAGTACTCGACTGTAATAGCCTATGACTTTTTCGATTCCATTGATCACCTTCGAAAGCACATCTCCTATTCCGTATCCGCGTGCATCGTTGTCCAGCACAAATTTTTCCCCGGCGACAGGATATCCAAGGATCGGTGGCGTACATAATAACTCCTTTAGCCTTAGGAATGCTTGTTCTTGGCCTTCACCCCAATGAAATGATCGCGCCTTCTTAGTTAGCTCATGTAGACTCGCAGCCACAAAGGCCTAGAAAGCTGCGCAACCCTTGTAGATTTTTCGGGCGAGGCCAATCTTTTACAGCGCGGATGTTATCTTCTTCGGTTGATATACCCTCTGCAGTTACGCGGTGCTCCAAATACTTGACTTCCCTCTGGAACAGTGAAAATTTCTTTGCGCTAAGGTTGAGTCCAGCCGCAGATACTCGCCTTAAGACTTCTGCTAAGTTCTTCAGGTGGTCATCGAAAGTTTTTCCCATGACAATTATGTCGTCAAGGTACACTAGGCAAGTTTTCCAGTGGAGTCCTTTCAGCACATTTTCCATTAAACGCTCGAATGTTGCTGGAGCATTGCAGAGTCCAAAGGGAATCACATTAAACTGCTACAATCCGTCAACTGCACTAAAGGCAGTTTTCTCCTTGTCTTGGTCACAAATTTCTACTTGCCAATAACCACTTTGCAAGTCCAATGTGGAGAACCATTTGGTTCCTGCTAGCGTGTCGTCAATTGTCGGTAGCGGATAGCTGTCCTCTTTGGTGATGTCGTTTAGTATTCTGCAATCAATACAGAATCGGGTGCTGTCATCTTTTTTCTTAACCAAAACTATAAGCGAGCTCCATGGGCTAGAAGATGGTTCGATTACTCCATTACGCTCCATTTCGTTGACTAACTCCTTTACTTCATTTCGTTTTGCTAGAGGAATACGGTGTTTCACGATCGCCGTTCTTCCTTGACTTTGGTTTTTCATTGCGAAGACAGAGCCGTATTTCCTGATTAGCTGTTTGGCTTTATTTTTATCAGGTGGCGCCAGTTCTTTTACCCATTTCTCCACATATTCTGCCAGCATCTCTCGATCTTCAACGGACACATTGGAAGGTTCCAAGTTCTTTATGCAACTGATTTTTGCTTCTGGTACATTTGGCTATTTCAGAGTTCGCTCTGACAACTTTTTCGCAATTTGATAGGTGCAGTACTCTTACAGGAACTCCTTTGTCTTTCCTGGTTATCACGAGGGCTGTCGCTGTTATAAGGTTACTTTTTATTTCGGATGGTTCTATTACCCACAAACTGCTGTCCTCACAATCTCCCTCCATACGCACCCATACTTAAGTTTCTGCCCGTGCTGGTAGTTTTTGGTGGCTGATGGTAACTAGCTTTCTTACCTAATTCCGCATTCATATCCAACACAAAGGGGTATTTCAACATTCTGCCAAATCATAACTTTTTGCCCCAGATGCAGGTTAATGCCGTGCCTAATCATAAAATCTGCACCTATGATTACTTCGTCCACAATGTCGGCAACAATAAATACGTGATTGACGCTTATGTTGGCAATTGTTAGTTTCACATTTACCTTACCATAGACAAAAGCCTGCTCTCCAGTAGCTGTTCGAAAACTTACCCCGTGCAATGGTTCAACTGGCTTTCTAATTATACCGGGCCTGATGATGGACTGTGATGCTCCGGTATCTATCGTTAAAATATGCTTTTGTCCGTTGATGCACCCATAAGCAGTAAGATTGCTTTTCCCCTGCGTGCTACTGATATGGAGATTGTGGGGCCATCGGTTGTGGGAGATAGCTCGTGCCCCGTAGTGCTAGCTCTTTTTAGATTAAAGGTGACTCCAGTGTTGATTGGTGATCGGCCCGGAGGCTCTTCTTGGGTGCTTTGCAGTTTCGCTGAAAGTGTCCCACTTTACCGCAGTTGTAGCATTTATCCTTCGGTTTGCCTCGCTTTTCACCTAATGCCTTCATAACTGCCTCTGTTAACTTGATGCTCATATCTGCCTCTTTTTCAGCAGTCACTTCAAGGTTACGCACCTCAAATATTTGTGGCTTGGAAATCACCTTCGTAGTCTCTTTTGCCAGTGCGAATGAGACAGTTTCAGCAAATGTCGATTTCTGCGTAGCACACACCGCATGTCTCACATCAGAATCCCGAATTCCATTCACAAATGCTTCAATGGATGATTTTCGCCTGGATAAGTGAGCTCTACCAACTGCTCAATTTCTGTTGCAAAATCTTGCAACGACTCATTTGCTTTTTGCAGTCTACCTCTAAGTTTCATCCGGTAAATTTCCTTTTTGTGTTCGCCACCATTCATCATAATTATTTCTGCATGTGATTGGCACACTTACTAAAATTTCTGCAGCGTTTCGTTTTAAGGCCAGAATCAACTCTATGGCCTTTTCTTCGTTATTCCACACATTTCCGGCAGCAACTGTCTCAAACTTGTAACGACAGAAGTCGCATCGCTCGTTTCTGTCTACACACTTTGTTATTACACTGGCGACAACTACGAATAGCTGCCAAGGGGGTATATAAACAGCAACATTGAACAAATCTGGGTCAGTCGCCAGCAGCCGTGAACGAGAACACAGGGTAATTTCAGCACTAAATATTTAATTCTAATCCTGCGAGCATCCTTGGACAACTTGTAAGTATCCTGTGAACATCCTTGAAGGTCCTGCCGATATCCCTGAAGATCCTGCGGATATCCTTGAAGGTCCAGTCAACATCCTTGAAGGTCCTGTGAACATCCTTGAAGGTCCTGCCGATATCCCTGAAGATCCTGCGGATATCCTTGAAGGTCCTGTCCACATCCTTGAAGGTCCTGCTGATGTCCTTGAAGGTCCTGCCGATATCCTTGAAGATCCTGCGGATATCCTTGAAGGTCCTGTCAACATCCTTGAAGGTCCTGCTGATACCCTTGAAGGTCCTGCCGATATCCTTGAAGATCCTGCGGATATCCTTGAAGGTCGTGTCAACATCCTTGAAGGTCCTGTCAACATCCTTAAAGGTCCTGCTGATATCCTTGAAGGTCCTGTCAACATCCTTGAAGGTCCTGTCAACGTCCTGGAAGGTCCTACGAATATCCTTGAAGGTCCTGCCGATATCCTTGAAGATCCTGCGGATATCCTTGAAGGTCAACATCCTTGAAGGTCCTGTCAACGTCCTGGAAGGTCCTACGAACATCCTTGAAGGTCCTGCCGATACCCTTGAAGATCCTGCGGATATCCTTGAAGGTCCTGTCAACATCCTTGAAGGTCTGCGAAAATCTTGGGAGGTCCTGTGGAGATCCTCGAACGGTTCATAAGAGGAAGCGTGCCGTCCCAGGTCGCTCTTTCATCCTCTCTCCTTATGTCTTTCTCCATCTCTCCCCCTCTCTTTCTCTCCCTCTCACTTAATCAAAGTTCATCAGAGGAAGCGTGCCGTCCCCGGTCGCTGTCCTCCCCTGTGGAGATACCAGAGGGAGCGTGCCGTCCCAGGTCGCTGCCCTCACCAAGACGTAGTTCATCAGAGGAAGCGTGCCGTCCCCGGTCGCTGTCCTCCCTGTGAAGATACCAGAGGGAGCGTGCCGTCCTAGGTCGCTGCCCTCACCTAGACGTAGTTCATTAGAGGAAGCGTGCCGTCCCCGGTCGTTGTCCTCCCTGTGAATGTACCAGAGAGAGCGTGCCGTCCCAGGTCGCTGCCCTCACCTAGACGTTGCTCACCAGAGGAAGCGTGCCGTCCCCGGTCGCTGTCCTGCCTTTCGAAGATACCAGAGGGAGCGTGCCGTCTCAGGTCGCTGCCCTCACCTAGACGTTGCTCATCAGAGGAAGCGTGCCGTCCCCGGTCGCTGTAATGCCTTTCGAAGATACCAGAGGGAGCGTGCCGTCCCAGGTCGCTGCACTCACCTAGAAGTAGTTCATCAGAGGAAGCGTGCCGTCCCCGGTCGCTGTCCTCCCTGTGAAGATACCAGAGGGAGCGTGCCGTCCCAGGTAGCTACCCTCACCTAGACGCTGCTCATCAGAGGATGCGTGCCGTCCCCGGTCGCTGTCCTGCCTTTCGAAGATACCAGAGGGAGCGTGCCGTCCCAGGTCGCTGCCCTCACCTAGACGTAGTTCATCAGAGGAAGCGTGCCGTCCCCGGTCGCTGTACTCCCTGTGAAGATACCAGAGGGAGCGTGCCGTCCCAGGTCGCTGCCCTCACCTAGACGTTGCTCACCAGAGGAAGCGTGCCGTCCCCGGTCACTGTCCTGCCTTTCGAAGATACCAGAGGGAGCGTGCCGTCCCCGGTCGCTGCCCTCACCTAGACGTTGCGCATCAGAGGAAGCGTGCCGTCCCCGGTCGCTGTCCTGCCTTTCGAAGATACCAGAGGGAGCGTGCCGTCCCAGGTCGCTGCCCTCACCTAGACGTTGCTCATCAGAGAAGCGTGCCGTCCCCGGTCGCTGTCCTGCCTTTCGAAGATACCAGAGGGAGCGTGCCGTCCCAGCTCGCTGCCCTCACCTAGACGTAGTTCATCAGAGGAAGCGTGCCGTCCCCGGTCGCTGTCCTCCCTGTGAAGATACCAGAGGGAGCGTGCCGTCCAGGTCGCTGCCCTCACCTAGACGTTGCTCACCAGAGGAAGCGTGCCGTCCCCGGTCGCTGTCCTGCCTTTCGAAGACACCAGAGGGAGCGTGCCATCCCCGGTCGCTGCCCTCACCTAGACGTTGCGCATCAGAGGAAGCGGGCCGTCCCCGGTCGCTGTCCTGCCTTTCGAAGATACCAGAGGGAGCGTGCCGTCCCCGGTCGCTGTCCTGCCTTTCGAAGATACCAGAGGGAGTGTGCCGTCCCAGGTCGCTGCCCTCACCTAGACGTAGTTCATCAGAGGAAGCGTGCCGTCCCCGGTCGCTGTCCTCCCTGTGAAGATACCAGAGGGAGCGTGCCGTCCCAGGTCGCTACCCTCACCTAGACGCTGCTCATCAGAGGAAGCGTGCCGTCCCCGGTCGCTGTCCTGCCTTTCGAAGATACCAGAGGGAGCGTGCCGTCCCAGGTCGCTGCCCTCACCTAGACGTAGTTCATCAGAGGAAGCGTGCCGTCCCCGGTCGCTGTACTCCCTGTGAAGATACCAGAGGAGCGTGCCGTCCCAGGTCGCCTCTTCATTCTCTCTCTTTATCTCTCTCTCCTTCTCTCTCTCTTTTCAATCCTGTAGTATTAACAACAATGAACGAATTTATCTTTGTATAACATCACGTCTTTTACTCTCGGTCACTGGATCAAAGAAATTTCTGTGACGATCCCTACCCCCGCGAGCTTACCCCAGCTAACAGAGGAAATCTCGTCGTTACAGTGGCGCCCGAGCAGGGACTTGAGAGTTTAAGGCTTTGTCGTATTGGATTAAAAGGACACTAAGCAGAGGAAATAAAAAACATTAACACCGAGTGGAAGAGAGGGAACTAAAGTTCCGAACAAACGTACAACAAGGAAGGTAAATGTATCTAATATAGTATCTCAAGTCTAATCCGTTGAAAGAAATGGCCAACATGGCGACAACTGCGGAGATGATATCTAAATGGAACGTTAAGTTTGATGGTGCGACGTGTCCCTTTGAAATCTTCGAGAGATTACAAGAATTGACCAATGTGTACGCTTTAGATGTGAATGCTATGCCACATATGATGCCCTTGTTCCTGACTGACAGAGCTTTAATCTGGTACCGAAACAACAATCGTGACTGGAAAAGCTGGACCAGATTTAAACAAGATTTGCTTAAGTTGTTTTTACCCTCGAGATACTATGAACTACTCGAAGATACGTTTAGAAACAGATACCAAAAGCACGATGAACCCTTTAGAAATTACGTCCTGTCGATTCAAAACCTAATGAGGAACACCAAATATTTCGAGGCTCAAAAACTGGAGCGGATATACCGAAACTCTCTTTCCAACTATTTGAGATACATTCGGAGAAAAGATTTTACGACCCTTGATGAACTCTTGGAGATGGCAGCAGACTTGGAAGGTATCTCAAAAAACCCGCAGTATCCCCCAGAACAACTCTACATGATACGCCCGGATAAAACTTCACACGGGATCGCCGTCATTCACTCCGAAAACAGTAAGCCTAGCCTCCGTAGTCACAAGTTGGCTGCAAAATTGATTGTCCCGACCCGCACGAAACGCTTAGAGAATTCTGGTAAGCGTCCCTCACAGATCAAGATTCCCTCCCAACAAGCTCCAGTTGAACGCAATGCCAAAGTCATCGGAAAAATAAATCAAGATCTGATTTCATCACCGAACTCATCCAACACCACAATCCATGTCAGAAACGCCCCATACCATGAAGATGCTGCACCCAAGGAACAAGTAGCTGCTGATTGTCAGGCTAGGAGGAGTCATATTCCAGTAGAGGGACACAGCGCTAAAGACCGAAGAGAAATTGAATATTTCCTCGAAGGCGAGTTGCAAAAGTAATGAAAGATGATCGCCCATTTAAAATCAGGTACGCCCCCGAAATCCGGCTATGCAGGCCATAATCGACGAGAAGGTAAACGAGCTTCTGGCTAGTGGCTGTATAGAACCGTCAAGAAGCCCATACAGTTCACCTATCACATTGGCGCCGAAGAAAAACGGCACTTGGAGATTGTGTATTGATTTTAGACATCTAAACAGCAAATTAGACCCCGATGCGTATCCCCTGCCACGAATTGCAACAAGACTGGATCGATTAAGAGATGCCAAGTACGTGAGTTGTCTGGATTTGAAAGATGGATACTGGCAGATCCCCATGGAGGATGACAGCAAGAAGTATACCGCCTTCACCGTTGCCGGTCGAGGCTTATACCAATGGCGTGTGATGCCCTTCGGATTGCACTTGATAGTGTCATCGGACCGGATTTAGAGCCTTTTGCGTTCGCTTATCTGGATGATATTATCGTCACGGGAAGAACGTTAGAAGAACACTTGTCCAAACTGAGAGAGGTTTTTCAGCGACTTCGAGCAGCTAACCTAAAGATCAATCCAGAGAAGTGCGAATTTTTCAAAAGAGAGACCAAGTATCTCGGACATGTGGTGAGTGACAAGGGCATACAGACCGATCCCGACAAGGTAGCTGCGATTCGGGAGATGACGGCCCCAAGCAATTTACGAGAGGTGAGAAGATTTCTGGGATTCCTGGTATCGTCGATTTGTTCCGGAATTTGCTGCCATAGCCCAGCCCCTAACTACTCTCCTTAAGAAAGGCAAACACTGGAAGTGGACAGAGGATCAACAAACGGCGTTTGAAGTTTTAAAGGCGATACTAACGGAAGCCCCGGTGCTGGCATGTCCTGATTTCTCTAGGCCATTCACCCTAAAAACGGATGCTAGTGACTACGGATTGGGAGCGGTATTAACACAAAACCTGGAGGACGGTGAACGCGTAATTGCTTATGCTAGCAGGAGTCTTAATGGTGCGAAAAAAACTATACAGCCACGGAGAAAAAATGTCTCGCTATATTATGGGGCATACGAAAGATGCGGCCATATCTGGAGGGATACCGTTTTCACGTTATCACCGACCATCTTTCTTTAAAGTGGCTCAACTCCATAGAGAATACCACGGGTAGATTGTCTCGGTGGGCCCTGGAGCTCCAACAGTATAACTTCACAGTACAATACCGCAAGGGAAAGAAGAATGTGGTTGCCGATGCTTTATCCCGTCAGCCAATGGAAGTATTAAAAATGGCCATAGAGGAACGTGAACCGACAGACTGTGCGTGGTTACAAAGAAGGAAAGAAGAAGTTAGACGTGACCCTGCGAAGTATTCCGACTATGCCATCGTTGGAACCCAATTATTTAGGCACATTCCCAGACACCCTCACGATGAGGACGGTACGCCTTGGAAGTTGTGTGTTGCTTCTTATTAACGACAACGGGTTCTACATGAAAACCATTTCCAACCCGCCGCTGGACATCTGGGTGTACGTAAGACCGCCAATCGGGTCGGCAATCGCTACTACTGGCCGGGAATGTTCCGCGATATCGCCCGGTTCGTTAGAAGTTGTAAATCATGCCAGATGTATAAGCCGAGTCAGGTGGCACCAGCGGGCGAAATGCTAGTACCGATCCCAGAAGAACAATGGGCTACCGTATCCACAGATTTTGTCGGACCACTTCTTCGCTCCAAACATGGTAACAGTATGCTCTTAGTCTTCTTCGATCGCTTTCCAAGTGGGTCGAACTCGTACCGCTCCGCAAGGTCACGGTAGAAGGCGTCGTCAAGGCCTTTAGGGAGAGAATTCCAGCCAGGTTTGGAACTCCAAAAGTGCTCATTACAGATAATGGTGCACAATTCACCAGCCGCGTACTACGGAGTTACCTAGAAGAAATTGGAGTTCGATACCAATTTACTGCCCCTTATTGTCCACAGGAAAATCCTACTGAGAGGGCCAATCGCACGGTAAAAACAATGATCGCTCAACAAGCGCAAAACCAGCATAATCGATGGGATGATCACTTACCGGAGGTAACCCTGGCAATAAACAAGCAATTCCGAATCTACCGGATACAGCCCGGCTCATATCGTACAGGGTCGTGAACCTAGGTTACCACGGGCACTGTATGATGAAGTCGTTACTGGTACAGGGGTAAACCCAAGGAAGCCAGAGGAAAGGGCCAGTGAGCTCCAGGAAATTTTTAAGATGGTCCGCCACCTGCTGGGCAAAGCAGCCCAGGATCTACGGCGTCATTTCAATTTGCGTCGACGACCTTGGAAGCCCAAAATGGGAGATTTAATTCTTGTCAAACAGAACCAATTGTCGAAAGCGGCCGACGGTTTCGCCGCAAAGTTAGCCCCGAAATATACTGGTCCCTACGAGGTCGTAAACTTCCCATCCCCTGTGATTGTACAACTTCGTGCTCAGGCAAATAACGTTCTGAAAACAGCCCACCTAAGTGAGCTTAAATCCTTCACAGAAGAGCCATCTGTTTCTCAGCATATGATGTGAAGAAACTGTCACCAATGAATACCATTTTCAATCACCTCCATCGTTTTTTTCACCAACAGAGCCATGTCCAGCGTTGCCATCACTAGAGTCATGTGTATCGTTTCCAGTATCCCTGGAGCCAGCTCCAATGTTTCCTTCATCGCCCATACCACAATCGCAAACAATCCCAACACCACCACGTCATCGTTTTGAAACCATTGTATCACTTTATGGGGTACCAAAATATACCAGACACCCGTTCCAGAATCAAATTAGCCGTCTCAAAAAGTTTCATCGAAAACATAGGCGATTGAAAGGAAAATAACCGGCCCCACCCTCCCCAGAGGGGGACCATGTGTAACGACAGAAGTCGCGTCGCTCGTTTCCGTCTACACACTTTGTTGCTGCCAAGGGGGTATATAAACAGCAACATTGAACAAATCTGGGTCAGTCGCCAGCAGCCGTGAACGAGAACACAAGGTAATTTCAGCACTCAATATTAAATTCTAATCCTGCGAGCATGCTTGGACAACTTGTAAGTATCCTGTGAACATCCTTGAAGGTCCTGCCGATATCCCTGAAGATCCTGCGGATATCCTTGAAGGTCCTGTCAACATCCTTGAAGGTCCTGTGAACAACCTTGAAGGTCCTGCCGATATCCCTGAAGATCCTGCGGATATCCTTGAAGGTCCTGTCAACATCCTTGAAGGTCCTACTGATATCCTTGAAGATCCTGCGGATATCCTTGAAGGTCCTGTCAACATCCTTGAAGGTCCTGCTGATATCCCTGACGTTCCTGCCGATATCCCTAAAGATCCTGTGGATATCCTTGAAGGTCTTGTCAACATCCTTGAAGGTCCTGCCGATATCCTTGAAGATCCTGCGGATATCCTTGAAGGTCCTGTCAACATCCTTGAAGGTCCTGCTGATATCCCTGAAGGTCCTGCCGATATCCTTGAAGATCCTGCGGATATCCTTGAAGGTCCTGTCAACATCCTTGAATGTCCTGTCAACGTCCTGGAAGGTCCTACGAATATCCTTGAAGGTCCTGCCGATATCCTTGAAGATCCTGCGGATATCCTTGAAGGTCAACATCCTTGAAGGTCCTGTCAAGATCCTTGAAGGTCCTGTCAACGTCCTGGAAGGTCCTACGAACATCCTTGAAGGTCCTGCCGATATCCTTGAAGATCCTGCGGATATCCTTGAAGGTCCTGTCAACATCCTTGAAGGTCTGCGAAAATCTTGGGAGGTCCTGTGGAGATCCTCGAACGGTTCATGAGAGGAAGCGTGCCGTCCCAGGTCGCTCTTTCATCCTCTCTCTTTATCTCTCTCTATATTTCCCCTCTCTCTCTCTCTTTCTCTCCCTCTCACTTAATCAACGTAGGTCATACGAAGTTCATCAGAGGAAGCGTGCCGTCCCCGGTCGCTGTCATCCCTGTGAAGATACCAGAGGGAGCGTGCCGTCTCAGGTCGCTGCCCTCACCTAGACGTAGTTCATCAGAGGAAGCGTGCCGTCCCCGGTCGCTGTCCTCCCCTGTGGAGATACCAGAGGCAGCGTGCCGTCCCAGGTCGCTGCCCTCACCAAGACGTAGTGCATCAGAGGAAGCGTGCCGTCCCCGGTCGCTGTCCTCCCTGTAAAAATACCAGAGGAATTGTGCCGTCCCAGGTCGCTGCCCTCACCTAGACGTAGTTCATCAGAGGAAGCGTGCCGTCCCCGGTCGCTGTCCTCCCTGTGAAGATACCAGAGGGAGCGTGCCGTCCCAGGTCGCTGCCCTCACCTAGACGTTGCCCACCAGAGGAAGCGTGCCGTCCCCGGTCGCTGTCCTGCCTTTCGAAGATACCAGAGAGAGCGTGCCGTCCCAGGTCGCTGCCCTCACCTAGACGTTGCTCATCAGAGGAAGCGTGACGTCCCCGGTCGCTGTCCTGCCTTTCGAAGATACCAGAGGGAGCGTGCCGTCCCCGGTCGCTGCCCTCGCCTAGACGTTGCGCATCAGAGGAAGCGTGCCGACCCCGTTCGCTGTCCTGCCTTTCGAAGATACCAGAGGGAGCGTGCCGTCCCAGGTCGCTGCCCACACCCAGACGTTGCTCATCAGGGGAAGCGTGCCGTCCCCGGTCGCTGTCTTTCGAAGATACCAGAGGGAGTGTGCCGTCCCAGGTCGCTGCCCTCACCTAGACGTAGTTCATCAGAGGAAGCGTGCTGTCTCCGGTCGCTGTCCTCCCTGTGAAGATACCAGAGGGAACGTGCCGTACCAGGTCGCTGCCCTCACCTAGACGTTGCTCACCAGAGGAAGCGTGCCGTCCCCGGTCGCTGTCCTGCCTTTCGAAGATACCAGAGGGAGCGTGCCGTCCCCGGTCGCTGCCCTCGCCTAGACGTTGCGCATCAGAGGAAGGGTGCCGTCCCCGGTCGCTGTCCTCCCTGTGAAGATACCAGAGGGGGCGTGCCGTCCCAGGTCGCCTCTTCATTCTCTCTCTTTGTCTCTCTCTCCTTCTCTCTCTCTTTTCAATCCTGTAGTATTAACAACAATAAACGAATTTACCTTTGTATAACATCACGTCTTTTACTCTCGGTCACTGGATCAAAGAAATTTCTGTGACGATCCCTACCCCCGCGAGCTTACCCCAGCTAACGGAGGAAATCTCGTCGTACAAACTGGAACTTAAAAACATTAAACGGTTTGCTGCTGTCAAAAGTAGGGGCCTTTGCTTTACCAGAACTTTCCTGAATAATTCTTACTGGGCCTTCTTGATGTTGGAGATTATTTACTTTATTTTCTAGATCTTGTTGTTTTCTCTCAACATCTTTGGTTTGTACGTTAAATCTATCTACACTGTTCTTTAAGTCGGAAACTCTTTTTGAAACCTCGAAAATTTCTCTAGAAGTTTCTTGAAAGTTTTCTTCCGTCTTCGTTAGCAATTTCTCATTGTCCGCTCTTGAAGTTTCTATCAGTTTCTTGTTGTCTGCTTTAGAAGTTTCTAGTAGTTTCAAGTTTCTTGAAGTTTCTCAGTTTTCCATCTTTTCCATCATAGCAGCCAACATTGCGCTTAACTCCATATTAGCAACTGTTGTGCGGGTACTAACCCTCATTTCTTCTTTTTCGTCAAATTCGGAAGTTGCAATGTCAATGTCACGCCGCGCAAATTCCTCTATGAGCCTCTTTTGCAATTCGACCTTATTTCCTGCTGTAGGTAGCGCCAATGTACTCAATTTCTTCTTGAGCTGTTCCATCTTAAGCTCCTCCAATTTCATGACCCTTATTATTTTGCAATCCCACTTCTGACACCAATTGTTACGATTTTACGCTTTTCAAAATCGTTGATTTATTTACCTTTTAAATTAAATCAAGTTCTTTCTATATTGCAAATAATAAACACTGTTTGAAATTATTTATAGCTCTATTTATATATTACAGAAAAACACTTTATACACACGATGTAAATATACTAAACGTTAGCCATACTTTAGTTCTTAACACTTGGCGTTTTATTATCAACTGAACTGCTGCATCACCAAGTACCCGTATTTATATGAGTAGTCAGGTATTCTAGTTATTTCCAGTTATTACTTCACAAGATTTTTCTAGCTGTCAAAGAATTTGCGTGATGAAATTTCTTGTGACAATATATACATATATAAAGTAGCTCTGTACTAAATCAAAAGTGAGTAAAAACCTATGCAAAAAAATTATTTTTAACCTAGTGTAAATTAACATTTTAAATCTAACCTTTTATAAAAAGGAATATTATACACTAATGTGTGAAAAACTTACTATTGAAATAATTCTTAATTAAACTAACTTTCTGAATTATGTAAAATCCTAAAATCATAAATCCTAAATGGAATCATAAAAGCAAAAAAAAATAAAAATATATAAATTGCATTATATAAAACCCTAAATAACTAAGTGCTAATAAAGTAAAATTGTGACATATCCAACAAAAAAATAAATAAAAAACTGAACATCAAACAAACATTATAACTGAATACATAAAATAAAATATGACGTGGTGGAAGAAAATTCTACAAACAATCCCGTTACTTGTTGCAGGTTATGAAGTGGGTAAATCCACGGAAAACAATAATAATAAAGAAGTGGTAGAAATACTACGTAAGAATTTAAAGAAACTACAACTACAACCAAAAGAGAAAACATGAATTACATCGAAACATTGTCGATAATAACAGTTATCAGCATAGCCGTTATCTACGTAATAAATATGATACTTAAAGCCGTAAATATAAATAGAAACGCTGCCGCACCCCAAAAACACATATAAGAAGCCAATAATCAAGTATAAGAAGAGACAAAGAAATACGATTTTATAGCAGCAAATAGAAATAAAAACGCTGCCGCACGCCAACAGCAGATATAAGAGGAGCCAATATTCAGATGTCAGAAGAGACAAATGTAAGCTTAGAAATTAAGTTTTTTATTATTTAAAGATTTTGAATTCATTTATAGATTTTGAATTAAAATACATTACAAACATAATATATTGTTACGATTTTACCCTTTATAAAATCGTTGATTTATTTACCTTTTAAATAAATCGAGTTCTTTCTATATTGCACATAATAAACACTGTTTGAAATTGTTTATAGCTCTATTTATTTATAACCGTCACTAAAAATTACAGAAATACATTTAAATAGCACACTTTATTTACACGGTGTAGACAGACTAAACGTTAGCCACACTTTAGTTCTTCAGACTCTGCGTTTTACTTATGAACTGAACAACTGCGTCACCAAATACCCGTATTTATATGAGTAGTCAGGTATTATAGTTATTTCCAGTTTATTACGTCACTAGATGTTTCCAGCTGTCAAAATTCGCGTGAAGAAATTTCTAGTTGTGGAAATTTCTTGTAACACTGCCGCCCACTTGAGCCTATTTGTCCCGAACAGACATAGCTATTCCTTTTCCATAGTTGGCTAGTCTTTCTAGATGAACAACCTTCATTTTGGACCTTTGATTTTTCTGTATTCTGTATACCACATCATTCAACCTTTTAATTACTCTATAGGGTTCGTCCCAATGCGTTTGTAGTTTGGGAGATAATCCTTTCTTTCGTTGCGGGTTAAACAGAAGAACCAGCTCGCCCTCATTAAATCCTTCGGAATTCGCTGCTCGATCGTACTTCGACTTCATCTTATCTTGTCCCTGGGAAAAGTTGTTGTTTTCACTGTCTGTTGCGGCGGGCTTAACGCCATATTCTAAATTTCCAGGCAATTTGAGTTCCGTTCCAAAGATTGTTCTTGCAGGTGTCCAGGAGGTGGAGTCATGAGCGTTCGATTTGTACTCCTGAAGTTGTCCACGACTTCTTCTAACTGGTGCTTTAGCTGCGATGCATTGCGCGCAATTTGCTATCCAATCGCCTACAGCTTGTTGACAGCCGACCCAGTAAAACCGTTGTTTCAACTTCTCTATGGTTTTTTTGACACCAAGATGACCACCACTGGGACTGTCATGGAACTCCTTCAATACCTCGTTTATTCTAGATACCGTCATCACAATTAAATTGGCAACATTTTTGCCGTCGGCACTTTCCCATTTACGGTATAAGCAAACATCTAACACTTTTAGGCTATTCCACTGGGCCCAATATGCCTTCATTAGCGGACTTTCAGCTGATATCTGCTCGCGTTTTCAGCTGTTTTCTTCTTTGGCTGATATAATCTTTGCCAACATGGGGTCATTCCATTGCGCCGCTGACCAGGCTTCATTCGACTCAATATGCGTTTGTCGAATGTCCACGGTACGGTCTTTTCCCTCAGCCTTTGGACTGTGTTTTATGGTAACCGGTTCCCTTACTTGAACCTTGCGCTCATATCCAACATCAAGGGATATTTCAATATTCCCCCAAAATTTGCCCCATATGCAGATTAATGCCGTGACTAATCATAAAATCTGCACCAATGATTACTTCGTCCACAATATCGGCAACAATAAATACATGATTGACGCTTACGTTGGAAATCGTTAGTTTTACATTCACTTTGCCTCCTTAACAAAATCGGGTCTGATGATAGACTGTGATGCTCCTGTGTCTATAATACAAATGTGCTTTCTGCCGTTGATATATCCACAAGCAGTAAGACTGCTTTTTCCCTGCTGTATTCCAGATATGGAGATTGTGGGGCCCTCGCTTGTATGAAATGGATCGTGTCCCGCAGTGCTAGCTCTTTTTGGTTTTAACGGTGACTCCTGTGCTAATTGATTAACCGGCCGGAAGCTTTTTCCTGGTGCTCGGCAGTTCCGCTGAAAATGTCCCACTCTTCCGCAGTTATAGCATTCGGCCTTAACATGCTTTCTCCCTAATGCCAGCATAACTGCCTCTTTTACTGCTTCTATAAACTTGGCGCTTATATCTACCTCTTTTTCAGCAGTTACTTCAAGGTTTCGTACATCAAATATTTGTTGCTTAGCAATTGTTTTCGCAGTCTCCTGTGACAGCGCAAATGAAACAGTTTCCGCAAAAGATGATTTTCGTGTAGCACACACCGCGTACCTTACATCAGGATCACAAATTCCACTCACAAACGCTTCAATTTTGAATTCATCTAATAGTGGATGATATTCGCCCGGATACGACAGCTGCACCAACCGCTCAATTTCTGTTGCAAAATCCTGCAACGACTCATTTGCTTTCTGCAGTCTACCTCCATTCGGTAAATTTCCTTTTTGTGTTCGCCACCATACTTTTGTTGCAGTGCCACCATTATGTCTTCATAATTATTTCTGCAGGTGATTGGCACACTTTCTAGAATTTCTACAGCATTTCCTTTTAAGGCCAAAATCAACTCTATAGCTTTTTCTTCGATGTTCCACATATTTCTGGCGGCAATTGTCTCGAACTGGAACTTAAAAACATTAAACGGTATGTCGCCGTCAAAAGTGGGGGCCTTTGCTCTACCAGAAGTTTCCGAAATAATTCTTACTGGGCACTCTTGACATTGAGAATTATTTATTTTACTTTACAGATCTTGCAGTTTTTTCTCGACGTCATTCTCTAAGTCAGAAACTCGTTTTTCAACCACAGAAATTTTCTCAATAGTGGCTCTAGAAGATTCTTGAAGCTTATCTTCCACCTTAGCTAATAATTGCTCGTTGTCTGCTCTCGATGTTTCTAGCAGTTTCGTTTCCATCTTTGCTAACAGTTTCTCGTTGTCTGTTCTATAAGTTTCCAGCAGTTTCTCATTTTTCTCCATCTTTTCCATAATAGCAGGAAACAATGCGCTTAACTCCATATTACCTTCTGTTTTACGGGTACTGACCTCCATTGCTTCTTTCTCACCAAATTCGTAAGTCGCAATGTCAATGTTACGCCGCTCGATTTCCTCTATCAGCCGCTTTTGCAATTCTGTCTTATTACCTGCTGTCGGTAGCTCCAACTTGCTCAATTCCTTCTTGACCTGTTCCACCTTAAGCTCCTCCAATTTCATGACTGATTATTATTTTGCAATCCCACTTCTGACACCAATTGTTACGATTTTACCCTTTATAAAATCGTTGATTTATTTATCTTTTAAATATTGAAACACTGTTTGAAACACATAAGAAACACTGTTTGAAACAATTTCAAAGCTCTATTTATTTATAACCGTCACTAAAAATTACAGAAATACACTTTAAAAACAGACTTTATTTACACGGTGTAGACAGACTAAACGTTAGCCATACTTTAGTTCTTCACACTCTGCGTTTTACTTATGAACTGAACTACTGCGTCACCAAATACCCGTATTTATATGAGTAGTCAGGTATTCTAGTTATTTCCAGTTTATTATGCCACTAGATGTTTCCAGCTGTTA
Source organism: Eustalomyia histrio (assembly GCA_949748255.1). Lineage (NCBI taxonomy): Eukaryota > Metazoa > Arthropoda > Insecta > Diptera > Anthomyiidae > Eustalomyia > Eustalomyia histrio. The sequence continues at coordinate 162,784,605 of OX456523.1, read as the reverse complement.
AAATTCGCGTAAAGAAATTTCTAGTTGTGGAAATTTCTTGTAACAATATATAATCATGATTACAAAGTTTTATTTTAAAATTAAAAATAATGCAACGGGAAAATATATTTTAAGGTTTAGAGTCATTGGAAATAAAATTTAAACAATCTTATAAGTGCATAAATCAAAATAAGTCGATAAAGCCGGAAACATTGAGTAAACATATTCAAATTTTAATAGAAATCTTTAATAGTATCAGGGCAACAATACACAGACAATACGACAGGTATTCTACACCTCACAAGTAGGAGGCCAATGGGATTTTTCACAAATTTAGGGATCAATTAATAAAAGTTTTCCATAAATATAATGATAACATTAAGGTCCAACTGACATTAAGCTGTGAAATGGATATTGAAATCACATAGACAGACGAAAATGAGACGGAGGAAATAGAGACTGATGAAATCACAAAAACAGCCGAAAACAATAAGGAAACAAAAGTGGAAATAGAAACGATAAACATGTCGCGAACGGAGGATGAAGTCATGAATAAGACCACAAAAATCGTGCCAGTTTTTGATGGTAGCTCGAGTGAGCTACAAAGTTTCCTTGACGCATTGACATTGATGGATAGAATAAAAGAAACGCATGAAATGGTGGCAATAGACGTAAAAAAGACAAAGTTGAAGGGACATGCAAGGAACAATATAACAAACGGGCAATTAAGGATAAACTACAATCATCTGTACAAGGGCAGTCATCGAAATTACTATGTTCAGAACTAATGAACATAAAACAACAATCAAAATCGGCTACAACCTATGCAGAGGAGATCCAAGAAATCGCGAAAAAACTTGGTGAAGCCTATATAAGAGAACCCAAGTTATTTGGGGTTAGACTTCTGGAAAACATACAATGCTACTATTTAATATGGACAATATAAAAACTCGAATTTACTCTCTTTGAGACCTTTCAATTTAAATTATCCCATAAATATTCCGATATTTGGAAGTATGGGTGCTGCTTGCACAGTATCATTAATGTTTCCATACGTAAGAATAGTAAACACAAATTCTGAGAACAAATTTTTAAACAGAATACCAATAAAATATGAGAAACTATCTGAATATGAAATCCTTAATATGTACACCCAATGTTGATAATAAAAGAAACCAAACAATTTTGGAAAGGTTAACAAACCAATTTCCTGTAATTGTTAAATCTGAATTGATTCAATATATTAATAATATATTAATATATTAATATTTTTGCTTTGGAAAGTGATGAGATAAGTAAATACAATTTTTATATACAAAAATTGAGATTTTCTGATCATAATCCTGTATACATTAAAAATCATCGTACGCCACACTCTCAAAAGGATGAAATAACAAGGCAAGTTAAAAAACTACAGCAAGACGGAATGGTCGAACCATCGGCGTCCAACTATAATAGCCCTCTTATGGTCGCACCAAAGAAATCACTGACAAACAACCCTGAAAGACTATGGTGTTTAGTAGTTGATTATCCACAGATAAATAAAAAGCTCATAGCTCCCAATTGGGAGGATCAAAATTATTCTGCTGTTTGGATTTAACATCTGGATTTCATCAAATTGAGATGAGCGAAAAATCCAGAGCCATTACTTCCTTCTCAACAAAAAATGGTTAACTTCATTTCCCCCGTTTGCCATATGGTTTGAAAGTAGCTCTAAACTCATTTCAAAGAATGATGAATCTAGCGTTTCCAGGTGTGTCACCTTCGAACACTTTTATATATATGGATGATGTTACTGTAATAGGATGTTTAATAAACCACATGCCTATGAACTAGGAAATTTTTTTCCAAAGATGCACAGATTGTAATTTAAAATTACATCCAGCCTGGGGCCTGGGGTATTTTAGCAGGCAGTAGCAAATATGATTCAATTTAATACCCCAGACCAACAAGAGAACGAAGTTCGTCGATTCATAGCTTTCTGTAATTATTACAGACGCTTTATACCACATTTTGCATTTTACTCTGTCCATTTAACTAAACTGACTAGGAAGAAAGAACCCTTTATATGGTCGGCTGACTGTGAGCAGGCCTTTCAGCTCCTAAAATCGGCCCTACTTTCTCCACGAATTCTTCAACATCCAGATTTTGACAACACTTTCTACATAACTACAGATGAGAGTAAAATCGCATGTGGTGCAATATTATCACAGGAAAGAGATGGGATGCCGTTGCCTATAGCACGTGCATTTACAAACGGAGAATCAAACAAAGCCCCAATAGAGAGAGCAAGAATTAATAGCAATCCATTGGGCAACTAATCACTTTCGACCATATATATATGGAAAACAATTTATAGTACGTAGCGATCATAAAATACCTAGAATATGGCAGCACCGTCTGGAAGCTGCATACTGGCAACTTTGAGAATGTTCTTTTACAGTTTGACATAAGAAACATTAGTTATGGGGAAGGGTTGCCATTTAATTGTTTTATAGTTCAGGGCTAACATATGGGGATTTGTGTTTCTACGAGTAAACGGAATTTCTGTAACAATATATATATATATATATATATATATATATTAACGGAATTTCTGTAACAATATATATATATATATATATATATATATATATATATATATATATATATGTATATATATATATATATATATATATATATATATATGTGCACAGCTCATGTTGCGGGGACTTGTTTTCGTTCCACAAGTTACTATGAAGACATTTTGTTACTTTGGGGACTGTCCTTAAACTTTTCGTTATTCTAGTGTTTACTCTGAAGACATTTTACTGGACACAGCGCATTTTATAGGGACTTTTTTGGCAGTATATACAGATGTCTTCAAAGTATGGGCAATGCATATATATATATGGGCAATGCATATAAAATGTCTTCATAGTAACTTGTGGAACGAAAACCCGTCCTCGAAACATGTGCTGTGCACATATATATATATATATATATATATATATATATATATATATATATATATATATATATATATATATATATATATATATATATATATATATGCATTTCACATACTTTGAAGACATCTGTATATACAGCCAAAAAAGGCCCCGTAATATGAGCTGTATCCAGTAAAATGTCTTCAGTGTAAGCAGTAGAATAACGAAAAGTTTAAGGACAGTCCCCTAAGTAACAAAATATCTTCATAGTAACTTGTGGAACGAAAAACTGTCCCCGCAACATATGCTGTGCACATATATATATATATATATATATATATATATATATATATATATATATATATATATATGCACAGCACATATTGCGGGGACGGGTTTTCGTTCCACAAGTTACTATGAAGACATTTTGTTACTTTGGGGACTGTCCTTAAACTTTTCATTATTCTAGTGTTTACTCTGAAGACATTTTACTGGACACAGCGCATTTTATAGGGACTTTTTTGGCTGTATATTCAGATGTCTTCAAAGTATGAGCAATGCATATATATATATATATATATATATATATATATATATGTGCACAGCTCATGTTACGGGGACGGTTTTTCGTTCCTCAAACTTCTCATTTATCTACTGTATAAACTAAAGACATTTTACTGGATACAGAGCATATTATAGGGACGTTTTTGGCTGTATATACAGATGTCTTCAAAGAATGCGAAATGAATATATATATATATATATATATATATATATATATATATATATATATATTCATTGCCCATACTTTGAAGACATATGTATATATAGCCAAAAAAGTCCCTTTAATATGCACTGTATCCAGTAAAATGTCTTCAGTGTATACAGCGGAATAACGAAAAGTTTAAGGACAGTCCCCAAAGTAACAAAATGTCTTCATAGTAACTTGTGGAACGAAAACCCGTCCCTGCACCATGCGCTATGCACATATATATATATATATATATATATATATATATATATATGCATTTCTCATACTTTGAAGACATCTGTATATACAGGCAAAAAAGTCCCTATAATATGCGCTGTAACCAGTACAATGTCTTCAGTGTAAACAGTAGAACAACGAAAAGTTTAAGGACAGTCCCCAAAGTAACAAAATGTCTTCATAGTAACTTGTGGAACGAAAAACCGTCCCCCAAACATGTGCTGTGCACATATATATATATATATATATATATATATATGTTGCGGGGACGGGTTTTCGTTCCACAAGTTACTATGAAGACATTTTGTTGCTTTGGGGACTGTCTACAAACTTTTCATTATTCTACTGTTTACACTGAAGACATTTTACTGGATACAGTTCATATTACGGGGTCTTTTTTGGCTGTATATACAGATGTCTTCAAAGTATGTGAAATGCATATATATATATATATGTACACGGCGCATATTGCGAGGACGGTTTTTCGTTTCACAAGTTACTATGAAGACATTTTGGTGCTTTGGGGACTGTCCTTAAAGTTTTCGTAATTCTACTGTTTACACTGAAGACATTTTACTGGATACAGAGCGTATTATAGGGTCTTTTTTGGCTGTATATACAGATGTCTTCAAAGTATGCGCAATGAATATATATATTTATAGCTACTCACTATTTTGTGTAGGTACGAATTAAATTGGAATAATTTATTTCATATAGAATGAAGTATATTAACTGGAAATCCTAAAATCAAACTAATGTGCTGTTTCCACAATCACTTGCCTGTTATTTAGAAACAGTATATAAGCATTTTATGTTGAGTTCCGAACATATCAACATAAGACTATTTCCGTTCTCCAAATATACAGAAAAACTGACTGACATCGTTAGGTCAACTGTTAAAAGGTTTCACTAGAACTGCATGTGTTTTATTTCTACAAAAACGTTTAATTTAGCTGGCAGATTTGCATTTGGGATTTTATTTCGCTTTTTTAAAAAATGTTTTAATTTCTTTAGCTTAGTTTTAAAAATTTGAAGGAAAATAGTTTATAAAAATTTGACCTAAAATAGTTGCACTCAAAAAGAAATTATGTATAAAATTTTCTTAATATATGAGAAATAAAATGGTCCAAAAATCTTTTTATAAATTCTTTTAAATCGGAGCAAAAAATAGAAATAAAACCGTTTGTATTTTGTTTGTATCAGATGGTTTTTATAAAAATTTTGATGTTTTTAGCCCATTTATGGATTATTTAATTATTAATTTAAAATTTAATTTTAATTGATAATTTAATGTTAAAAAAACAAAAAATAAACAAAAATAGTCTTAAGACTAGAAAAAAACTATTTGTCGGAAAACGCTTAGACCACTGAGCCATTGAAGGACATACGTAATCATCGCTAATATAAGTAAATAAACAGTTTTCGTTTAAAACAGATTTGTTTGACTTTAAATGACAAATCTTTGTATGTGTTTGTTGTTTGTGTATAAAAGGTGAATAGGTGAAAGAAAATAAGTTCAAAAGATAAAATAAAAAAAAACAACAATCACGAATATAATGCCAATCAGTGTTATCATATTTTTTTCAAAAATCATTTTAGTTTTAAAAAGAAACTTTTTTCGACCAAAAAAATATTTTTTCACAAATCGTTAAAAGAAATCACTAGAACTGCATGTGTTTTATTTCAACAAAAACGTAAATTTGCATTTGGGATTTTATTTCGCTTTTTTATTAAGAAATGTTTTTAATTTCTTTAGTTTAATTTTAATTTCTTTAGTTTAATTTTAATTTCTTTAGCTTAATTTTAAAATTTTGAAGGAAAATAGTTTATAAAAATTTGTTTTATAAATTATTATAAGTTATGACCTAAAAAAGAAATTATGTATAAAATTTTCTTAATATATGAGATAAAAATGGTCTAAAAATCTTGTTATAAATTCTTTAATCTTGTACCTTATTTGGAAACTTTTCCTCTTTCGGTTCTCCAAATATAAAGAAAAACTGACCAACATCGTTGTCAACTGTACTGTATGCATTTTTAATGTTAAAATATAAAAAAAGTCGTAAGAAAATAAAAAAAAAAAAAAAATTTAAGAAAATATACAAAAAAAATTGTACATAAAAGTTGAATAGACGGGGATATATACACATATGTATATATATAAACTTCAGTTTTTTTCACAACCATGGTGAAGGGTATATAAGATTCGGCATAGCCGAATATAGCGCTCTTACTTGTTTTGAACTGCTGTTGTTCTTATTTTAGTTTTCATTTTAAATAACATGAACGATAAATTCAAATAAAAGAAATAGCTTCGATATAATACAAACAACATACGCTTATTAATTATAAATACTTGTGATAAAAATTTCGGCACAAGTATTGTTCTATAAAAATTGAGAAACAATTTTTTTTAATATATTTGCCCCTACCACGGGTAAAAAATAAAATCAGTTAGATAAAACCAAACGAAATAAAATGGAACTTAAAATTTAAGACTTCATCGCATTTGGCGAGCGAACATTTTTAACATTAAAATTAGTATATCAATTCTTCATATTTTTTCATGGGCTATCGGCTATGCGAAGGAGAATTTGATATTTGCAAAAATTGAAAAAAGTTATAACCCTAATTAAGAAGCAAACAAAATACTCGTATACAAAAACGGAAACAATTTCAAATAAATGATTATATCATTTATTTTTTAAGGAATTGGTGGATAAAATTTTAACATTTTAATTGATTAATCATTTGTTTCTTACGGATGTGTCAGTTGTTTAAACAACATTTAAAAATTCCAGGTAATAAATAAATAAATAACAAAAGACATTTGATTTAAATGAAAAGTAAGAAGACCGGGTTTGAAATGAAAAATCATTTCTTGTAAATGGCATTTTCTGTTATTTTAACTTACAAACTATTTTAAGTGTACCTCTTGTCTAAACGACATTTTTTTATAAACGCTATTAGCCTGTGAACTCTTTACCGGTAAGGATTTGATGGATGAGCAATGTTAATTATCTAAAAGCGACGTTAAAATCACATTTAAATGGGTAATATTGTGATATGTTTGTGTTATAAGCATGTATTTAATTTTAGTATAGTGAAGGGTATATAAGATTCGGCATAGCCGAATATAGCGCTCTTACTTGTTTTGAACTGCTGTTGTTCTTATTTTAGTTTTCATTTTAAATAACATGAACGATAAATTCAAATAAAAGAAATAGCTTCGATATAATACAAACAACATACGCTTATTAATTATAAATACTTGTGATAAAAATTTCGGCACAAGTATTGTTCTATAAAAATTGAGAAACAATTTTTTTTAATATATTTGCCCCTACCACGGGTAAAAAATAAAATCAGTTAGATAAAACCAAACGAAATAAAATGGAACTTAAAATTTAAGACTTCATCGCATTTGGCGAGCGAACATTTTTAACATTAAAATTAGTATATCAATTCTTCATATTTTTTCATGGGCTATCGGCTATGCGAAGGAGAATTTGATATTTGCAAAAATTGAAAAAAGTTATAACCCTAATTAAGAAGCAAACAAAATACTCGTATACAAAAACGGAAACAATTTCAAATAAATGATTATATCATTTATTTTTTAAGGAATTGGTGGATAAAATTTTAACATTTTAATTGATTAATCATTTGTTTCTTACGGATGTGTCAGTTGTTTAAACAACATTTAAAAATTCCAGGTAATAAATAAATAAATAACAAAAGACATTTGATTTAAATGAAAAGTAAGAAGACCGGGTTTGAAATGAAAAATCATTTCTTGTAAATGGCATTTTCTGTTATTTTAACTTACAAACTATTTTAAGTGTACCTCTTGTCTAAACGACATTTTTTTATAAACGCTATTAGCCTGTGAACTCTTTACCGGTAAGGATTTGATGGATGAGCAATGTTAATTATCTAAAAGCGACGTTAAAATCACATTTAAATGGGTAATATTGTGATATGTTTGTGTTATAAGCATGTATTTAATTTTAGTATAATAACTTAAAATTTTTTATGTTTTATTTTAAATATTATTGTTTTTTTTTATTCAATTTCACTTTTTTTCTTTAATTTTAATTCGCTTTGATTTTCATTATTATAGATTTTATATTAATATATTCCCCCTTTTTTATATACTCTACCATATATGGTGAGGGTATATATCAGTTTGTCATTCCATTTGTAACATATCGAAATATAGCTCTAAGACCCCCTAAAGTATATATATCCGTGAGCCTTATGGGATTTCAAGTCGATTTAGCGATGCCCGTCTGCCTGTTGAAATGGCGATCATTTTTACCTAGATTAATGGGCATCCTCCGGAGCAAAATCGGTCAAGTGGTTAAAAAGTTATGAATAAAAATGTGAGGTACCTCTAAATTTTCCATACAAATTGGTGTATTTTATTACAATCTCATTGTAGCGACCGTCAAGTAAAATATTTCCTCCTGTTTTTTCACCAGTCGCTTAGAATTTAATATTTTATATTCATCTCAAAAATATTCACCACTAAAATTTTTTTCACCTAAAGTTTTTTTTTTCCACCACAAACTTTGTTTTCACACCCAAAAAAAGTTTTTCACCCCAAAAATTTTTTTTCACCTCCATAATTTTAAATTATTTATATCAAAAACAATAGAGAACATTTTTTTAGGATATTGGTGGAAGGTATTCAAAGATTCTGCACAGTCGAATTTAAACATTTTTTTACTTGTTAATTATTATATTTTATAATTTAGATTTTTTTGTGAATATTAACTTATAATGACTGTTAATTTAAATTATTAAGATTCAATTCTTGCATTATAAGGATATCAATAAATGAAATTAAATAAATATAATTATGAATAATAACTGCTTAAATATAAGACAAATACCAGTCTGATCGAATTAGTAAATTTTAACCAATTAGTGCAGTGTCCGTTTAAACAGGCGGTAATTTGATTGCTCCTAATATAACAAATTTTAACAACCTAATTTTCAATTAAAGCAATGTAAATGTTTGAAGACACCGATTACACACTGCTACAAAAAAACACTTTTTGTCAGAACTTAAAAAGCGACCTAGTGGGGGTTGTAGGCCTAGGTGAGGACATACAGAAACGGTTTTTAAAGATTTTGAAACACCCTCAAAATTTGGATTTATTTAAAAAAACTGTACGAAGTAGTACTTTAGTACCTCTAACTCACACATTTCCCCAGTTTTGGAAAGGCAAAGAATTAGGCTTTCATAAAATGTATATTCCAAGGAATTAGGTAAGTTTTTATCAAAAGTTTCGCATTTATTTTCGTCATTTTTCAAATTCAACAATAGCTATTTTAATTTTTTTTTTCACAGTGTTCAAAGACAATCTTATATATAAATAATAAATTAAAAAAAGAATTATTACTTGAATCGATTTATATTTGCAAAAGTTTTTAAATTTTTTCTACAGTAAAAATTTTGCGATTGCAGAATTTTATTTTGGTGAACCGCTTGACTTACAAACGATATTACAAGATTAAGAAAACGCAAATCAAATCAATTTAAAAATACATTATTACAACATATATGTATGAAAATAAATTATTAGTCGAGATCATATAAAATTTTTTCCAAATGAAAAATTTTTTTCTTTATTTTTATTTAGTAATCATGAAGAATACACAAAAAAAGTTATTAGATATAAGCTGAATGGAATTTATTTTCTAGTCCGCTACGACTTTCATCAGCATTCTTCGTGCCCTTGAAAGTGTCAATTATAAATACCTCTATTTAACTCACAAATCAACGGAAAAAGCTAAGATACAGTTGATTATTATTATTGAATTAAGATAAAATTTACTTACAATTTTTGTGCTTTTTATTTACATTCTCCTTTTATTACCGTATGCTCAAATTAGCTATTAGCTAATATTAAATACATGTGTTTTTAAATTGTTGTTTTTACATATGTTTAAACAATTCAATGGCTGTTGTAACGTTGTATCAAAAAAGATGGTAAAATATTGCTTAAAACTTTACAACAATATATAATTTTTATCTATGTTTATTTAATGTTGCAATTTTTGAAGTGATTTTAAAATGAATGTTTCATATTATATAGAATATTACATATGATCACATATTGGTAAAAAAATAAGGCACTTCGTAGGAGAGATTACAAATTTAAAACTTCATAAAACAAAAATATTTTTTAAGTTTCATTCATTGTTTAATGAGAAGTTTTATTTTCAGCAAAAACTAATCTTTACACTTTAGCTTCTATGTATTTTATTAACAACATTTGGTGGCATGTTGGCTTCTCTTATTTTGGCTGCTAAGCTTGCAAAATGAGTTACTGTGGAATCTTGTGGCTGTCCCACTGGCCCACAAGTTTCAGAAATACTTGATGCGACCAAATCAAGAATCTGAAACTTATCGCTGTCCGATTTCTGAAACACACATTTTTACAATTTGGATATTTGGCCAGAAACAAAAATAAAATTGACCAACATTTTTTCCCGTAGACTCGTGGTTGAGCACTGAGAAGCAGGAGATAATAAATTGTCGACTGAATCCGTTTTAGTATAGTTTTCTACATATATAACTTCACTGGAGATATTGCCAACAGTACTAAAAAATACAACACACTCTCAATTTTATATTTTTATATCACTCATAGAATACTACTTACCACCTGGAACTTGTATAATTATCTAAAAATGACATGGCGTCGAAGTATCTCTACCTTTTTTTGTTATTCCAGCACCACTGCCAGAGGCGATTTGTTCACTTCTCTTACACCTTTTAAGATGTCATATCCTGCACAACAAGATTTAATTTTATAATTACAGTACAGGAATTACCAAGCAAAAACAAAAAAAATTACAACTGTTGAAACATATTTAAAAAAATTTAAATTACACAAAATTAAAAAAAAATAAAAAGTAAGAAAATGTCTTGAATAATTTTAGAAAACAAACTCTTTAAAATGAGAAACGTTGGAAATAACTTGTTCGTTTTGTGGAAGCATATTCCAGAAAGGAAATTCATTTATATAGAATTGCCACTCAGATACTAGACAATGATATATTGGTAAAATAATTTTTATATAAAAAAAGAAGTACTCTTTCCTTCATAGGATTTATAAATAAAACACCAAAAATTTTCTTTGAGAAAGCCGAAGTTCCATCGCGTCGTCTTAGTCCAAAAACATAATGTACAATGTTATCATACACCACGATAAGCTTAGATTTGCTTGCGGGGTCGCTATTTGCAAAAAGTTCACAACCATACAATAACTCCGGAATCAGGTAAGATTTGGCTAGTAGCAATCTAATTTTTAAAGGTGTAAAATATTGGGTTGCCCAAAGTTGCCTTAGTTTCATGAATGTTTGACCCACTATTGTTGTTGATATGGTTTGTCCATGTTAGATTACTATTTAGTATTAGACCAAGATTTTTAGCTGTTCGAACAATTTAAATTCTCTCATTAAACCGGTATCATTACTCATTTGGGTGTGTAAAATCTTTTCAAAAACTTTGGAGAGAAAACATAGTATTGCTATTGGTCGGAAATCTGAGTTTGGGATTGGGATAATTTTTTCAAGTTTCCATTTGGAAGGAAAACTACTGGAAGTTATGTGGTTGAAGAAATATGTTACATAAGGCAGGAGTAACGGTAACAGCATTTTTATGAATTTAGGGTGTACGTTATCATACCCCCCACCATTTGAGTTAACAATAGAGAAACAAGACAACAACGCATGTAAATTCAAAGTTATTTTATTCAGTGTTGGTTTTGTTGTAAGTACAGAAATTTTTATTGATCTGAGCCAAAGGTAGGTTTGTAAAAATTGTGTTCAATTCATCGGCATCTGTCGTACAGCTATTGTTGTAAGCTTTTCCAATAAAAATTTCACGGATTGCTTGCCAAGTATTTTTGGATTCCAAAGCTAAAGAAAAACATTTAGAATAGTATTCGGTTTTAGCGATTCTGATTTTTTGGTTGACTGCCTTATTAGCCGAGCGATAACTATTTTTAAAACGTTTCCATCGGGAGTATGCTACATCTCTATGAGAAATTGATTGTTTTATGTCAGCTGAAAACCATGGTTTAGACTTTATTGAAGATGTTTTTGTTTTCAGTGGAACTGTTTCTTCATAAAGTCGCAGCAGGTTGTTTTGTAGAAAGCACAATTGATCATCAACAGAAGTCATGTAATATACACTATCTCAGTCAATATTGGAGAAGTTCGTGTATGTTATAGCAGATCATACGAGGGCGGATCAATAAGTCCGTGACTTTTCGAACTTTCCTCGTAGTTATATGAAATGCATCACTGCTCCCATCAAATACCACTTGCTAATAGACTACTGTCAAATTTTGAGCAAGTTCCGTCATTTACTTTGCGTTTAACAGCTGTTCAAAACATACAACCTCTTGGCTTTAAACATTATTTTTTGCGAAAAAATAGTCAATCAAACCAAGGAAAAGCTTGATAATTACTATGGGGACTCTGCACCATCAAATGGTAAAAAAGTGGTTTACTGACTTTCGTCGTGGCCTTACAAGTACGGAAGATGCCGAACGTTCTGGACGCACAGTTGAGGTCTCTACACCCAAAACAATTGGAAAAATTCACCATATGGTGGTGCTCGAACGGAGATTGAATGTGCGATAGATTGTGGAAGACATATGCATCTCACATGGCTCAGTGTTTAATTTTGAACGATCACTTAAGTATGAGAAAGCTTTCCGCAAGATGGCTGCCGCTCACAATCGACCACCAACGGAATCGTGTGACAGCTTAGTTTCCGTGGCAAAAATCCATGAAGTACACTACGAATTGCCCCCTCATTCACCTTATTCTCTGGATTTAGCCCCCAGTGACTATTTTCTATTTCCAAACCTAAAGAAATGGTTCGGTGGAAAGAGATTAAACTCCAACGATGAAATTATTGATCAAACAAATGCCTATTTTATGGACCTCGAAAAATCCTGTAAATGACGGAACTTGCTCAAAATGTTACAGTAGTCTATTATCAGGTGGTACTTGATGGGAGCAGTGTTGTATAGGGAAATTCGAAAAGTCACGGTCTTATTGATCCGCCCTCGTAGTTTAAGTTTTTAAAGTCTCGAAAGGAGAAGGATGTATCCACATGTTTTAATCATAGGTGAGAAAAATCAGGTCATGTTTCGAAAAACATAATGCCAAGATTTGATCATAAAGTTAAACGTTTGAAACATTACTAACAAAGAAAATGTCAATAAAGGTGCTGGTATAGGTTTTATGATGTGAGGGACTAGTGCGATTTGTAGGCTCAAATCCAAGTTCAAATTGTCGGTTAAATTTGATTGTATCATGATATTAGAGTTAAAATCTCCTGATACTATTACATCATCATATCCCTGCGTCAGGGTGTCTAATTTAGTAATAAATGTCGATGTGGTCTATAAACGCAACCAGCCAACAATTTCCTTCCATTCGATACGATGTGAACAAAAATATATTCTATTTTATCTTCTTTCTCATATTTACAACAAAATTTACATTTTATATGGTTCCTTACAAAAATGACGACGCCGCCGCCTTTGCGTTCTCTATTTTGTTGGGCTCGACCTCTATCCCCTCTAGAAACTTTGTATCCATCTAAGTAAATGAAATTATCTAATGTTGATTCAGCAAGCCAACTATGTCAATTTTCGAGCTTTCAAAGATAAGCCTAAATTCAACCATTTTATTTCTCAAACTCTGAGCATTTAAATGACAAACTTTAAGTCCATCTTTATGTTTGGAAAATATTCTAACCATGTTTATCGTAACGTCTCGGGATCTTCCACTGCGGGTGCTAATATTATCCAAAATTAAAATTTTTAATGAAAACCTCAAGTCTAACAGCAACGCAAACAAATATTTTTGTATTGAGAAGGTTAAATAATAAAGTATTTGATGGAGCATTTAAAAATAAAGCATTTGAAAATAATAGAGAAATTATTTTTTTATAAATAAAAGCTTTAAAAAATATATATTCAGATATTTTGATTATTTTGGCGTTTAGCAAAAAAACATTCAGATCCCTTAGAGACAGGGGCAATTGTAGTCAGTTGCATAAATTCGTCAATACGTATTAACTGTCCATCAGCAGATTGTTTAACGTACTCCAATCCACGCATAGAAAACGCATTATTAATGTGTTTATCTATTTTCATACGCACTGCAGCTCGAAGAATTTGATAGTTTTCCACGGTTAAACTTTCATTCATAAAGAATTTTGTGTCGGCACCAAGGCCAATATAATTTAAGGTGAAGAAGAAATCTTTATTGACTTTTTAAAATTTTATAAGCGATTTAAGAAAGAAGTTTTTATCGTTTTACGTAGGGGAGCCATATTTTGACGATTTATTATTTTTATTTCTTAAACGATATATTGTTTTAACTACCTGTAAAGATATTCCAATTGTAGTGCAAATGTGACCAAAAATATTTACCAAATTTTCATCCGAAAAAATCTCTCAGTAAATCTCTTATCAAGTTCACACAAGAGGTTATTTTTGTGCTCTTTTCTTACAGTTCACTTCTATTAAACAATTACTTACAATTAAAATCAAAAAGAAAATTATCACAGTCCATCTTTCCATTCAACTGTACAATTGCTACAACTTCCCTCCATTCTAATTGTTTTTTTTTTTAGTTTTTGTAGTCGGAGTAGCCCAAAGGGTCAATTCTCGTTGTGTGAAACGGTGAAATGAAAAGTTTTTTCACATTTTCATAGTACTTTTGATTCGAGTTCTGTGAAAAAATGTAAAGAAATATCAAAACGTTTTCATATGAAAAAAAAGTGGAACGAAACAAGATTTTTTCACGATAGCACAGCACTGGCGATTCTTGTTTTGTGTAACAGTGCAAACAACTGTCAAAATGTTTTCATATGAAAAAATTGTTTACACAGACTATTTATAAGTGAAATAGACATGGAGAAGATTGTAAGAGGAAAGCGTGCCAGCGAAAGCCAAAAGGAGTACTTAATTAATTATTAAGAAAAGCATGTGGACATTGCAAACGATAAGTAAGTAGCTTAATAACCATAATCACACTTTTATTAATCCCATATTTACAGATTTGTAACTGCAGATGGTGCCAAATTTACAGACGAAAAGTGTAACGAATTAGCGGCGAGCCTTAACAGTTTTAGTGGGACCCAAAAGGACGATGAAAAATGGAAAAAGTATTGGAGCGACTTAAGGCATATTTATTTATAGTTTATTTACATTCTTTATGAAATGTTTTTTTCTTTAAGTAATATTAGACTTCACACGCGCACCAAATAAAGTTCACTTAAAGCAAGCCGATATAAATCCATGAAGAGCTCATCAGTTGTCATCTCGAATGAATTTTGGCCATCACGAAGTATGCGTCTCAGCACTCTCAAAAAATTGCTATAAATTATTAAATTATTTTCTGCAATGAAATGCTTGTAACATCATTGTCTTACCTTTGTTCATCCCGAATTCTTTGAGAATTATCCAATAATACAATTAATCCAGACATTTTTTTATTTAAAATAAATTTTACGAACTTAATTCACTTTTATTTACGTTTTTCTCTGTTTTGACATTTGCTTTAAATTTTGGATAACACAGTTACAAAAGTTTCATGGGTACAGTGCGAATGAAACATTTTTTTCATAATACATACGAGAATCGCAAATTATGTATTTGTGAAAAGTTCGAGTGAAAAGTGCTTATGAAAACGAAAATGAAAAGTTTTTTTTCACTTCACATTATCACAGAACGAGAATTGACCCCCAGGTCATACAAAATTGTACGGTTGCGTAATTCTTCTGTTAGAATTTCATCCACATCCATGTTTTGTTCCTAAAAAACATCAATGCCATTAAAAAAACAATAAAAAATAAACTAATATCAACTAAAATCAATTTAAACCAAAACAATTTAATCTTATTGATAACAATTGAAAATAATTATAGCTGTTTGTTCTAGAAATACATACATAGTACACTCACCAAAAAAAGTCTGTAATGGCAACTGAAAATTTTGCTGTTATTACGAGAGATTTTGCTAATTTGAACCCAGCGGTATTTTTTGCTAATCTAAGCAGCACATGTCTGCTGATGTGTAGTATAATGAAATTTGTGGAAAAAAATTCCTGCCGCTACTAAATTTTAAAAAACTTTTTGTGAAGTGGAATTAAAAATTTGTTTGCTAAAATCAGCAAAAAAAACTTACTAAATATTATTAATACAGTTAGTCAATAAAATTTGTATGCAAGCAAGTAGCTTATCTTTTTGGCATCAAAAAATAAATATTCAATGTACAACGATGAAATAAAAACACATTTTTTAAAAGAAAATATTGAAAACTTTATTTTGAAACAAAAAGAAACTTAAAATCTTCAAAATATAACAACTTAAGCTAAAATACTCTCAAAAATATGTCTAAAAGGATGTATGCAAATCTAAATCAATAAAAGAAAATATTTTGTTTTCGTAGTTTAAACAGTTAATTTTGAAAATTTAATATTTAGTCGGAAAGCCTTTGTTTTTAATGACTGCTTTAAGACGGTTTTGCATCGATGACACCAGGTTTTTTGTAACGCTTGGGGGTATTTTCTCCCACTCTTCTAAAAGGGCTTTTTTCAAGTCTTCTCTACCTCTTATGTCGTGTTTTCTGACTTGGCGGTCCAGATGGTCCCACAAATGCTCAATAGGATTAACATCGGGCGACTGAGGTGGGGTTTAAAGTTGGTTTTTCACTTTATAGAGGAGCTACTCCTTGACAATAAGCGCAGTGTGCTTAGGATCGTTGTCCTGCTGGAACACAAATGACTCACCAATCCCAAGTTTTGAAGCACTTTCATGCAAGTTGTTTTTTTAAAATGTCTAAATAGACATACCAATCCATTATGCCATCTATAAAAATAAGTTTACCAACACCAGAGGCAGCCATGCACCCCCAAACAAGCACTGATCCACCACCGTGTTTGACAGTGCCAATCATATTTTGAGGCTCAAGCTCAGAACTAGGTTTACGCCATACCTTGACTCGTCCATCTGATCCGTGAATATTAAATTTACTTTCGTCCGAAAAAATTACGGTGTTCCAAAAGCTTTGAGTGGCTGTTTCGTATTGTTTTGCGAACAGGAGTCTCTTCTTGCGGTTTATAGGGCTTACAAACGGCTTTTTGCGGATTTGGCGGCCATGGTATCCAGCCGTATGGAGTACCTTGCGAATTGTTTCTGTACTACAAACTTTTCCCACCTCGTTTTCTATTTCTGTCCGTATTTTTGGTGCAGAAATTTTAGGATTTTTTTGCACCTTGCGCACGATAATTCGTTTCTCGTTGGGTGTGAATGTGCTTGGCCGACCAGATCTTGCCTTAGTATTATTATTTCCTTCTCTTCTGTACCTTTCTATTGTTTTTTGGACGGTTGCATAACTTTTTCCAACTATTTCGGCAATTTTTCTTTGAGTTTTGTGCTCCAGGTAGTGTTTTATTATCAATTCTTTTATGTCCAAAGACAATTCTTTGCCCCGTGGTGCCATTTTATGTATTTTTTAATGTACTTTTTCCAAATATGTAACAAAATCTTAAAAAAAAATACTAAAAATCCTAATTAAACCATAAAATAATTGTTCTTAGGACCACTTTGTCACCTTACACGCAAAGACCACAATTAACTTTGTGTTTTGCATACAAACTTGTTTGACTAGACTTTTGCATCAATCAAAAAAAAAAATTATTTACAAATCTAACGGTTCTTTAAAAAACTGGTTTCTAACTAGATATTGGAAGCTGGCATAATAAACAATAACACAAAAAATCAAAGTCTGTAGAGGGATACAGGGTGTTCGAAGAATTACAATTTGAATTTTGATTTACAGTTTGCATACAAACTTTATTGACTGACTGTATAAGTACAAAATTTCAAATTTATTTTTTTTTTTATCGAGCATCAACATTTTATATTTTATTTATAGGGTCCGCCATCTAACGTTTTTTTTCAACTAGTGCTTATTTCGTGAATGGTAACACTTAGCTCATGTCTGATTTGACAGATAATTAGTTGTATCCTTCCGCTGAACGAAAATGGTTGTGTATACGCTTGAACAACGCTGGGAAATATTGCGACATTACTTTGAAAATCGTGGTAATGTTGCAGAATGTCATCTTTTCAATGTTATCTTTTCAGATGAAGCTCATTTTGATCTTGGCGTATTTGGGGCACAGAAAACCCGTACGCATACATTTAAAAGCCGATGCACCCAAAACGAGTCACTGTTTGGCGCGGATTTTGGTCCAGAGGCATAATTGGGCCATTTTTCCTCGAAAATGAGCAAGGAGTGGCCGTTACAGTCAATGGCGATCGTTATCGGGCCATGTTGAACGAATTTTTGTTTGGTTTCAACACTCGATGTTTTGCGCCCTGTTTTTGAAGACCGCATTATCAGCCGCAGAGCTGATGTCGTTTGGCCACCTCGGAGCTGCGATTTGACACCGTTGGACTATTATTTGTGGGGTGCCGTCAAAGAAAAGTGTTACGCCGACAAGCCAGAGACAATTGACGCTTTAAAGGACAATATTCGTGACCCCATTGGTGAAATACAGCTGAACACAATCGATAATGTGCTTAAAAATTGGACCGATCGTGTAGGCTACTGCATGGCCAGCCGAGGCAGCCATTTGAATGAAATTATTTTTCATTATTAACCGGAAGGATTGTACTTTCAAATAAAAAAAAGAAATTTAAGAAAATATTCAGTAGTTTTTTTATAGCATTCTAAAAAAAAATATTTTAAACAAAATTAAAAAAACAAGTAAAAAAAGCTTTAAATCCGGCTGTGCCGAATCTTTGAATACCCTCCACCAATATCCTAAACAAATTTTCTCTACTGTTTTTGATACAAATAAAAAAATTTTTCGGTGTAAAAAAAATTTTGAGGTGAAAAATATTTGAGGTAAGTACAAAATATTATTCACTTTTAATCGACTGGTGATAAAATATGAGAAAATATATTTTGAACCTGTCGCTACTACTGATGCACATAACCAATATTTTATTCTAGTAATTCTCATTAAGTTGGTCAAATTTATTACATATATATTTATTACAAAGTTTAGAGGCAAAAAGGGCGAACTAGGATCCAGCTGGAGTTCGAGTTTACTTCGGCTAACAGGCGAAGTATAACTTGGAAGCCAACCAGATACCCGTTTCCCGACCTTACCTCACTTACCTGCCGATTATTCTCGTGAGTCACGTAAACACAGTAACCGAAGTTATAACAGATTTAACCCGACTCAACTGCCTATAATTCTCGTGAGTTACTTAGAGTTATTAACTAACCGTAGAAACCCTTGCCCGATCTAACCCGACGCACCTGCCGATTATTCTCGTGAGTCGCGTAAACACGGTAAACGTAGTTATAACCGATTTAACCCGACTCGCCTGCCTATTATTCTCGTGAGTTACTTAGAGTTATTAACTAACCGTAGAAACCCTTGCCCGATCTAACCCGACTCACCTGCGGTTTATGGCATAGACAAGTCGCTTTTAGGGCAATAGCGAAACTATTCCCTAGGTCGGAGTACGACAAGGGTCTGAAGTAACCCGAAGGTGAGTCGGGCTAATTCGTGAGATGCGAATGAAAAGGTTTTGTAAATGGTCCTTACTAACTCACTAGTATAATAGGCAGGCAGGTGAGTCGTAGTATCGGGTAAAGGGTTTTAACTACGGTGAGGAAATATTTCTAAATAACTCACGAGAATAATCGGCAGGTGATACGGGTTAAATCGGTTCTAGCTACGGTTCATATGTTTACGTGACTCACGAGAATAATCGGCAGGTGAGTCGGGAAAAGGTTCTCGCTATGATCGGTTAATGACTCTACGTAACTCACGAGAATAATCGGCAGGTGAGTCGGGTAAATAGGTTTTAACTACGTTTATTATGTCGACGTGACTCAGGAGAATAATCGGCAGGTGAGTTCGGGGAATGGTTCTTGGTTAGTAAATAACTCTAAGGAACTCACGAGAATAATCGGCAGGGGAGTCTGGTTAAATCGGACAAGGGTTTCTACGGTTAGTTAATAACCCTAAGTAACTCACGAGAATAATAGGCAGGCGAGTTGGGTTAAATCGGTTTACTGTGTTTACGTGACTCACGAGAATAATCGGCAGGTGAGTCGGGATAGATCGGGCAAGATTTTTACGGTTAGTTAAAAACTCTAAGTTACTCACGAGAATAATCGGCAGGTGAGTCGGGTTAAATCGGTTCTAACTACGGTTACTGTATTTACGTGGCTCACGGGAATAATCGGCAGGTGAGTTAGGTAAGGTCGTGAAACGAGTATCTGGCTGGCTTGCAAGTTATACTTCGGCTGTTAGCCGAAGTATAATCGAACTCCAGCTGGATCCTAGTTCGCCCTATTTGCCTCTAAACTTTGACACTATATGTA
The DNA here is from genome assembly GCA_949748255.1 of Eustalomyia histrio. Classification (NCBI taxonomy): domain Eukaryota; kingdom Metazoa; phylum Arthropoda; class Insecta; order Diptera; family Anthomyiidae; genus Eustalomyia; species Eustalomyia histrio. The sequence continues at coordinate 162,764,248 of OX456523.1, read as the reverse complement.
ATAAATTTTACCAACTTAATGAGAATTACTAGAATAGAATATTGGTTATGGGCATCAGTGACTGTATTAGGTATATGAATAAGTAGGTTCTTTGTAACGTCACGTTGCAAATTTGTATGGAAAAATTAGCGGTACCTTCACATTTTCACTCATAACTTTTTAACCGCTGGGTCGATTTTGCTCATTTTCAATAGCAAACTCGGGAGGATGTCCAATAATTTGGGTAAAGATTAGTACCTCCGCTTGCGTCTTTGCGCTGTGATCGCCATTTCAACAAGCAGACGGACATCGCTAAATCGACGTAAAATTGCATAAGGATCACGAATATGTACTTTATGGTGTCTTAAACCACATGTTACAAACGGAATGACAAACTGATATATACACTCACCATATATGGTGGAGGGTATAAAAATAAGAGATCATAGTTACTTCTTATTTTTGCGCAGCAAAAGTCATGGTACCCCTGACAAAAAATGACATTTATAAAAATTTTATGATTTTTAAACTGGAATTCTCTACCTAATACTTAAAAGGATATGCCTGAAGTCGTAGAACTTCAATTAAGCATGTCGGCATTGTGGGCTGGAACTTTTTTGTGTTGTTTAGTATATTTGACCCCATTAAGTCAAAAATATTTTCTGAAGCTGAGATTTTTTAGAATTTGTGTGATTTCGTATGCATTTTTTTAAATTATCCCACAAATTATTAATGAGTTTCAAATCGTGACTTTCAGGAGGGGTTTTTAGCATATGTACTGTGTTATATGCGATCCACATCTTAACGTCAGCTGGTGTATGTAAATACTAAGATCTTCAGCACTCTGATTCAGATTTTCTTTCATGTAAACTGTTTTGTCCATCGCCTCCTGAATGAACACTAATTGCCAATACTGGCTGCTGACATGCAACCCCATACCATACTTCCCCCTTTATGTTCAGATTTGTTATAATGTTCTTTGGATTTAGTTCGTTGCACTTTTTGCGCTACACCGATTCGCGTCCGTCCGATAAAAAAATGGTAAATTTTGATTCGTCCGTCATAATTACATTTTCCCAAAAGTCGTTTGCTTTAATTTTATATTCCTTTGCGAATCCATACCTTTTTTTTATGATTGTTTCACTATCGCGTGGCTTCTTGTGAGCAGTATGAGCTTTGTATCCGGCCCACATAGTGCACCCACGTACCGTGTGTGCAGAAACAACTTTCCCCAATAATTCCTTCAACTTGGATGATATTTTAGGTGCACTTCTGAAGGGGGTTTCTTAATAATGGCTTCAATTTTTCGTTCATCTATATGATTGTTCTTTGATGGACGGCCTGTTCGTAGCATATTTTCAATTATTTTTTTCTCTTTGGAACCGATTTATAACTTTCCACACTGTTAATTTGCTCCTATTTATAATTTTAGCACATTCGGTGTATTTCAGGACTATTGATTATTATTTTTCGTTCTTATATTGTTAGGTATTTTCTTGACATTTTAAAAATTACTTGACTTCATTTCTTGTCATAAACAAATAGTTCTTGGAAAATTGGAAAGAACCGTTACGTTTTTTTAAAGGGAATCAATAAAAGTCTAAGGGATGCCAACAGTTTTGCAATAAAATTCTTTGGGGTAAATTAAATATAAGACCGTCTATGACTAGGGGTACCATGACTTATGGAGTTATATTGGCCTACAATTTGTATAAGTTTTATTTAGTTAAACAAGTGAAATATTTTTTGGATTTCTGGTAGTATACAAGTGAATACACAAAATCAATTTAAGTTTCATATTTTCTCTTATGTAACATCTGAGAAATTTGGGGGATTTTTATTTTAACCGGGGTACCATGACTTTTGATGTTCACTGTATTTCAGTGGTGTCATTTTTAAGTTTTTAACATTCATAAAAAAATCGCTTTTTTAAAATATACTTGTATCATTTAAAAATTCAAAAACAAATCAACTCATGTGCTTAAAACTTCTTTATAATTAATATAAATATTAATTAATACATTATATTAATTTTGCAATGTTCACTTCTGCTGAATAAAATAAAGTGTTTTTAATCTCTTATTTTTTTTAACATTTCAATTTATATTGGCATCACTAAATCTGCTCATTAAAGCTTAAAAATATAGAAATTAGCCTAAGTTGGCGACAGCGACAAAGATGGTCGTGTAGCCTTGTAGCTGTGTAAGCGTTAAAATAATTATCTTTTTGACATATTTTGGTCGGTGGCAAATAGTATTGACCAGTTTTAACCAGTGATGTTTGTTTGAAAAAAAAACAGTCCTCTGGTTTATGGAATATTTGATGATGCCAAATCATTGGGAAAGATAATGGTAATGGCTGGCTTATTAACTCTTCGGACAAATACAAATACTTTCGGGTTCATACTTTTTGCTAGAATTATATGAGCTGTTAAAAACTATGTTGAAGGCATTTACCAACCCAGCAAAAACATAGTAATGGCAATTACTGTGTAGATTACTATGTAATGAATCATGGGGATAGCACATCATAACTTCCAATGAAGAAGATGGGATATGTAAAAGAAAATTGATAAAAAAAACCAATTCCCATTAAATTGAGTATAGTGGGGGACTACGGGAGCCATTTGAAAAGCAAGCTAGCGGTCGGGCAGAGGGGGTTTGGTCCTCCACTACACCTAATTTATTGTCCTCATCACAGAATTTTATTTTTGACTCCCTATTTTTTTAAATGAGCTAAAAAAAACTTTAATTATTTGCAGGACCAGAAGCACCATACTAAAAAATTGCCCTATTATGGTCATGAATAAATTAATTAAAAAAATAATATTTGAGCAAAACCCTTCTTCCAGATGTTATGGTAGCCAAATGCCTCAAGACCCACACATAACCACTAGGAAAAATGGCAATACAGGTTTCCTAGGAACCCCTATCTGATATACCTAATCCATTATCACTTTAAGAGGAAACAAACAACCCATATTACAAAACTTTACTTTTATTCATCCCATTTAGGGTTATAAACCTTAAACTATGTATGAAAACGTACATGTTAAATGGTTGGGTATATTCGAATTTTAAGAACATATTAAATCCATAAAAAAATTAATTTAAAAGGTAAATTTTTTAACGTATTTAAGAAATATTTTTTACTTTAGTGCATATCGGTTCAAAAAAATCGAATTTCATAAACTTAAATTTAGGGGGTATTAATAATAACACTATGTTAGATCATAATATAATTCCCGTTTAAATTGACCTCAAAAAGATATGGGCAAATGATGAACGCTACATTCGTACGCCTTTGTAGATTAATATATAGAAATTTCTTGGCCTTTCAAATGAGATACCTTTAACTTAACATAGTGTTTAGTGTGATATAAGTGTAATTTCAAATGGCATAAAACTTAATTTTTAACAGGCATTTGTTGCGTTATAATTAATTACAAAGTCTTTTGACGCACGCTGCAAAAAATGGAAGTAACTTTGAAAGTTGAAGTATGTGTTAGTAATTTTTATCGAAATTTTCATAATAAAGTACACAAAATCTAATACCTAAAAGAAAGATGAATATAATAGAATTCTAGAATAACTTATTTGCAGCCAAAATTTTTTATTGTTTTTAAGCGCACGCTACGTGGCGCACGTTACGTTTTTTAAAATTGTATATAAATAAAAACAATTGAATTTATTTTAACCAAAAAATTAATTTAGTTTTTTAATAACATTTCTTAATACAAATGTTTAAAATTTTTAATTAACCAACTCAAAGCTATTGTTGTGCAGCCTATAGGAAATACAATACAAAATTTTTAATTTTTGTTCTAATTCTTTAAAAAATTCTTAATCATGTAAATTATATTATCGGTGTTAAAACCAATATAAAACCATATTATAAAGGGAAAAATTGTTCAACATGTTCTTAGAAACAGAAAATTTTCCTGTTGAATCATTGATCTAGTGCCGAGATTATATAAGACAAGCGACGATTATTGTCCACTACTTACCAAACTATTGAACTACAAGATTGAATTTCTTGGCTCATTTTATAAAAATATGTTCATTACGACCATCCCCGAAAATGCAAGTGCGCGAAATGGCAGCGGCTTGAAAATTTTCGGATTGGTGGTCAGAGGGTAGTAGGGTAATATTGCTAACTTCTGAACCAGTCGTCGGATTTTTTGTTGGAAAGGTCTTTGGGGCCCCTTTGGAAAAGTCTTTGGGAGACCTTTCAGAATCAATAAAGAAAAATTAAAAAAAAAGTGAAATCTGCTGTAAAACACTGTATACACTACATTTTTCTGTTTTAATTTTAAGGGTTTACTTAAGCACTCTGTGTCATTACTGGTAAGAGATAAAATTTTATTTTGAATTTAACGATTAATCGCCAATTTTTCAGAATAATCGACCCGAATAACTGATCCGTCAATTTTCGTCATTTTTCGAATAATGTCCTAACCGGTTTACCGGCAGGGTCGAATAATTGGAAACATTTTTTAATGCAATTTTTGAGAAAAATCAAATCGTTTCGTTCTGTATTTACTTAAAGCATATACAATTGATTATAGATAACTTGCAAAAAAAATTTAATTCTACTCACAACATAAAAAAATCCTTATATTCCGTTACGCACGCTACAACGCATGGACCTAACCTTTCATTCCTAATTTTAATCTTCCAAAAATAGTAAAAAAAAAAAAATTACAAAAATTGAAGAGAATTAAATAAATAAAAATATGGCTTTTGATCGGACCATCTATGTTAACACTAAGGTAATGATATGAACACCTTAAAAATGTTAATATTTGTATAACTAAGATTTCTGAGGTGGGGTAGGATTTGGTAATAATTTTTGTATTAATGATCATCCAAATACATTTTATTTTTTTATTTACAATATTATTGCTTATTTTTTGTATATTTAAATATAAAACGAAATTTAATTTGGTTAAATTAAGAAAAAAAATATATATGAAAATATTTACGGGTTATAATTATAGAAGAAAAACAATTTTTGTTTCATAGTATCTTTTAATTTTAATAATTTCTGACAAGTTTTCAACTTTAAAACCAAATTCGCATTCTAGATTTAGTCCGTATATACGGAATTCATTCTACCCGAACTCTACTATATGAAATTACTAGCTTAAAAGCCCAATACTTCATTAGCAGTAGTTTTAAATATAAAAATATGTTGTGAGGAAAATATTATTATATTTAAATAAATTTGTTTCATCTTTTAAAGTGGATCACTTGTTCCCCTTTCCATTCACTTGTTTCCACTCCATTTATTTCCCCTCGTCTAATGTTTCATTGACACTCGTTCTCCATTCCATTTTATTTTTTACCCTATCAAGTGTATCGATTTCACACGTTCCTCATTTCATTCCATTTCAATCCCCATGTCAAGTATTTTAATTTCACTCGTACCCCGTTTCATTTTATTTCGTATCCCTTGTCTAGTGTTTCAATTTTACTCGTACCCTTTCCATTCCATTTCTGTCTCCTTCCAATTTGCAATTTTACCTTGCAACTATTTCCGCATAGGAGGAGCCTGTGCACCTTTTTGCCCCTCCTAGTACATATTTCCAAAAATCCGACCTAGGTGAATTTCTACACCGGAGAAGGAACCTTTGCACCAAATTTAAACTTCCCAGCTCCAATGGCAATGGTAAGAATTTTTCCCTTTTCTGCCCCTTCCCGTTGGATTTTCCAAAAATTACGTCTTTACTGTTATCTACGAGCAATTCCATATAAAAACGATCAAAATTGGCAAATTTTTGGACGACCCCTCTCCGATTTTAAAATAAATAGTCTCAATCGATTGCCCAGCAAAAAATAATGTACCTACATATTTTTTTTTTTTTTTTATAGTGACTGGTTTAGTGGTGGTGTACACCACTGTCATGTGACAAAATTGAAGAATTCTTCATAAGGGACCTCATTGAAAGTTGTTTTAAAAAAAAACTACTAAAGCGATCGCAACGAGTGATAGCTCGTTGGATAGGTATTGAATCAGGCTTTAATTGAAAAATAAAATTTTCCTAATTTTTCTCAGAAATTTACCTTTTTTCCCATGAAAATTAAATTTTCCCATGAAAATTAAATTTTCCGATTTTCCACAGAAGCTCCTAAATTTTCCGGCTAATTTTATTTTTTTTGGATTCCTCATAATTTTTGCTCTAAGAATCAGCAATAAAAAAATGGGCCCCGACTCCTTGTTTGGACAGGAGAAGAGCATTTAAGAGACCACCTTGTTCTCATTGTTTTTATATTTTTTATAATTGAATTATTTTTAATTATTTAACATTATTTTATTTTATTATTAAAAATACATTTATGAAGAAAAAATCTTTCTTATTTTGCTGCTTATACTTAATTACAATATTTATTAAAAATTTCAATTGTCTTGGCATCATTATAAAATTAAAGTAACTTTAAATTTAGCACGTCGGCAGACGAAGAGTACCGCTTTACATTAATTGACATATCAGAAATATTTGGTATGAAGCAATGAAACTTTTGCGTTCCAGTTATAGTTTTGACATTATTATATCTGTTTTGAAGTCGTCGCTCCATGGCATCGTGTTCTTTTTGAGTGCATAAAACTGTGTTAATGGCAATTTCCTTGCTTTGAATCCACGAAAACAAATGTTGTACATTTAAGATCTGGTCAGTATATGGCCTTTGCAAACTTGCCTTAGTCGCCATGCGTTTTAGGGTTCCCCCTAACGCATCGCATGGGCCCTTACCGTGGGACGTCGCAAAAAAGTGCCACTCGACCTTGCAGTTTTGTTCTTCTTCAATTATGCAAAGATTGTAAAAATTTTTTTTATTCTTGTACTGAGAAGCCGCGCCGTCTGAGAAAAACGTTACTTTGTCGATTGCATCGAATTTTGATCTTAAGAATTTAAACAGTTTCATTTGAAATAAATAAACGGACACATAATTATGAGCTAAACTCTCCGCGACAACAACAAGGCTTACGGTCTGTAGTTCGTTATCTTCGTTTTTGAAATAAATGCAAAAAGGATGCACCGTGCACTGGTCGTTTGCCCAGTGGTAAGCCTGAATTTCATCCTGAACGAGAAAAGTGTAATTCTCGGCAAAGTCGCTTTTCACAATGAATTCATTTTGGGCTAATTTCTCCTTACTTTCCTTTAGAAATTTCGATTGCATCTCGGATATGAAATGGTGCGCCTTCAGTTCATTCAACTTGAATCCGAATTCCTCGATGAATTCCGGAATCTGCTTTACCACGGTCTCAAGGGAACATCTGCCGCTGCTAATTATCCACTGTTTGAAATGCACCTCCTGAATTAACAGCTGTTCAAACTTTTCCGCCAAATATTGCTCTAGCTCGTCAATCTTCGGACAATTGTCGCATTTGGACAGATGACAATTTTCCGTGGGGTATGCGCACAACGACTTCGACAGGAGGTCCCTATATGTTTCAATTTCACCGTGAAATACTTTCAATTTCTTGCATGGAAAGAACATTAATTTGATGTTTTGATGAAACATGCAAACGCAGACTGAATGCGTTCCGTGCCTGTCTAGGATGGCAAACTTAGAAAATCCCACTTTTTCTGCTGGGTATTTCTCTTTGAACTGATGGTATGCTTCGGATAGATTACATAATAGTAATCTGCGCTGCTTGTGTACTTTTTCTCCATCTTCACGTGTGATAACATAGTCATGTGTACCTGGGCAGGCGCGGCTGTTGTCATCATTGCAGTAAAAATCTTGAATCAATTTCACCGTTGCTTCGCTGAGGGTCCTTGAGCCAAATTTCTTGGTGGGAGTCGCCAATATGCCCTTCTGTCGAACTAATTCTTTGCTTCTTCTCGCGATGTAAAAAGATGTTTGAAACTGTTCAGAAATCTTGCGTATAGACCATGATTAAGGCAGCACAGATAAAATGAGATATTTCTCCGGAAAAGTGGTCGCTAAATTGAATTTTCTTTTCAACTGCTCAATCATTTGTTTGCCGTCATCAACGTCATCTGCTTGACTGCATTCGTTATCAGAGCCTTCATCAAATATTGTCGCGATTGCACTCATAACCTTGCCTTTTTTATCTTTCCTGTATTTTTCACTTCGCAACTTTCTTTTTCTAATAGGCGTTTCACCTAAAGTGGTAATAGCCTCATTCAAAGGACTCAAAGACATATTGACCATCGGAATGTCTGCCTCACTGTCAGATGAAACATTTTGTTCAATTGTCATTTCACTCTCGGATTGTGGTTGCATTTGTTTCAATGCATTTGCTTGTTGAGACAAATCGATTTTACACTTGGGGCAAATGAATTGTGCTTCTTCACCGTATTGTATATTTAATTCATTCATGTATCGCTTCGAAACACCAGTTAATTTTAATACTTTTATCTTTTTCGAACGATGTCCACTAGACCGTACCTCAAAAAAAGAGTTCACCGTACACCCTCAAATATAAAGTATTTTAACAAGAAAATTTCGAAAATGTTTTTTTTTTTTTTGCCCGAACGTAAGGGTCGCCATTTTATATTTTTCTTTATATTTTCGCCATTTACCGTCGGATCTTAAAGTGTTGTATATCAATGTTTTTTGTCTCGCGGAGACCGATGTTTTCCTCGAAGGAGCCATTGACCTCAAGTAACCCGTTCTAGTATTAACTCACCAGATCTCAGTTGCTACCACCTTAATGAACTACCCTAATATTTTAAAATGAAAGCTCGCAAAAAAGCAATAAAGCAATAAAGAAAAGCGTATGAGTTTTTGGGTATATTAATTTTTGACAAAACAGCGAAGTGTTAAAGTCAAAATATCTATTTTTTATACTCGTAAAGAAACAGCTCTAAGTCAAAAAGTATTTGACCTATCAAAAACTCCTACGCGCATCCATAGATAATTTAGTTTTCCATATGCATTATAAATTTCAGAGAAATCCATCAAAAATTGATTAAGTAATGCTGCCTGCCGTGGACCTCTTTTGTAAATATACTATCATTTTGTAAAACTTTGTGTAAACCAAATATTTTTTTGTACTTCTTCATAAATCTTGTGAAAACCAATCTTTGTTAACACATCTCCGTAAATAAAAAAATAAAAAAAGGAAGTTTTTATATATAGGCTTTTTACGTAGGTTTTACCCCTTAAGTAGTATAAAAGGGTGCTTGAGGTCAATGATTTTCGATGTAACAAATTGGTATCATTGCGACAAAAACATTGATATATAACCCTTTAAGATCCGACTGTAAATACAGAAGATATGACAAAAAAATTAAAAATGCCCTACATTCGGCAACAAAAAAAAATTAAAAAAAAAAATAAAATAATAGTTCCGCTGGAATTATTGGAATACTTTCCTAGCAAAAGTTTATTGCTTTTTTGCGAGCTTTCATTTTAAAATATTAGGGTAGTTCATTAAGGTGGTAGCAACTGAGATCTGGTGGTTAATACTAGAACGGGTTACTTGAGGTCAATGGCTCCTTCGAGGAAAACATCGGTCTCCCCGAGACAAAAAACATTGATATACAACACTTTAAGATCCGATGTCAAATGGCGAAGATATAAAGAAAAATATAAAATGGCGACCCCTACGTTCGGCCAAAAAAAAAAAAAAACATTTTCGAAATTTTCTTGTTAAAATACTTTATATTTGAGGGTGTACGGTGAACTTTTTTTTTTTTTTGCCTGTAAGGTGGTACGGTCTAATGTCCACTCTTGTTAAACGGATTGCAGCAAAATTTATTCATTTTACTTTAAATTGTCTTTACAGCTTCACTCTTTACTTTACAAAAAAAACACTTTAACACTTTCACGTTTAGTATTCAACTAAAATTTGACTCAGAGTGTGTGAAGTATTTATATTTATTTTTTGGTAAAAAAATAAGCGATATTTGCTTTTCTTTAATAGGAAAATTTGCGTGAACTACTGGTCATAAAATGTTTTTTAAAGAGGGACTTAATTGGTTACTGCCAATAAGCCGACCACAGGTCATAAAATGTTTTGTAAATTTTTTTAATTACCAGGTAATAAATATTTCGCCATATTTATGGAAAATCCGTGTTTTATGACTTGTTTCTGCACGTGTCATTTTGGGCGAAATATTTATTACCTGGTAATTTAAAAAATTTACAAAATATTTTATGACCTGTAGCCTCAGTCGGGTTTGGTGTGCCATTACATGCCACTGCTACTATTATCCATGGATTTATGGCCGATCTTGTGAAGGCAGGCAGACCATACTCACTACACACTCAACTTGGGGCTCTTAAAAAAAAATTGATTTTTTCTTCATAAATGTATTTTTAACTGTAAAATAATTTTTAAAATGTATTTTTAATAATAAAATAAAATAATGTTAAATAATTAAAAATAATTCAATTATAAAAAATATAAAAACAATGAGAACAAGGTGGTCTCTTAAATGCTCTTCTCCTGTCCAAACAAGGAGTCGGGGCCCATTTTTTTATTGCTGATTCTTAAAGCAAAAATTATGAGGAATCCAAAAAAAATAAAATTAGCCGGAAAATTTAGGAGCTTCTGTGGAAAATCGGAAAATTTAATTTTCATGGGAAAATTTAATTTTCATGGGAAAAAAGGTAAATTTCTGAGAAAAATTAGGAAAATTTTATTTTTCAATTCCAACGAGCTATCACTCGTTGCGATCGCTTTAGTAGTTTTTTTTTAAACAACTTTCAATGAGGTCCCTTATGAAGAATTCTTCAATTTTGTCACATGACAGTGGTGTACACCACCACTAAACCAGTCACTATAAAAAAAAAATATGTAGGTACATTATTTTTTGCTGGGCAATCGATTGAGACTATTTATTTTTAAATCGGAGAGGGGTCGTCCAAAAGGTGATCGCTTTCATATGGAATTGCTCCTACATTGGATATGGAGCCTGCATACTAAATTTCAACTTCATAGGAGCAACGTGGTTTGTGCAGTCTGTTAAGGAGGAGACTTCATCTAGCACATACTCCAAGAAAAGCATATTTCTAACTTCAGGCTTCTAGCTATAGGAGTTTGGGCAGGCAGTGGAAGGGGTTTTTCTCCTTTTGCTCTTTCCCGAAGGAATTTCGAAGAACCTCGTATTAGCGAATGTCTACGCTTACATACCAAATTTCAGCGTCCTACCTCCTGCGGTTTGGGCTGGGCGATGTTGAATGAAATAAAAAAATATTTACATATTTACACATTTACAAATTTTTTACATTTTTACATTTATACATTTGCACATTTTCCTATTTACACATTTGCACATGTGCATATTTACACATTTGCATATTTGCACATTTAAATTGCCATCAATCCATCAAACCAACAATCTATCAAACTATCAATCCATCAAACAATCAAATTTTCACTTTTGCACATTTGTTTTTTTTGCAGATTTGCACTTTTGAAAATTTGCACATTTGCAAACTTGTACTTTTCTAATTTGCACATTTTCACATTTGCATATTTACACATTTACATTGGAGGAGGAATCAATGTACCAAATTTTAACTTCCAAGCTCAAGCGGTTTTGGCAGGGCGTCAAGGTGGAGAATTTTCGCTTTTTTGTCCTCCGCGTTAGATTTTTCAAAAGTCACGTGTTATCTGTTATCTACACTGGAGAAGGAGCGAAAGAAGATACTATATTTCAACTTCCTAGGTCCACACACTTTTTAGTTTCAGCGGTTTGGGCAGGCCGTTCGGGGGAGACATTGGATTTTCCGAAACTGACATCTTAGCTGTTATCTACACTGGAGAAGGAGCCTACATACGAAATTTCAACTTCCAGGCTCTAGCTGTTTTGGCCGGCCGCCGAGGAGGAGAATTTCACCCCTGTCTTCCCCTCCCCATTGGATTTTGCAAAAATCACGTCTTAACTGTTATCTACACTGGAGAATGAGCCTGCATACCAAATTTCAACTTTCCAGGTCCAATGGTTTTGGAAGGCCGTAAAAGGGGGAAACTTTACGCCCTTTAAAACCCCATTTTTACCTCATCCCTGACCAAAATTCTAAAATATACCTTATCAAGGAGTAAGCACATGCTCCGAGGAAGGCGTATTTCTAATCACAGGTTTCTAGCAAAAGGGCTTAGGCAGGCCATGAAAGGTGATTTTTTCCCCGTTTTTTCCCTTCCCCAAAGGAATTTCCAAAACCCCGTCTTAGCGGATGTCTACGCCGAAAGGGGAACCTACAAATTTCAATGAATTGAATGAGTGAGTCAGTCAGTAAGTAACGTTATTCCTTTATATTGTTACGATTTTACCCTTTATAAAATCGTTGATTTATTTACCTTTTAAATAAATCGAGTTCTTTCTATATTGCAAATAATAAACTCTGTTTGAAATTATTTATAGCACTATTTATTTATAACAGTCACTAAAAATTGCAAAAAAACACTTTAATAGCACACTTTATTTACACGATGTAGATAGACAAAACGTTAGCCATACTTTAGTTTTTCACACTCTGCGTTTTACTTATGAATTGAACTACTGTGTCACCAAGTACCTGTATTTATATGAGTAGTCAGGTATTCTAGTTATTTCCAGTTTATTACGACACTAGATTTGTCCAGCTGTCAAAATTCGTGTGAAGAAATTTCTAGTGGTAGAAATTTCTTGTAACAATATAAAGAGATTATTATATTTGTATGACTGAATAAGTACGAATTGATGACAATTTCGGTTGCTACCCAAATAAAAATTTTGATGTGAGTTTTGGTTGATAATCGGGAGTACCGTGACGATCAAAACTGTACTTTAAATTATTTGTGCAATTATGATATGGCTTTTAAGTCTAGTGCTTAGGTTTTTTTGACCTATAACTCTAAAAAATCTTACTAAATATTAATGAAATTATTTGATATTTAAATTTGTTCATATTAAATTTTAACCGAGTGTCAATTTTGTTTTTTTTTTATTTTAAGATAGAGTATTGAAGCCAATTATTAAAACTTCTGAAATTAATTTACACTCTCAAAAATATCTAGAATTTTAGGCTTTTGAGTTGCAAAAACAACTAGTTTTTTTTTTAATTATAAACGATTAAAAGCAAAAAAATTTAACATACGTTAACTTTGCAAACTTCAGGAGTTTCTTTAATTTTTTTTTTGGTACCAACATGTTATAAAGGTTAATATTATTCTTTACTTTCAATTGACACTCAGAAATTTATGTATGAATTTATGATCATTTAAAATCAATGGGGATTTTCCACTGTCGATATTCTTTAGATTTTTTTTACTACGTTGTGTAAAACAGTTGATTTAATATTACTTTGCTTGTTTCCATGTTCGGTGAACAGAAGGTAAAGCTAGCTTACAACAAGTAAACCAAGGCTTAAATTCGGCTGTGCCGAATCTTTGAATACCCTCCACGAATATCATAAAAAAATGTTCTCTACTGTTTTTAATACAAATAATGAAAAAATTTTTGAAGTAAAATTATAAAGGTGAAAAATATTTTTTGAGGTGAAAAACTTTTTTGGATGCGAAAACACATTTTTCGGTTTAAAAAAATTTTGAGGTGAAAAAAATTTTTTGAGGTGAAAAAAATTGTTTGTGGTGAAAAAAATTTTAGTGGTGAAAAAATTTTTTGAGGTGAAAAATATTTGAGGTGAATACAAAAAAAAATTAATTTTTTAACGACTGGTAAAAAATATGAAAAAATATTATGTACCAGACATTGCTAAATCGACTTAAAATTGCATAAGGATCACGAATATATATATTTTATGGGGTCCTAGACCTATATATCGACATGTTACAAACTGATATATACCCTCACCATATGTATATGGTAGAGGGTAATTATGATATTGGTCAGGGGACGTTCCAATTGATTGGACAACCTCCTTGATTCAATGATCGTGATGTTTTAGTACAACAGTTTTGTCTTTGGGAACTTTGCCAAAGCCGTTTTTATTGTACTTGGTGAGACTTATTTGCCTTCCTACTTTTGGTTCTGATATGCGTTCAGAAAAGAAAAGCAACATGTATGTTTAGAGTAAAATATAGTTCTGTTCATTAAATGTCGATATTCTGGTATTTATACATTTGGTATGAATAAGATAAGGACAATGGTTTCTTTGTTTAAATTATACACTTCTCTGTTTAAGTGAAAAAAGAGTGGTGCGTGATAACGCGCATATGTCTTAAAACAATATTCTGGTATTTATACAGTTGGTATGGGCAAGATAAGAAAAGATAAGATTAGTTCTACGCGAATGGTAGTTTGGTGATTGTGGTGTCTTGTTGATTTTTTGTTATAACACCCCCGGACGAAGATGCTTGCCCGTTTTCCAGCGGTAATAGGGGTAAGTTGACTGTGACTTTAGTGTTTTTCTTAGAACGATGTTTGAGATAAATATAAAGTGTAAAGTTAGGATAGTAGATACGACAATAACTGAACTTAGTGAGTAATTAATTTTTAAGTGATACTTTAGTTCCTCTATATGATAAGTGTTGATTATACGCTTATATTCTAGTGTTTCTAGGTTTAATATGGTTTGATTAGTATTGGTTATATCTCTAATAGGGTTTGTAATTAATATGGTTTCAGTGTATTCTTTTCTGCTGTACCATTTGTTTAATTGAATTTGACAATTTTCAAGTGTTAACAGGAAGTTTCCTTTTAATTGCAGCATGAATTCGTTGCACATGTTTGATTTACTTTAATTTGGGCGTTAATAGTTATAATTATAATTATTATATTCGTTCCAATCTCTATTATTCCTTGATTAGGGTTGTTTTCATAGTTACAATTCATTTGGTTATGATTAAATAGGTTTTCGCTACAATTACCTTTGAGTTTTAAAAGGGCTTTAATATTTTTTGTTAGTTTACATAAGGTATTGTTAAAGGTTAGATATTTCTTATTTTCTAATACAATTTGCTTGTTATTTTTATTTGGGATAGGTTGAATTAGGATCTTTTTGTATTGGTCTTTTGTCAAGTTGGTTATCTTTATTATAAAGATTATGTTTTTGTCCATTGTGGCTAAGTCTAGTTCAATGTTTTCCATTTTGTCTATGGTTATGTCATAATTGCATATTTCTTGGTCAGTTAAAATGTCTCTGTTAAGGGTTCGTAATCGCGCATTAAGGATCAGTTCTCGTGCTTGCTTAAAGCTTCGGTTTAATAAATTGGTCTTTATGTAGTATTTTGCTTTTTTAAGGATCCATTATTTTAAGGTCGTTTACTTGAGTTGAATGTAATATATGTTTGATTTTATGGTCTAGCTTTTTCTTTTGTTTTGTAAAATGGGGATCTATTTCTTTGTCTTGTGTCTTTTTATTATGGTACTCTAGCATTTGTGTCTTTTTGGTTTTTAACCTGTCGTACCAGGTGTGGTATTATTATAAGCGCTTAGGGCTTGAAGGTTGAGTTCTATATTATAGGCTACGTCTTGTAGTTGTTCTCTTATTTTTAGTATTCGTATGTGCTCATAGTGATCCGTGGAAGCGTTCTATGTCAGCGATTCCTGTATGTCGGTTTGGTGTAGAAAAGTGGTACTCAATGCTGTTTTTTTCTAGTCTAGGAAGGTTTGATTTTTAAAAACTGAATCATTGTCCATTATTATTCTTTGGGGTTTTTTCATTATTATAAAGAGTTCCGTGTAGGCTTTAATAAGGGATAAGGAAGTTTTATCTTCAATTTCTTTAATGAATATTTATCAATAATAGTGGCATAAGGGTTTTGTTGGTTTTGGAACCAAATGTCTATATGATAAATTTGATGGGGTTTTGTAGCTGTTTCTGTTCTCTGAAAGGGTAATTTAATAGGGTTTCGTTCGTGTTTGTATTTGTATACAACGCAATTGTTGATAAATTTAGATATTTCTAATTTTAAATTGGGAAAATATATCTGTTTCTTTAAATCTATGTAAGTTTTTCCTATTCCTGGGTGGTTATTATGTAATCTATGGTGTTTTGATATATAATCTAGCATCTCATTATATTCAATGTCTATGGCTTTATTTGTCATTATCGTTAGTTTAGTGGTGATAATGGTATTGGGATTATCAATTAATTTTTTCCATTTATGTTGGCGTTTGGAGAGATCTTTTAAGCTTGGTAAGCGTATAACAGCTTTTTCATAAATATTTGCACGATCTAATACTATGTCTATTAGTTCGTTGTAAAATTCTAAGTATTTGACTGTTATGCGGGTTTTTCCATATTTAACTGATTCTTCAATGTCATTTTCTTTGTTTTGTATTAAGTCTATTCCGACTTAAAATGATTGTAATGGGTTTTCCGTTATGGGTATGCGGTTTTCGTTATCTTCACTCGCTCAGTGTTGGATTTTTAGAGGGTTTTCTTCATTATTTCTTATTTCTAAATCTTTTAATTGTTTTAATTTATGTTTTCTTTAATAGCATTTTTGCTTGTTGAGGGGCTTCCTTATTATATTGAATTTTTCTGTATTAGGGGATTGTTGTGAAAGTGGTCGCGTTTTCTGCCGATCTTTAACTTCTTTTATGTCTATCTTTTTTATTTGTATAGGGTGTTTTAATCTAACGTGTCTGTCTATATTCTGTTTTTCAAACAATTTTCCGCATTTTTCGCAAGTTATTTTGTTTTCGAGTGTATTTTCTTCCTTTATGCGTGAAGGGGCGTCTGCGCCTAGTGCGTAGTTAGAAGCGTCGGTAGTAAGTGTAAATTGGTCGTTGAAGTTGGGGTATCTAAGTATAATATCTGACATAAGTATAGTTTTCAGTTTGTTAAAGGAATTTATGTAATTTTTATTGTTTACGTTGATTGTTGTTCCTTTTTTAAGGTAGTTAGTCATTGGTTTAGCTATTTTTGCGTAATCCGATATGAATTTTCGGTAATAGCCGGAGAGTCCTATGAATGCCTGTATTTCTTTAACTGGTTTTGGTAAGGTGAATTGATTAAGTCCCTGAATTTTGTTGGGATTTGGTTTTATGCCGTCTTTTGTTACAATGTGTCCTAAAAAATCTGTTTCCTTTTTTAGAAAGTCACTTTTGTTTTAACTAACTTTGAGATTTACTTCGCGAAGGGTTGTGAATATTTTTTTAAGGTTGTCGATGTGTTCTTGAAGAGAAGTGGAAAAGATGAAAATGTCATCCATGTAAACTACACAGATTTTATTGATGTATTCTCTAAGTACATTGTTCATCATTCTTTGGAAGGTTGCTGGTGCATTTTTTAATCCAAATGGCATTCGGATAAATTCAAAATGTCCTTCGTTAATAGTAAATGCAGTTTTTTCTCTGTCTGCGGGTTCTACTTCGATTTGGTAGAAACCTTTTGTTAAGTCTAAGGTCGAAAAATAGTTTGCTCGTCCCAATTTGTCTAGAATTTTGTCTATGCGTGGGACTAGGTACTTGTCTTCGCGTGTGATCATATTGAGTTTGCGATATTCTACTACGATTCGTAGTGAAGTGTTACCTTCTTTGTCAACCTTTTTGGGTACTGGCCAGATTGGTGCGTTATAAGGGGAATTACTGTGTTGGATTATGCCTTGGTCAAGTAGTTCTTTCATTTGTCGGCTAATTTCTTATTCATGTATGATCGGGTATCTGTATTTTCTTGTAAAAACTGGTCCGTTTGTTCCTGTATCTATATGGTGTTTTACTTCGTTAGTAAAGGTTAAATCGTCTCCTTTGTGATAAAATACGTCTTTATAACTTTTTATACATTTTTGAATTTCGTGTCGTTCTTCTGGGTTTAAATGATCTAATCTAAGTTGTCCTGAGCCTTCTAACTACTCCATAGTGAATAGGTGAGGTAAATGTTCAATTTCTTGAAAGGTGTCATTTATCGGTTTATTTTCGTCATCTCCTTGGTAGTACAAGGGGAATGTTTTGCCGTTAAGGTGAAGCGTATTCTAGTATTCCGTTAAAGAATTTGTGGAACTTATAGATTCCAAAGGTTGTATCAGAGTTTAATGGTATTTTCAGATTTTGTTTCAGGATAGTGCATTCTTGAAGTTGATTTAATAGTTAGTGGTCTTTGTCGCGTTCTTATTAAGGGTAAAGGTGATATGTCTTTGTCTAAGAAATTTTCTGTTGATCCAGTGTCAATTAATAGTCTAAGGGTTTTTGTGCGTCCTCTAATGAGTATATAGTTAGTGGTCTTTGTCGCGTTCTTATTAAGGGTAAAGGTGATATGTCTTTGTCTAAGAAATTTTCTGTTGATCCAGTGTCAATTAATAGTCTAAGGGTTTTTGTGCGTCCTCTAATGAGTATATAGGGGAGTCCGTCATTAAGCTGAAGGCGGGTGCTTGAAAAATTTCCTTTATAATCCTCAGGTGAATAGTCTTGAGGTGTTTCCTCATAATTTGGGTATTGGTCATAGTCATTATAGTCATACTCTTGGTCATAATTAGGTTTGGGATAAGGATTATTGGGGATTGGTGTATTACGCTTACAATTACAAGATTTTGTTGAAGATGCTGAGTTGTTGTGCTGCTGATGATAGTTTAGACGTCTTGTTTGTTGAGTGTCCACGTCCATTTGTTCTATTACTTGTCTTGGCTGTTGATATTGTTGTCTTGGTATGTATAGCTGTTGTTGTTGAGGTATATATACCTTTGGTTGCCATCCTGTTTGTCTTGGAGGATAGTTATTAGGTTTAGTTTGTTGTTGTTGAGGTCTCGCTTGGTGGGGAGGCCTTTGTTGTGGTGGTCTTCTTTCTTCATATCTGGATTGTTGTTGAGGTCTCATTCTTTTTTCGTCTTGTAAGAATCCGTTTGATGATAGTTCATGGACTGTACTTTTAATGCGCATAATATTGTACGCATATTTTGTGGTAAACGTGTTTGGATGTTTCTGTCTACATCTTCTATTTTTCCTTCTTGTCTAGATTTTTGGTTGAGTTATGCTAGCTTCCTTTGTATGAAGTTGTAATAATCTAGCGTATTGCCTCGATAGTTGGCTGCTCTTAATTGTTCATATTTATAGTTGGTCGGCTGTGGAAAATCCTGCAAAATTAGCTTGGAGCATTGCTTTAATGTCACTCCATAAGTTTAAGTGTGGGTGGATTTCTATTGCTCTTCTGGCATTGCCAGTTAGTTTACTTTTTATTACATTTATGCACATTCTTTGTGCTTGTTCATTATAACTAAATAATGTTGGTATTATATCATCTATGTTCATACAGAACGTTGATAAGTCTTTTTTTCCATCAAACCCTTGTAATTTCTCTAGATATGTGAGTGGGTTGATGTCCAGTGCTCGTCCTGCTTGAGGAACATGGGCCTGGTTGGCTGCTTGCGCTAATCCTTGATTTGCTGCGTTAAGTGCCATTTTTATTATTTTTCTTAAAGACTATTTATTTTTTTTCACAGAATAAATTATTTGGTATTCCGTTGTGGAACCTTAACTGGAAATATTACTGTTCACTTTTAATTTGTGTTCGTATATTTACCAGCTGTATCTGCTTTCGGTGATCTTGCTGTTCACTGGAGCGGATGTTGGTTGAAGGTTGACTTCGTCCTTACTCTTGATATTCGTTCAATTTGCGGGATACTGATGTCGACTGGAATAGTTGAATCGTATTCAGCGATTACATTATCCTTGTGTTGACCGATATCCTACCGACTGCGCCAATAATAATATTGGTCAGGGGACGTTCCAATTGATTGGACAATCTCCTTGATTAAATGATCGTGATGTTTTAGTACAACAGTTTTGTCTTTGGGAACTTTGCCAAAGCCGTTTTTATTGTACTTGGTGAGACTTATTTGTCTTCCTACTCTTGGTTCTGATATGCGTTCAGAAAAGAAAAGCAACATGTATGTTTGGAGTAAAATATAGTTCTGTTTATTAAATGTCGATATTCTGGTATTTATATATTTGGTATGAATAAGATAAGAACAATGGTTTCTTTGTTTAAATTATACAAGTGAAAAAAGAGTGGTGCGTGATAACGCGCATATGTCTTAAAACAATATTCTGGTATTTATACAGTTGGTATGGGTAAGATAAGAACAATTATACATTTCTCTGTTTAAGCGATAAAAGAATGGTGCGTGATAACGCGCATATGTCTTAAAACAATATTCTGGTATTTATACAGTTGGTATGGGTAAGATAAGATTCGTTCTTCGCGAATGGTAGTTTGATGATTGTGGTGTCTTGTTGATGCTTTGTTATAACAGGGTTTACAAATTTAAAGTAACGACTCTTTTCTCTTTCCTTTTTGTACTGCTGGGCCATAAATGCTTTGGGGTTGGAGATTCACTCAATGGCCACAGATATGCCTGCTATTGGGCCCGCAACAAAAGTTGGGTTAGAGTGAAAATGATCTGTACCGATAATGTGTGGTCGATCGAATGATTTTTAAATTTTCTGTTGATTCTTCAGCAAAGCTCCGTATAACTTTGCAAGCGTGCGGAACCAAATATTTTACCAACTTTCCATTAAGGATTCTGATAAAACTTTGTACCTATAAAAAAATACTGTGAAATAACTACGTTGAAACTAAAATTTACTAAATAGTTTCCAAAAAAAGTATACCGATGGGTTTAATAATGAAACCAAGGTTTCAAGCTTGGTGAAGCTTGAAATTACTGTTCAGTGGGAGATTGCAGGAAGTGTTCGTAAAGAGTTTTAAGAATATTTTTCAGCTGATTTGATGCAAAAAAAAATAACAATGGACTTAAATAAGTGACTGAATACTGGGTTTCATTAGACGGTTAATGGTGAACTTTGTAAAATCGAACAAAATTTCAAATACCAAATATTAATACATTTTAAGGTACTTAAGGTGTTCTTGCGATTTAAAGATAAATGAAACAAAATGACGGTGCGGTAATAATTATTTACACAATAAGCATTTGAAAATTAATGTTTAGTAATACACTCATATAAATAAATTTGCTAGAATAAAAAAAACAAAGCTACCAAAGAAATTTTTAACAAAATTTATCAAATTTAAATAGTATTAAATAACTTTTGTAGAAATTACAACATTTATCTTAAAGATTTCAAATTTTATTTCACTAGCAAAATAATGATTTACAGGTAGATACTGAAATAAGAACCGAATTCGTATTTCTGTTTTTTTTTAATATTTATTGATTGATTTGTTTTGAAAAATTATACAACAAAATTGAAAATTATCTGCTGTAAAATGTGATTTTTCAAAAATTTTGAATGCCAAAAGTAGATCTTATTTTTTTTTAATTACAAATTATTCTTATCTTATTCTTTAAGTAAGAAAATTTTACTTGAGTAGGGTCCATTATTATTTTACTAAGAGTAACTACTTACTTTACTATTGTAAGTAACCACTTATTTCTTCACTATGAGTAACAATGTTGGTAACTCATTATTATCACTTTTTTGTAAGCGAGTGGCGAATTACCACCGACCAATATTTTGACATCGTGAACAAAACTCATTAAGCGACTAAATAGTCCGGTAACTAGTGAAACTCTTTGTGTGCTACTTACTCCCTTGGAAATGTGTGTTTTTGCTGGGATGGCTTTATTTTGTTTCACATCCAAAAATGTGATACACAATCTTCTTCATTTTTTTGGAAAATTTACTTGCTATTTATGGTCGTCATCCATGTGTTTTTGTAGGTGACTCCAACATTGATGGATCCAGCAATATCTCTTCTGGTGAACTTTTGAATTTGCTCAGATATTACGATTTTGAAAATTGTTACACTCTAATAACTCGACCTGTTAGTGGAACATCGTTAGATCATGTTTACAGCAACATAAATAGGGCATAAAACATCGATTCAGTGGAACGTAAGGTATCTGATCATAATATAATTTCGTGTAGGATTGAAATTGAACATCATTTTAGTGAATTTACTGATGATATTAAATTATTTTGTGATTATGATCGAGCGAAAAATCTTATTCAATCACAATTATCAAGATTAGCTCAAACGGGGTACCCGTCGTTAGATACAACCACGTTTATATCGTGTGTTGGAAATGTCATTGAGAATTCTACTGTTATGAAACAAACTAAGAGAATAATTAAACAGAAAATAACTCCGTGGATATACGTAAATCTGCAGAAATTAATTATTTACAAGAAGAAACTTTTAAGGCTGCGAAGAAAGAAAAAGACCAGCTCAGATATTGATATGGGGTTGAAAAGGGTCAGCAATGTGATAAAAACGCGTGTAAGGAGTCTATGAATAACTATTACATGAACAATTTAAGTAATATTCAACATGATCCTAAAAAGTGCTGGAAATTTTTAAATGAAACGCTTGGTAGAACCGCAAAAAAATCTTTAAATTTAAAGGATCGTAATGGTGAAACGATTTTGCATGATTTACAAAAAGCAGATATTTTAAATAGATAATTTTTGCAATCAATAGCACAACTAAGGGTTCAAATTCAGAGCACTTCAGCAGATTCATTTACTTTTTTTAGAACTATGACTATACATAATGATCAACTTAATTTTCAATGTACGTCATATGAAGAAGTAAAAAGTGTTATTTCTAATTTATCACCATATAAGAGTTCTGGCTATGATAATATATCCACAAAGTTGCTATTAGAATGTTCAGATGAGTTAACTTCATATATTTTTAGTAGAGTATTCAAAAAACCGGCCTTTTGAAAAAACCGGTTTCGGTTTTCTTCGAAAAATCGAATTTTAAAAAAACCGGTTTCGGTTTCGGTTTTTTCGTTTTTTTTTTTAATTTGAATAAAAAGCTTATATAATTTGTTAATTGTTTTTATTACAAACAAAAAAGAAATTTAATATATAAAGTAATAAAAATAAAAAAATACATTACATTTATATATGTTAAAAGAAAATCTATTTTTCACTTCTAAAATAATATTTTTAAAATAATATGCAATTTAAATGTTTCGTTTTAAGACGATTTTTTTGTTTGCTTTTGATAAAGATAGAAGGGGAAAATACTCTTTCACTAATAGTAGATGTTGGACAAATTGTCAAAAGACAATTATAAAAATTGTCAAACTTTTCAGTTCTTATATGAAATCATCATATGTGACCTTCTCCCAGAAAAGGAACCCAGTGTGTCAAAAAACGGGTTTGGACTTAAGAGTGGATTCTGGTACCTAAAAGGGTGTAGAATAAGATGAAATGAGTTAGATTTCTGACAAAAATTTATTTACCCCCTAAAAACGTAAAAACAAACTTGGGAAAATCGATAAAAATGAGAAAAAAATTAAAATTTTACTTTTTTGATTTTTTGGTTTTAAATTGTTTTTAAATTGTCACTCAAAAGCGACAAAAATACGTCACCACATTGGCAAGACGTCACCAAAGTCGGCACCCAATCATAACAAACCATACCAAATCGCATCTCCCAACTGAAGGTGTGTTTACAGTGATAATGCGTTATGAAACTTTAAATGCGTTTTCTCAAAACTTCATTTTTACACACTAGGTCCCTTTTCTCGGAGAAGGTCACATATAATGATTAATGATTTTGTACAGGCTCTTTTTTAGGATTTTGAATACTGTTTATTGTGTTATTTAGATCAGAAATTAACATATATCAATTTGGAATATCCAAAGTTAAGTCTTCATCGGAATCTATCAGACTTACATCTAAATCTTCATAACCAAACATAACCAAAAAAGTGTTCGGAAAAAATAAAAGAGACCAATAATTAAAAAAACCGGTTAACCGGGCAAAAAAAAACCAGTTCTCGGTTTTCTTCGAATTTACAAAATATTCGAAACCGATCGGTTTTTTAAAAAAAATAAACCGGTTGACCGGTTTCGGTTTTTGAGTACTCTCATATTAAGCCTTTTTAACACCATAATACATAGCGGTATTTATCCGGATGTTTTAAAAATACACAAGGTTGTACCAATACCAAAAGAGAAGAATGCTAGCTCCGCTGATAAGTTCAGACCAATTGCTGTTTTGTCGATAATTGATAATATTTTTGAACGACTTCTATACAATCAAATTTCAATTTATATGAAAAACCACAATTTATTATATGATTTTCAGTATGGATTTAGAGAAGGCTGTGGAACTGAGGAGGCACTCGTAAATGGTGTCAACTTTATTTGTAAAGGGTTGATGAAGGGAACAGTGGCGTAGCTGGAATTTTTCGTTGATCACTGATCATGATATTTTAATTCAAAAACTGGGGTACTATGGTGTTCGTGGTAACGAGATGTCTCTTTTGAAAAGTTATCTCTCAAGCAGAAAGCAGTTTGTGCAAATAAATAATCAAAGAAGTTCTTTTGGTTTAGTTGAATGCGGAGTTCCCCAAGGCAGTGTTTTTGGGGCCTCTCTTGATTTATCTAAATGATATTAAAAATTTGGGTTTATCTGGAAAATTTTTAATTTTTGCTGATGATATATGTATTTTCTATCTATACAAACATGAGACTGCTATTAAAGCATATATGGAACGTGATGCAACCCTATTATCAGATTTTGCAAAAATAAATAAACTGATTTTAATGCAAGTAAAACTCAATTGATAAAATTCAAGCCATATAATCTGCACCATATTAATTGCAGTGTATTTGTTGATGGAAATGAAGTAACGGAGATTCACTCAGTGAAGTATTTGGGTATTCACTTGCAGAGCAACCTTGCTTGGAGTGACCATATCCAGTATATAAAAGGCACAACTGCACAAGCTGTTGGCGTATTATACAAGTTTAAAATCAAATTTAATAGAAATACCAAGTTTTTATTATATAACGCGTTAATTCAAAGCCAACTTTTAAAGAGGAAGGACGTGCTTTTAAATTATCTATGCAAAAGATTTGTAATAGGTAAAAAAAAAAATTTGTAATAGGTAAAAAGCAAAACACAATAAATAAAAAAAAATATATATTTTTAATAGGTACAAAAAAAAAAAAAAATAAAAAAAAAGAAGAAAAAAGTGTATGAGTGGCTCTCACTCAGAAAATCATAGGCTTTCTTCAAATGGTAGAAATGCTTACATTTCAATAAACCAGTCGAGTGAAAATAAAATCCTCTATGACAGAGTACAATAAAAACTATCTTTCAACAAAACCAATTGAGAGAGCACGATTCTTTCCCCTCGTTAAACAAATGTAAACACTTGTGCAGAGAACTAAACAAAGGAAAATATAAATAATCAAACTGTTAGCTCATCAAGTGAAGACAAATTAGACGCACGCATGCAGTCTGAAAATTCAATGGTTGTTATAAATACAAATTGCAATGAAAATAATAATAATAATAATAATAATAATAATAATAATAATAATAATAATAATAATAATAATAATAATAATAATAATAATAATAATAATAATAATAATAATAATAATAATAATAATAATAATAATAATAATAATAATAATAATAATAATAATAATAATAATAATAATAATAATGATAATATTAATACTGATAATTCGATTAATAATTCATTAGTTATCAATAATAAAGTGCAAACAGGTATTGACCGTTATTTTTCCATTGCAAAGCGTAAGTCGAGCCCTACGACTTTACGCCAAAAGCCTTTCCGCAAGCAGCTAAAAAACAATAGTAGTTTTGCAAATAGAAACAATGTCGTTAAGTCAAAACCGATTTCAATTACTCGCTACCACTGAAAGCGATGATCAGGCTAGTGGCCCAGTGACCAATATTTCTACGAGACCAGACAAACAACGCCTTAGTTAACAGTCTGACTCAGTTAATTGGCAAGGACAGTTTCCATGTTGTATCTATTCGTAGGGGAAATGTATCCGAAACAAAAATCCAAATCTACTTGGAAAAAAATTACAGAAATGTGATTCAAAAGTTTGACTCGTGTAAAAAGAATTATTACACATATCAATTAAAAGTGCTAAAGGCTTAATTGTAGTTATTAAAGGTATTGACAGCTCCGTACCTATTGATGAAATAAAAAGCGCTCTTGAACTTGAAGGCTTTGAAGTGAAGTCTATTCACAATATTCTTAATAAGAATAAAGTTCCCCAAACTCTTTTCCGGGTAGAAACATCCTTCAATTCTTCCCAGTTGAAAAAAGGTCAGTCTCACCCGATCTATAATCTAAGATATTTGCTCCATCGCAAAATAACAGTAGAAGAGCCTATTAAGCACAAGAATCCTCCACAATGCTTAAATTGGCAGGAATTTGGGCATACCAAATCCTACTGTAAGTTACCGACGGTATGCGTTATATGCGGTGACGTTCACAATAGCAAAGAGTGTCCCAACTCTAAAACAGATGTTAAAAAGTGCAGTAACTGTAGTCAGAATCACACTGCCAACTATCGTGGCTGTCCAGTGTTTTTACGACTTAAACAAGTAGCTTCATCACGCAGATCTTCTCCTGCTCAATACCAACATTCTTACTTTCTAGCCCTTTCAACAGCTAATTCTGATCGCACGGGAGCCAGAACACAACAAAATATTCCTCCTCCTCAGAATTTTTCATATGCTCATATGCTTAAAGACAGCCCGCCAGCCCAATCGAATGATTCTCAAAGCTCAATTGAGAACCTCATTAAAACAATGAATAACTTTATGTCTAACATGCAAAATATGTTCCAGGAGATGATGAGGAACCAAAGCATGTTCATGCAAATTTTGTTGGATAGAAAATGATTGAAAATATGTTTCTGGAACGCAAACGGCCTTAGCCAACATAGAAAGGAAGTAGAACATTTCCTGCAAGAGCAGGAAATTGATGTACTCTTAGTCTCTGAGACCCACTTTACACAGAAAAATTGTTTTAGAGTAAATGGGTATTCAATATATGATACTAAACACCCAAGTGGTAGAGCATGTGGTGGTACAGCAGTAATTGTGCACAATAAAATTAGGCATTTCCCAATGCCAGAATTCGGAAAAGATTATATTCAGGCAACATCTATTAATCCTACCGATTTTAGGGTCACATTGTCTTCTATATATTGTCCTCCGAGACATAACATTAACGGAGATCAGTTTATCGATTTCTTTGCTATACTTGGTTCAAAATTTATAGCAGCCGGTGACTATAATGCTAAACATACTTTTTGGGGATCACGCCTTATCACACCCAGGGGCAGACAATTATTAAGTGCTATTTCTTCACACAGTCTAGATGCTTTATCCAGCGGTCACCCAACATACTGGCCATCCGACTTGAATAAGATTCCTGATCTTATAGACTTTGCCGTCACAAAAATTATAAAAAGAGAGCAAATATCCGTGAGCTCATCACTGGATTTATCTTCTGATCATTCACCATCAATCATATGGTTGAACGACATTCCCACTGGAGTTCAGGAAAGGCGTCATTTCTATCCAACTAGAAACACAAACTGGTTAAAATATAAAATGTATGTGAGTTCTCATCTTCCATACAATATCCCACTTAGAAATTCATCAGATATTCAATCTGCAGTGAACATATTTACTGACGTTCTAACTACTGCAGCCTCAGTCGCAACTCCTATCTTTACACCCAGAAGTAGGGTAGCTCAACACACTCCAGGAAATATTCAGTTCCTAGTGAATAAAAAGAGAAAATTAAGAAGACAGTGGCAAGAAAGTCGATCTCCAGCTATAAAAAGCCGACTTAATCGATGCCAAAGAGACCTCCAAGCCGCCTTAAAGGAAAACGAACAAAACCATCTTGCCATTTACCTAAGTAACCTTAAGCCTTTTAAGGAAACAAATTATAGTCAGTGGAAAACTGTCAAACATATGCAATGCCCTATATCATACGAATCCCCAATACGACTCGAAAATGGCACTTGGGCTAAAAATGGATGCGAAAAAGTTAACGCTTTTGCTAATCACTTAGAAAAGGTGTTCAATCCAAATGATACGAGCTCTAATATAAGCCCTTATATTATAGATGATGTTGTTCCTTCGCCCTTAAAATTCCGTTTTCCATTAATAATGTCAAGTATTCAAAAACTTGATCCAAAAAAATCCCCAGGTATAGACAGAATTTCATCGTCTATGATTACTAACTTGCCTATCTCAGCTCTTAAATTATTGATGTACATTTACAACGCCATTCTTCGCTTGTAATATTTCCCATCGTCTTGGAAAGAATCGGAAAATGTTATGATTCCTAAACCAGGTAAAGATGTTAGCCAAGTTACATCTTATAGACCTATCAATCCTCTCGAAATTGTTTGAAAAACTACTTATTATTAGCCTTAGTACATATTTAAACTCAGGGCATATTATTCCCGATCATCAATTTATGGGACATATAAAATGCAATTGTTGCTTTATGTTTTTAAGTTTATCCACAATATTGGACATTATACAATGTTGTTTTGAACAAATCAATACCCGATTAACACAAGGACTAATGGGAGCCTGGTATAGGTTGGAAACAACCAAGCAACGTATTGAATATATATATATATATATATATATATATATATATATGTGCACAGCGCATGTTGCGGGGACGGGTTTTCGTTCCACAAGTTACTATGAAGACATTTTGGTACTTTGGGGACCGTCCTCAAACTTTTAGTTATTCTACTGTTTACACTGAAGACATTTTACTGGATACAGGGCATATTATAGGGACTTTTTTGGCTGTATATACAGATGTCTTCAAAGTATGGGCAATGAATATATATATATATATCTATATATATATATATATGTGCATAGCGCATGTTGCGGGGACGTGTTTTCGTTCCAGAAGTTACTATGAAGACATTTTGTTTCTTTGGGGACTGTCCTCAAACTTTTAATTAACCTACTGTAAACACTGAAGACATTTTACTGGATACAGCAAATACAACGGGGTCTTTTTTGGCTGTATATACAGATGTCTTCAAAGTATGTGAAATGCATATATATATATATATATGCACAGCACATGTTGCGGGGACGGTTTTTCGTTCCATAAGTTACTATGAAGACATTTTGTTACTTTGAGGACCGTCCTTAAACTTTTATTTAATCTACTGTATACACTAAAGACAGTTTACTGGATACAGCGCATATTATAGGGACTTTTTTGAATATATATATATATATATATATGCACAGCGCATGTTGCGGGGACAGTTTTTCGTTCCACAAGTTACTATGAAGACATTTTGTTACTTTGGAGACTGTCCTTAAACTTTTTTTTATTCTACTGTTTACACTGAAGACATTTTACTGGATACAGCGTATATTATAGGGACTTTTTTGGCTGTATATACAGATGTCTTCAAAGTATGGGCAATGAATATATATATATATATATATATATATATATATATATATATATATATATATATATATATATATATATATATATATATATATATATATATGCATTTCACATACTTTGAAGACATCTGTATATACAGCCAAAAAAGACCCCGTAATATGAGCTGTATCCAGTAAAATGTCTTCAGTGTAAACAGTAGAACAACGAAAAGTTTAAGGACAGTCCCCAAAGTAATAAAATGTCTTCATAGTAACTTGTGGAACGAAAAACCGTCCCCGCAACATGTGCTATGCATATATATATATATATATATATATATATATATATATATATATATATATATATATTATAATATATATAAATATATATTATAATATATATAAATATAATATATATAAATATTAAACTTTTCATTATTCTAGTGTTTACTCTGAAGACATTTTACTGGATACAGCGCATTTTATAGGGACTTTTTTGGCTGTATATACTGATGTCTTCAAAGTATGGCTGTATATACTGATGTCTTCAAAGTATGGGCAATGCATATATATATATATATATATATATATGTATATTCATCGCCCATACTTTGAAGACATCTGTATATACAGCCAAAAAAGTCCCTATAATATGCGCTGTATCCAGTAAAATGTCTTCAGTGTAAACAGTTGAATAACGAAATGTTTAAGGACAGTCTCTAAAGTAACAAAATGTCTTCATAGTAACTTGTGGAACGAAAAACCGTCCCCGCAACATGCGCCGAGCACATATATATATATATATGTATATATGCATAACGCATGTTGCGGGGACGGGATTTCGTTCCACAAGTTACTATGAAGACATTTTGTTACTTTGGGGACTGTCCACAAACTTTTCATTATTGTACTGTTTACACTGAAGACATTTTTCTGGATACAGCGCATATAATAGGGACTTTTTTGGCTGTATATACAGATGTCTCCAAAGTATGTGCAATGAATATATATATATATATATATATATATATATATATATATATATATATATATATATATATTCATTGCCCATACTTTGAAGACATCTCTATATACAGCCAAAAAAGTCCCTATAGTATTCGCTGTATCCAGTAAAATGTCTTCAGTGTAAACAGTAGAATAACGAAAAGTTTAAGGACAGTCCCCAAAGTACCAAAATGTCTTCATAGTAACTTGTGAAACGAAAATGCGTTCCCGCAACATGCGCCCTGCACATATATATATATATATGTGCACAGAGCATGTTGCGGGGACGGGTTTTCGTTCCACAAGTTACTATGAAGACATTTCGGTACTTTGGGGACCGTCCTCAAACTTTTAATTATTCTACTGTTTACACTGAAGACATTTTACTGGATACGGCGCATATTAAAGGGACTTGTTTGGCTATATATATATATAGCCATATATATATATATATATATTCATTGCCCATACTTTGAATACATCTGTATATACAGCCAAAAAAGTCCCTATAAAATGCGCTGTGTCCAGTAAAATGTCTTCAGAGTAAACACTAGAATAACGAAAAGTTTAAGGACAGTCCCCAAAGTAACAAAATGTCTTCATAGTAACTTGTGGAACGAAAACCCGTCCCCGCAATATGTGCTGTGCATATATATATATATATATATATATATATATATGTTCACAGCGCATATTGCGGGGACGGTTTTTCGTTCCACAAGTTACTATGAAGACATTTTGTTACTTTGAAGACTGTCCTTAAACTTTTCGTTATTCTACTGTTTATATATATATATATATATATATATATATATATATATATATGTGCACAGCACATGTTGCGGGGACAGGTTTTCGTTCCACAAGTTACTATGAAGACATTTTGTTACTTTGGGGGCTGTCCTTAAACTTTTCGTTATTCTAGTGTTTACTCTGAAGACATTTTACTGGACACAGCGCATGTTATAGGGACTTTTTTGGCTGTATATACAGATGTCTTCAAAGTATGGGCAATGCATATATATATATATATATATATATATATATATTCATTGCCCATACTTTGAAGACATCTGTATATACACCCAAAAAAGTCCCTGTAAAATGCGCTGTAACCAGTAAAATGTCCTCAGTGTAACACTGAGGACATTTTACTGGATACAGCGCATATTATAGGGACTTTTTTGGCTGTATATACAGATGTCTTCAAAGTATGGGCAATGAATATATATATATATATTACGGCGGGTCGATTTATTTTTCGACAATTTCCCTATGATTTCCGTATTCTATGGGTTATTCCATGAAAATTTGCCGAAGGAACCATACCTCTATCGTTAAAATCGAGTCCCCTACTTTTTGTTGGTAGATTTTTTCCCAAATTGACGTTCGTATGAAATATTACCTACACGTTCACATCCATAACTCAAAAACTATCCATCGGGTTTAATCGTCAGTAGGCGCGTTGGAAAGGTGAGCTCATTTTGATAAATTTACAAAAAAAAATCTCCAACATTGGTCCAACGGTTCAAAAGTTACGGGCATTTTTGTCCAAATTTTGGAGCCTTTCCATTTTTTTCATGATTTTGTCCAAGAATATTACTTTCATGGCCATTTTTTTGGCTCAATCCATTATTTAATTCAATTTACAATTCAAAACGAAGAGTTTAAGCCCAAATTTATCGAATTCGGTTGATTAATTCATGCGATATTGCTAAAACAAAATAACACATAAAACCAACTTTTTGATTTTTTTTCCCTTTTTATTTTTGCTCTCTTTTTTGGGTTTGCATACGATTTATAAAGAATAATTCTTCGCTGACGTCATTTTGACAACAACAAATACACAGCAATTCTAATTGGACGAAACAATCAGCTGTAGTTGGCGGGGTGGGGATTCCAGTGTATGCTTGTTTTGTTTGAGCGTCATTTCAGTGAAGTGTTACTTGAAATAACTAACAAATAATCAAACTATTTTGAAATTTAGAAAAGATTATAAGGTAAGTGTAAAAACATTGCTAACTATTATAGTTAATAGTTATATTATTATTCTATGAAAAACATATATAATTCTTTTAGTGACGGTTTAAAAAATGGATTCAGAGCCTGGTTCATCGCAAAATCCAACAGATACCCAACGCAGTAGTTTGCAACATTTGGTCTCTCATGATGTTTTTTTTTTTTGGCGTGGGCTGTGAATTACCTGATATTAATCTGTCAACTAAACGAGATATATTGAAGTACTATTTTTTCTTGGCCGAACGTTCAAAAGTCCAAAGCAAAATGTTTTCGTATAAAAGATTTACTCCCCAAGTAGCAGACAGATTGTTAGAAATTTGGAATCAACTTAATATTGAACTTATACTCAAAGGTAGCATCATTAGAAAATTGAATAATTAGCTTGACGCATATAGTAATGCAGATAAACAACGAGTAAAACGCGCAACAGAATTCAAAAAATTCGTAGAATCAACAAACCAATTATTCAACATTGGAAAATGTAAATGCAACTTGAAAGAAAACGACTGCTCATGTGGATCTATCCCAGAAAACTTAAAAGATTTCATGCGCGATCAATATAATGACAGAATACAAACGATACCGGAACACGATAGTGGAAGTGAAGAGACGATACCAACGACTATACCAACAATCCCAGTGAGCAACGATCCTACATACGAACCACATTATGACGAAATGGAAGTTGATGTGAGAGGAGGTTCAGAATTAGTTCTACCACCACAAACATACACTCCCAGATACAATACTAAAAACTATGCAATGATGTGTGACAGATTTGGTGTGCATGATAGAATGGGATCAGCATTGGCAACAGCTCTGATGGAAGACCTGGGCGTAAAAGATGCTCATGGCAATCTTGTCATCATGGATAAAAGTAAACTTCGTAGAGAAAGAGAAAAATGGAGACAAGACGCACTTCGTAAGCGGTATGATGGCTCGAATTTGATATCATTTTCATTCGACGGCAGGAAAAATGATGCTCTAACTGTAGAAAAAATTGATGAGAAGTTGCATCCAAGGATGGTTAAAGAACCTCATCTTGTTGTTTTGAGGGAACCAAATTCTCAATTGATAGGCTACACAAAACTAGAAAGTGAAACTGCGGCAAGCAAAGTCAACAAATTGATCGAATTCTTCCAAGAAAAACAATTGTCTCTCGATTCATTAATTGCCATATGCGCTGATGGTGAACCAACAAATACTGGCGTACACGGTGGAATTTTGCGACTATTCGAAAAACAGTTAAAGAGACCACTGCACTGGTTTGTGTGTCTTCTGCACTTTAACGAGCTTCCGTTTAGACATTTGTTTGACACTTTAGACAAATCAACCACCACTGGACCACGATCAACTACCGGAAAGTTGAGCTCAAAAATTGCTGATTGTGAAAATCTTCCGGTATGTAATTTTTATAGCTAATTCGATTAAACCCGATCGCTAGTTTTTGAGTTATGGATGTTAACGTGTAGGTAATATTTTATACGAACGTCAATTTGGGAAAAAATCTACCAACAAAAAGTAGGGGACTCGATTTTAACGATAGAGGTATGGTTCTTTCGGCAAATTTTCATGGAATAACCCATAGAATACGGAAATCATAGGGAAATTGGTGAATTTTTTCACTCCCTACAAATCGACCCGCCCTAATATATATATATATATATATATATATATATATATATATATATATACAACATGTGCACAGCACATGTTGCGGGGACGGGTTTTCGTTCCACAAGTTACTATGAAGACATTTTGTTACTTTGGGGACTGTCCTTAAACTTTTCGTTATTCTAGTGTTTACTCTGAAGACATTTTACTGGAAACAGCGCATATTATAGGGACTTTTTTGGCTGTATATACAGATGTCTTCAAAGTATGTGAAATGCATATATATATATATATATATATATATATATATATATATATATATATATATATATATATATATATATATATATATATATATATATATATATATGTGCACAAAAAAGTCCCTATAAAATGCGCTGTGTCCAGTAAAATGTCTTCAGAGTAAACACTAGAATAACGAAAAGTTTAAGGACAGTCCCCAAAGTAACAAAATGTCTTCATAGTAACTTGTGGAACGAAAACCCGTCCCCGCAACATGCGCTATGCACATATATATATATATATATATATATATATATATATATATATATATATATATATATATATTCATTATGCATACTTTGAAGACATTTGTATATACAGCCAAAAAAGTCCCTATAAAATGCGCTGTATCCAGTAAAATGTCTTCAGTAAACAGTAGAACAACGAAAAGTTTAAGGACAGTCCCCAATGTCCTTAAACTTTTCGTTGTTCTACTGTTTACACTGAAAATCTTCCGGTATGTAATTTTTATAGCTAATTCGATTAAACCCGATCGCTAGTTTTTGAGTTATGGATGTTAACGTGTAGGTAATATTTTATACGAACGTCAATTTGGGAAAAAATCTACCAACAAAAAGTAGGGGACTCGATTTTAACGATAGAGGTATGGTTCTTTCGGCAAATTTTCATGGAATAACCCATAGAATACGGAAATCATAGGGAAATTGGTGAATTTTTTCACTCCCTACAAATCGACCCGCCCTAATATATATATATATATATATATATATATATATATATATATACAACATGTGCACAGCACATGTTGCGGGGACGGGTTTTCGTTCCACAAGTTACTATGAAGACATTTTGTTACTTTGGGGACTGTCCTTAAACTTTTCATTATTCTAGTGTTTACTCTGAAGACATTTTACTGGACACAGCGCATTTTATAGGGACTTTTTTGGCTGTATATACAGATGTCTTCAAAGTATGGGCAATGCATATATATATATATATATATATATATATATATATATATATATATATATATATATATATATATATATATATGTGCATAGCGCATGTTTCGGGGACGGGTTTTCGTTCCACCAAGAGACCAAGTAACCCAGTTGGTGATGTAATTAAAAAACTGGTTAACCGAACAAAAAAGACCGGTTTTCGGTTTTCTTCGAATTTACAAAATATTCGAAACTGATGGGTTAAAAAAAAGAAGAAACCGGTTGACCGGTTTTCGGTTTTTGAATACCCTAATTAAAGCATTACGATTTTAAATTTATAAAAAATAGGGGCGCGTAATCATAGTCAAGTCAGTAGTAGTTTAACATTCGTGAAGTTAAGACGTGCTAATTAATTAGACGTGTTTAATGGATCCTCCGCCTGTTTCTTTGTGCGCAAAATGCTTTAATTCGGCTAAATCTAATTTTATTATCTGCCACCTGTATAGATCTAAATATCGTAGATTCTGTGTTAACATAGATGAAAAACTTATTGGCGTTTTTAATAATAAAAACATTGTTTTTATTTGTAATGATTGCTTAAATGTTTCGTCAAATTTATTTTGCATACCTCTTCTTTAACGAATGAAGTGAGAGATTTAAAACAAATGCTAAATAAATTCATCGACTTCTCAAATAATAAAGTAAAAATGCAAAAAAACAACAAAAACCTACATCTTATAATAATGGTTCACTTGCTAATGTTGCTGTAATTGCTGAGCAGAAGAAAAATGCAAATGGTGTTACTACTGTTTTAAATACAATAAATATTCAACATGAATTGTCTGCTGCTTCATCGATTTCATCTTTACACGCTGCTTTGCCTATTGGCAGAGACAATGCTTCTAACATGTGTGATGATGACAATCAAATGATGATGACAATCAAAAAAAGTTGGAGCCGTTAGTTCAACGCTAGCTTGCAACAAAAATGGGTTTAAATTGTACTATCAGAATTTATCTGGAATGCGTACTAAATCCAAAAATATTTATGATTTCTCTTCTCAATGTGATTTCGATGTTATTGTTTTGGTTGAAACATGGTTGAATGCCGACTTTTTTGATGCTGAATTCATTAATACTATACTATTTAATGTTTACAGGAAGGACAGAAACGCGGAACGCACCGGTTTTTCTAGAGGTGGTGGTGTTTAAGTTGCTGTAAGAAATTATTATAAGTCATCTTTATGTGCTTTAGATAATAAGAATGGTTTATTAGATCAACTTGCAATTTCTATTGCTGGCTTTAATATTGAATTATTAGTATGTGTATCATATATACCACCGGATAGTCCTGATGATATTTATGCTGCTCATGTTTCAAACATTTTACTTTTTGAGGAGAATTTGGCAGTTAATTCACACCTTTGTATATTAGGTGATTTCAACCTAAAAAATATTTATTGGTCAAAATTTTCTGATGTTTCTGTTTTAACTCCGCTTAATTTTAATAAAAATTATGAAATTGTTTTTATTGACAGCTTAATGAGTTTAAATATGATTCAAATAAATCATATTGCTAATCAGCTTCATCGTTTTTTGGATCTTGTATTTGTTTCATATGATTGTAAATTTAAGTTATATGAATCTTTACTGCAAATACATATATCCACCTAATCTTTATCATTTTCCGATGGTAATTGAGTTGGAAGATTACAAGTTTTTTAGATATTCCCAATCTTTTAATTCTTATAACTTTAATTTCAATGTATGTAATTTTGACGTGTTAATCTCTTTACTAAGTTCAGTTGATTGGTTGCAAATTTTTTCGGGGCTTTCAACTTCGGTATGTTACGATAAATTTTTGTGGGTAGTTTTAAAAATTTGTAGCGAAAATATTAAATACAGGAAGACTAGACCTTATAAACTTCCTTGGTATACTAGTTGTCTTAAGAAGATTAAAAATCTTCGAAACAAATTTTATAAACGTTTTGTTGATTCTGGTAATCCTAAATATCAGAACAAATTTGTTTATTATCAACGTGAGCTTAATTTTTTAAATAAATTTCTTTATAAACAGTATCTTATTGAGAAAGAGCATGAAATCAAAAGCTTTTTGGTCTTTTATTAAATCTAAAAGACAATCATCTGATATTCCGTCTACTTTAAAATTTTCGGACAACATTTTACATTCTTCTACTGATTCTGTTAATTTATTTGCAGACTTTTTTTTTAATCAAATTTTGAGCCCTTGGTGACAAGTAGTTCCAGGTTTTCAAACTCTATATCCTATTTGAATATTGGATCTATTGAAGTCACTGAAGAGGAGGTTTATAATGAAATTCTACTAATCAGAATTAGTTTTAAATCAGATGTTGATGGCCTTTGTACTCATTTTTTAAAAAAATGTGCTTCGTCTTTAACGTTTGCACTGTCATATATTTCTAATTTGTCTCTTAAAGAGGGTACTTTTGTTGACCGATGGAAATTGTCTACTATTACACCAGTTTTTAAAGATGGGAGTAGGGATGATGTAACTTGTTATAGACCTATTTCCAAGTTATCTTGTGTTTCTAAAATTTTTGAACATATCATCAAAAAAAGTTGGTTTTATTTACAAAGCCGTGGATATTACCTAATCAACATGGCTTTTTTTCTGGTAGATCTACAACAACAAACTTAACTGTTTTTAGTGAATATTGTATAACAGCCCTTGAACAGGGTAGCTAAGTTGAGGCTATATATACTGATTTTTCTATGGCTTTTGACAAAGTGTCACATTATATTCCTTTCTTGAAACTGCAACAGCTTGGTTTTTATTCTGATTTTCTAAATTGGATTAAATCATATTTATCAAATAGAGTATGTAAGGTTGTTATTGAGGGCTTTGAATCAAGGCCTTATATTCAAACGCACGTTTTTTCATCTTAATCAAATTAATTTTGATCTTCAACAAAATTGCGAATCTAAATCATTTGTAGAGTTTTGCACGTCAAAATACAAATTTAAGTTATTTCTTAATACAGTTTTAAAATAATTAAGCTTTATTTTATTTAGTATTTTAAGTAAGTATTTTTGTATTATATTTTTTAACATATTTAATCATAGTATTGTAAGGAATTTTGTTTCTATAGACTGAATATAATGAAAAAATAAAGTATACCTTAGGAGTTCTAAAGTCGACTTTTCTTAAAAGTATACCTTAGGCAAGTAAAAGTATATTTTAATTGAAGTTGGTTTTAACGAAGTTAACAACATTTACAATCAATCAGCTGTTTTCAAGAAAATTTTTATGAGAAATAAAGAATAAAGAAAATTTTTGTGAATAAAAATGTTTCAATTACAAAATATTGAAAGAGATTTTACAATACTGGAGGACTAAAATGGGCAAAGAAAGCCTAAAATATACAAAGGAAGGTATAGACCTTTCGAGGAGTTTTACTCACGATACAGGTTAGACAAAATCACAACACGATTTTTGATTAACCTGTTAAATATTGAGGAACGAAGAAATAACTGGGGGCTACCAATTCCCATAAGTCTGCAAGTGCTTACAACATTGCCACTGTTGGAAGAGTAATTTAGAACATTTCCAAAAAAATCGCTTTATTACTTTCAGATTTTATAAAATTTCCAAGCAATACTGAACTTGCTGAAGTAAAAAACAAGTTTTATCAGTTGGCGCGATTTCCAACCACAATTTTGGTCAAAAAATGTGGGGCTTTTTCCTCAACAGAAAAGTACTTTATTCGCTTTATTCATTTGATGGTGCGCCCAGTCCTAAAACATTTATATCTTAAGTTGTGTGCGATGCAGACTGCAAAATAACAGGCATTGTATCGAGATCTCAAAACACGACTCTCGAATTTGGAGTGAATGCCAACTTAAAACCAAGTTGTAGCTTACCAAAGGTGAACACATTGGAGTGCTACTTGGGGATTCGGGTTACCCATTATCATAAATCTTATTAACGCCATTCAGAAATCCCCCAACGTCCAAAGAAGAAAGATAAACTTTTGAAAAAGAAGTGAAAAATTTTTTTATTTTTTTTAAATTCATCAATCCATTGCAGGTACAACAAAAGTTATAGTTCAACTCGAAGCAAAATAGAATGTTTAAATGAGCAACTAAAATAAAAATTTTCCTCCATATTCGAAAGACTTCGTGTTGACCTGGATACTGCAAATAATATACTAGTTGCTGTTGCTATGCTTCACAATATTGCAAAGGACGAAATTATATATGTAAGTTTCAAAAATTCATAACACAAATATATGCCAAATTAAAACTACAATTTTTATTCAATCTTTTATAAATTTATTTTTTAATTTATATGTTTTAATTTTTTCAGTTCTGGATGTTTGTCCTGCTGTTGAGTCACAGCTGCACCATTTTAATGCAACGTCCAATATAACCAACCAGAGCACTAACAAAACAAATTCGGGAACCGCATACAGAACAGCTTTCTTAAATACTTACTTTTAAATATCATAGCTATTTGTTTAAAATAA
The DNA here is from genome assembly GCA_949748255.1 of Eustalomyia histrio. Classification (NCBI taxonomy): domain Eukaryota; kingdom Metazoa; phylum Arthropoda; class Insecta; order Diptera; family Anthomyiidae; genus Eustalomyia; species Eustalomyia histrio. Next base: position 162,724,844 of record OX456523.1, on the reverse strand, counting down.
ATTTATCAATGAAAAATATATTTTTTTTATTAATATTTTTATAACAAAAATATATAATAAATTTTGTTGCTTAAAAAATTAATCACAAACAAATTTATTCAATATTTTTATTTAAATTTATTTAACATTTTTGTGAAAAAATGTTAACCCTCTAACTATTTTCTCTATGAGTCTTTTTAGCCTTTTTATAAAAAAATAACTTAAAAATAACTTTAAACAGGAATATAAAGGGGTAAAATGTCCAACAAAAATATTTGTCATAAAAATCTACTATAAGTCTCTGAATAAACCAAAGCACAAAATTCAACTTGAGCGCCAATTCTGTATAAGTACGAAATTAACCCTTAAACGCATTTTAAGTTTTGAGTTTTTTTCACAAATTAGGTACCAAATAAAAGGTATTGTTTATGATAAGCTAAATTTCAATTAGCAGGACTCAGTTCAAACACATGAATTTGAACTGTACTAATTTTGTTTGGTTTTTATTTTCAAGCACTTGTAACTTGAAGGTAATAGGCTCAATAAATATAAAACAAATTTTTACTACTGAACGATAATTCTGATTAATATTGTATACTAAATTTTTTAAACAAAAGTGCTGACATAGTGTCTGCATAAAAAAACAAATAATTAAAATTTATACAAAATTGACCTATCAAACACAAGCCAGCTCAAACTCATTGCAATTAATGCAATTTGATATCCCTTTATTAACTTCCTACGTTTGTTGGTCAATAAAATAAAATGTAAGCAATGTTAATAGTATTCACTAAAGTATATGTTTGTTTTAATATTTATTAAGTGGATTCACATGTGTTTGAACATTCTCCCCTGCGCCATCCAAAACATAAAAAAAAATAAATAACTTAAATTAGTAAATGATGGTATTTGCTGAAATCGAAGTGATTGACCCATGTCATTACTTAGCTAGACATCAAGGATGAATTTAGACTGCTGGTGTGGCATTGGTCTAGGTGTCATCTTGTGTTCTACAACGTATGTTTGAAGTTCAATGTTTGCTCCAGTGGGTTCAATTGATGTAGCTGGATGTGGGTTACGTGACTTTTTATTTACCTTGCATTTTGACAGCAGTATGATGAGTGTGAAAACGCTTAGAAAAAGTGCTAACTAGCTAATTGTATAGCTGTGCGTTTGATGGGACTTTAATTTATTAGGTAGATTAGCGATGTCCTTTTGTTCTAGTGACCTTTGTAGTTTTGCTAAGTCATTAATATTTTTAGCATACATTTCATCAAAGCTTGTTGAATGTGATTCGTTGTTGCTTATGGAGAAAGTACCGTTTCCTGATAAGTCTGAGATTGTGCCAAGGCTTGTATATGACGACCTTATTGTACTCGTGTTTGAGCATGTATTCAGTATCAAGCGTCAGCAAACCAGAGCCCTTTAATGATATAGGAATAATTTCTCTGACGTGGCATATATCCATTGATTTCCTCTGTTGATTCGTATCCATCTAACGTTAGTTTTCTCCAAGGTACAGGTCGGTGTTGTTTTGTTGTTAAATAAAGCAATCTCACATGTACAGACCTCTGAACCATAATTGTAGCAAATTTGAATGTTGGAACAAAGAAAAACGTCTTGTGTAATTGTTTTGCAAGCGCTTAACTCTGCAGTTGTAAAAGGAATGTATTGTTTACGCGATGTAGTTATGCCTAAGAATGTAGTACGTGGTTTAATGGCTACCATTGTACTGTTCATTAGGTTGGGTACAGGGATCAAATTAAACATCTTGAATTTTTCACTTTCAACCAATGGTAAAGTTATCTTGAATACAGCGTGCTGATGCGTTAGTCTGCCCTTTACCTTCATGAGTTTGAACAGTTGCAGCAGTTTAGTCTTTTCTGTCACAGGAAGATTCATTGACGGTGGTGAATGGAGTGAGATCTGATTAACTTTATTTTGCAATTGCTTTGGAGTAAGTTTGTATTGATTTTTCCATGATTTGTATCTATGAAAGTGTCAAGAATTGATGACTGTATCTTCTTTATATTGTTTGCAACTAGTGTTAATTTGAGAACCGCTCAATTAAATGGTTGATTAAGTTGTATTTGCAATATTATATTGTTAAATGGTTGATTTAGTTGTATTTGCAATAGTATATTGTTAATGTCATGTATTTCCTCTGAATAAATTTTAATTTTCTGCTCTAATTGTTCAAATCTTGCCTTAGCGGTTATTTGATTCTGCCGTATGATATTGACTGTTGAATCAATAACTGATGTTTGATTTTTCAACAGTTTTAACAAATATGATTGATTCTCATTGATTTGCTTTATTGTTTCTGACATTTGTTCAGCATATTCAGAGTCCAAGACGCCAAATAATGAATGAACGACATTACCAACGATATCCAATGCACCTCTTTTGCCCCGTAATAGTAGGTTATCAAGTTGTACCTCATTTTTCAGGTGTTCAAAGTGTTCAATGATACCAAGACATGATGAGTTTGTTCTGATCATTTTATACAAGGTTTGTAATGACCTTATCCCATTGGCCAGAATTGCTGTTTCGGATCAGTAAGAATCTAAATCATAGTACACGAATAGATTCTAGTTGGTAGTTGAGATAGATACTGTTCCAATTTGTTCGAAATGGATCCCGAACTTTTTGGTTTCGACCGGTGTTCCAATTGCCAGTGGTAGTAACAATAATATCGTGACTAGCGCCAGGGTTAGATGATTTGTTGGAATTTTGATCCTCTTCGCTCTAGGTTCCTCAGTTGGATTAGATGTGGAATTGCTGATGTTCTTGTTTTTGTTTTCAGTAGGAATAGTTGGTTCCATATCCTTATGTATAGGCAATAGAGCAAGCCGATGTATTGGACGCTTAAATAATCCTGACAAAGTTCTCACGCTTAAATAATCCTGACAAAGTTCTCACTTCAACGATTCTTGCCGCACCGTCATCACCAGGGTAAATTTGCGTTATCCTTCCCAAAGGCCATTTCATGAGGGGTATGTTGTCCTCCTTGATGGTTACCATGTCTCCATTTTTGAGGTTGACAAATTGTTTTTGCCATTTGCAACGTTGTTGCAGTTCATTTAGGTATTCTGTAGACCATCTCTTAAAAAATTCCTGTTTGAGGTGGGATACATGCTTCAAATGAGACAATCTTGACGCCTTTAATTCCGATGCCCTGCTATCTACTTGCGATGTAAGTGCTTCGCCAATGAGTAAATGACCAGTAGTTAAGGCCTCAAGGTTAGCTGGATCATTCGTTGTGGTGTTAGTGGACGAGAATTCAGGATTGCTTTAATTTCCACAACTGTCTCCAATTCATCGTGTGTTCAAGATGCATTCGCGACACTCCGAGGGAGAAGATGCTTTGCTGACTTTACAGCTGCTTCCCATAAACCTCCAAAATGTAGTGCTCTCGGTGGAATAAAATGAATATGTATTCCCATTGAGCTGGAAGCGGAAATAATTGATTCTTGCGGCTTACTTGAGTAAATGCTATCAGCTAGTTCTGATAGCTGATTTTTTGCTCCGATAAAATTGGTCGCGTTATCAGAATAAATATTTTGACAGCGTCCACGACGCCCAATAAATCGTTTTAGGGCTAAAATAAAATCATCGGTTGACAAGTCAGAGACTGACCATAATTTGTTGATATTGTTGTGGCCGTGCCTTGGTACATCTTATATATTTTTGAACGTGCCATAGTTTTGAATGGTTCTCATGATTAAGAAGAGTGTGTTGGGCGATCTTCCTTTTTTATCCTAAAGTTTCCGATGAATCTGAGAGTGTATCCCAGTACCCTTTGCAAGGTTTTGAAGGAATTTTTATGTTCAATTTTATATACGATGTCATCGTTGAAGACATTGACTGCTGAAATTACCGTTACCTTCTTCCTCTCGGTGTCATTAGGATTCAGGAGTTGTCGCGAGGATTGGGGTGGCCACATATCTTCTCGTCCGTGGAGAAATAGCGGCCCAAAAAACCATAGATGACATCTAGAAAGTTTATTTACTGGTAGACCTCTGGAGAATATATTAGCTGGGTTGTCTTTTGACCTGATGTTGCGCCATTGTCCGGGCAACGTCAGTGTTTGAATTTTGGAGACTCGATTTGCTACAAAAGTATGGTACAAGGATGATTGAGTGTTTATCCAAGATAGTACTATTTCGGAGTCAGTCCACAAAAATACAAGTTGATTTTTAATCTTTAGATCCGTTTTGATTCGATTCACCAGACGAGGTAGCGTATGTTGTTTTAATGGAGCAATCATCGTCTTGGCACAAAGTAACTGTTCAGAAGCGTCTGAGAATATATGCAGCTCTGATTTTGCTGGAAACTCCCCCTTAAAAATGTGTCGAGGAATTTTTAAATTGTTTGAACTGTCTAAATCATTTCAGCCAATGGTTTATCCCAGTCTAACTTAAACTGCCATAACTGCTGAATGAATATCTTTGCATTGACCACTACAGGTGCTAGTAGCCCAAGAGGATCGAATAGTCTCGCAAGATCTGATGTTGGCGTTAATTTCGAAGCAATCCGTAGGTGATTCATTTTCACCTTGACGCAAAACTGGTCCGTCTTAGGCAGGCATAATAATCCTAATGTTTTTATTGTGTTAGTGATAGTGAAATCCAAAGTAACCTCCTTATCGTCGGGGGGAAATATTCTTCAGCAATTGTGGGTGATTTGCTCACCACTTTCTCAAGTTTAATCCATGTCTTTTCAAAATTGTGATAAGTTCCTTTTGTGTATCGAGTGCGATTCTGAGACAATCGGAACCCCCAAGGTCGTCATCAACATAAAAATTGTTTTTTAGCATTTCTGAACCATATGGTTGGTTTATCGAGTTTTCATCAGCAATTTTCTGTAATCATCTCGTAGCTAGATAAGGTGTTGCTCGTGTCCCTTATGTAACCGTGTTGAGTTTGTAGTAATTGAAAGGACGTGATGGATCTTCCCTCCTGATAATTAATTGGTATTGTTGATCGTCGTATGAACCAAAATTTGTCTGTACATTTTTGGTAACCGAAACCGCAGTAGAATCGAAAACAATTCGATTTGAACAGTTGGCTCCATATACATTAGATCATTCAATGAGTGGCCTGATGATGATTTTGCTGATGCGTCGAAAACTACTCTAAGCCTTGTTGTGGTGCTATCTGGTTTCAGTGATGAGGAATGATGTACTTAGGATTCAATACGGTATCGATATCGACATTTTGTTTATATTCTTGCATAAATCTTATGTGTTGCGTTTGAATATCTTCATTTTTTAGGAGTGTACGCTCAAGAGCTATATACCTGTTGTAAGCCATTGCGTGGAATTTTTCTAATGCTGTCGGATTTTCACAAAAGGGAGGACTGACAATGAAGCGGCCGTCTGCATTGTTGTCCGATGGCGACAAAAACTTTTCGCTGCCTTCAATCTCGTCCAATTTCCGAAGAAGAATTTCTATTGCATCTTCCAATGAGTTGGTGTCCCCAAATATTGCACATGTGAGTGCACATTTATTTATTTATTTATTAATGTCATATCCTACACAACAACATTTAATCTTATAATTACAGTACAGGAATTACCAAGCAAAAATAATAATGACAATTGTTAAAACATATTTAGAAATAGGTTGCAATTAGGAAAAATATTTTTAAAGCTAAAAAAAAAATAAAAATAATAATAATAATAAAAAATATTTAAAGTTAAACAGGAAAAGTAAGAAAATATCAAGAATAATTTAGAAAAACAAATTTTTTAAAATGAGTAACGTTGCTGCTAAGTTGTTGGTTTTGTGGAAGCATATTCCATTTGCATTTATATAGAATTGCCACTCAGATACTAGACAATGATGTCTTCGTAAAATAATCTTTTTTCCCCTTTTAGACTGAGCAAAACGAAGTTTTTCATAGAGGTATAAAGGTTTTTGGGTGTAAATGATTTTATGTAAAAAGAGAAGTACTCTTATCTTCATAAGATTTATAAATGAAACACCAAAAATTTTCTTTGAGAAAGCCGAAGTTCCATCACGTCGCCTTAATCCAAAAACATAACGAACAATGCTATTATACGCCACGATAAGCTTAGATTGGCTTGCGGAGTCGCTATTTGCATAAAGTTCACAACCATACAATAACCCCGGAATCAGGTAAGATTTGGCCAGCAGCAATCTAATTTTTAAAGGTGTAAAAGATTGGGCAGCCCAAAGTTGTCTTAGTTTCATGAATGTCGACTCACTATTGTGTTAATTTGGTTTGTCCATGTTAGACTACTATTTAGTATTAGACCAAGATTTTTAGCTGTTGGGACAATGTTAATTTTCTCATTGTTAATGGCGATATAATGTTCGAAAACTGGATTTAAAGTTTTTTTACGAATTACCAAGCATTTGGATTTTCGTGGATTAATACAGAGCCCTTTAGCTGTTGCCCACCGGTATAAACTGTTAAGATCAGCGTTGATTTTATCAATATTCTCTTTTATAGTTTGAACAGGACTGCTCAAGTAGAATTGTACATCATCTGCGTACATGTTTATCTTACAATATGAAAGATATTCAGGTAAGTCATTAATATATATGGAAAATAGCAGCGGACCTAAAATCGAACCTTGTGGTACACCTCTCTCGATATTCAAAGATTGGGATGACTTATTATTTACATATACGGATTGCGTACGATTCATGAGGTATGAGGACAAAAGCTGAGGGGAAGTAGTTGTAAAATTAAAAAAGCGTCTAATTTTCATACAAAGGGTATGGTGGTTGACCGTATCAAAAGCTTTTGAGTGATCAAGAAGTACAAGAAAGTTTATTTTGCTATCATCCAGTTCACGCCTAATGTTTTCACAGACATCAACCAGGACTGTCACGCAGCTATGATTAGGATGAAAACCAGATTGCTTGTCTGACATTAAACCGGTATCATGAATATATCTACTCATTTGGGTGTGCAAAATCTTTTCAAAAACTTTCAAAAGAGATAACATAGTATTGCTATTGGTCGGAAATCCGAGTTTGTTTTTGGGATTGGGATAATTTTGGCATGTTTCCATTTGGAAGGAAAACTACTGGAAGTTATAATGTGGTTAAAGAAATATGTTACATAAGGCAGGAGTAACGGTAACAGCATTTTTATAAATTTAGGGTGCACGTTATCATATCCCACAGCATTCGACTTAACCATAGAGAAACAAGACAAAACATCAAGTTGAGTTACGCATGAAAATTCAAAGTTATTTTCTTCAGTGTTGGTATTGTTGACAGTATAGAAATTGTTATCGATCTGAGCCAAAGGTAGGTCTGTAAAAATTGAGTTCAATTCATCGGCATCAGTCGTACAGCTATTGTTGTTAGCTTTTCCAATACCAATTTCTCGGATTTTTTGCCAAGTATTTTTGGATTCCAAAGCTGAAGAAAAACGTTTAGAATAGTATTCGGCTTTAGCAATTCTGATATTTTTGTTGACTACCTTTCTAGCCGAGCGATAACTATTTTTTAATTCGGGGGTTTTAAAACGTTTCCATCGGGAGTATGCAACATCTCTATGAGAAATTGATTGTTTTATGGCAGCTGAAAACCATGGTTTAGACTTAAATGAAGATGTTTTTATTTTCAGTGGAACTGTTTTTTCATAAAGTCGCAGCAGGTTGTTTTGTAAGAAGCACAATTGGTCATCATTGGAAGTCATGTAATACAAACTATCCCAGTCAATGTTGGAGAAGTTCGTGTATAGCAGATCATAGTTCAAGTTCCTAAAGTCTCGAAAGGAAAACGATGTATCGACATGTTGTATACGATAATCATGAAAAACATGATGCCGAGATTTGATCATAATAAGTTAGGAATTGGATCTTTTCCAATTGCGCCACCCACAATCCAGCCAAATACTGTATTTTGTAGTGTTGAAAGATTGTCAGCAAGATGTATAGTGCCATTTTGAGTTAGTTTAAAGAAGAATTCTGCTGCAAGTAGCAAATTTATTTTTTCCTTTTGATAGAAATGGTGAATGTTGTTGGGAATATCACAAGTAGAAATGCCAATATGTTGACTTTGTTGTGAAGGAATTATGCTTGGGAGTACATATGCTTCTAAGTCTGTTAAGAATTTGAGATCTCTGGACTTCATTCTGATATTTTTGCGATATTTTGATGTTTTTTTTGTTTCAACAACACCGTCAAGGCAAAGAGAAGCGTCTAATGTTGATATGGCTAATTTTTGGCAAAACCGTTTAGATACAATATTCACTAGTGAGACTGAATCTAATAATGCCTTAAATTCATCGGATACACCATTTGCCGTTGCCAATAAGACATAGGCCTGGCGGCCCGCAGCGACGTTGGTTGCTGCTGATGTAACTGCTACGATGTTTATTGTAGATGGAGTTTTATGTGCTTTTGGATTGGTTTTGGTAGACTGACTGCCTGATGTTGAATGATAAAAATCCCGATATATTTTACACATCTTTTCGGTCTGTTAATGATTGCATGTACCTGATATGTGTATATTTATCAAGTTTCTTAATCAATAAATGTATTAATATTGCATCCCAAGAGGATGTCGCAATTCCAAAGTTGCTTAGTGCCAGCAAACACTCCTTTGTGGTGTCATGCATATCTTTCAGAGCTTTTGAATTTACGGCCGTTTTGTTGATTATCTAGCTTGTAGCGTTCTTGTAACGTTCTCCAGGCAGTACCATAATTTGTTTCAGATAGGGAAAATTGACTGATCAGATGTTCAGCTTCTCCGGACAAATTATTCTTCAAATACCACATTTTCTGGATAGCGGGAATAGGTTGTTTATCCACCATCTCAGAAAATAAATCATGGAACTGCTGCCATTTTAGATAATCGCCATCAAATTTGGATATCGTTACCTTTGGTAGATGTACCAAACCAGTATCATTTGTCACAGGTACTATCTTCCCTGTTTGCAGGGGAGCAGCATTCTGTTTTAGTTTGTCAGCTTTTATAGAGAGATTGACCAAGTGATTTTGTACTGCGTCATCCAGTGCGTAAAATTCCTTAATACTGAAACCAGCTCTTGACGGATACTCAATTTTTTCGCAAATATCGTCGCATAAACCTTGGATTTGGTTCCAAAGATTTTTGATGTTGTCAATTCTTAGATTATAGTATTGACGGGGTTGAAATTTTTCGGTAAGAGTTAACCCATTTCAAAGTCGCCCCAATGCTGCCATTAAATTTTTTGCTCTTCTAATCAGGCCTTGAACATTGGGCTTCTGTTGTGTGATCTGTTGAGCTAACGATAAAGCACCATTATTTTTAATCGCTGTTGGCTTCTGTTGGATTTCGAGTAATGCGTGTAACCGATTAAACTCTGGTGAATATTTCCATATATGTGGTTGTTAATTCACTGACTTCTGAGTAATAATCTCCCGTAAAGTAGGCATGTTCTGTTCTCAGCCTTCGAGCACTAACGTGTAAGCGTAATTTTGAGTCCTGGGCTTCAAATTGACTCCAGGCATCTTTCAATCGCCGTAAACGCTCAAAGTATCCTTCGGTTGTTTTTCTGTCAGCAGAATCCTTTTTGAAGTTTCTGATAATTGTTTAAATAGAATCCCCCGTTTTTAAAAGGGAATCCAATAAGTGCTGTGAAGTCTCCATTGTCTGTGTGAGGATTATCTAACTAAATGATGGTTATGTGAAGTACGTTAAAATGGTCACCAATGTTATGGTGCCTGTTGTTTGTTCCACCTTGAACTGATGAGTATGTGGAATTGGTCACCAATGTTATGGTGCCTGTTGTCTGTTCCACCTGGAACTGATGAATAGGTTGAAATGGTTACCAATGGTATGGTATTATTTGTTCCACTTGGAACTGATGAATATGTTGCCTGGGCTCCGTGTTGTCCTCCTATGAACGCTTTTCAAGCCCTTACCACTGGTGGGGGAACTTGAAATTCAATCGTTCGATGATGGTTGCGCGCAATACGATTTTTAGATTATTAAAAGCCCCTTACCACTGATGGGGGGAAGCTTATACTGAGTCTAAAACCGTATTAGGGTCACCAGAAAATGTTTATTTGGTGTTTGTTGTATGGAACGTTGTTCTGATGATTCTGGTTGCGTGTTCAAAAAGGTATTTACCGCTGGTTGGGGGAAACTTAAAACTTCAAAAAACGCTTGAAACAAGGGGTCACCAAAAAATGTTTATTAGGTGTCAAGAGTCCCTTACCGCTGGTGGGGGGAAACTCGAAACTTCAAAAAACGCTTGAAATAAGAGGTCACCAAAAAAAGTTTATTTGGTGCCTGCTGTGTGGACTGTTGTCCTGATGGTTCTGGTCCCTTACCGCTGGTGGGGGGAAACTCAAAACTTTAAAATACGCTTGAAACAATGTGTCACCGTAAAATGTTTATTTGGTGCCTGCTGTATGGATCGCTGTTCTGATGATTCTGGTTGCGCGTTCAAAAAGGCATTTACCGCTGGTGGGGGGAAACTCAAAACTTCAAAAAACGCTTGAAACAAGGGGTCACCAAAAAATGTTTATTTGGTGCTTGTTGTATAGACCCTTGTCCTGATGATTCTGGTTCCGTGTTCAACCTACTTAAATGTGTTTGAAATATGTCCAAGCACGCACATCTTTTAATAAAACATCAAAATAGACAAAATGTGACATTTTGTTAAATTTCACGAAATTTAAGGCATGATTCAACATTTTTTACACAAATTTAAATAAGTCTCTCAAATACCTTTAATTTGATACCCTATTTGTCCGCTTTTACTTTTTATTACAATGCACAAAAATACATTTTGTAAAAAAGGGCAGAAAAAAGACAACCTTTTTGTCTGAAACGAAAACGGCATAATTTTTTTACCTATGATGAAATTTTGTTTTGGGTATGTCATAAAATTTGTAGATTTATAATTTTGTTCAATTTTACCTTGAACTCAAAACGTTGACCACAAGAGGTAGCTAAATTTTTTATAAATTTTAAAATAAAATATTTGGAGATTGGAAGCAGCGAAAATCAGGAAAGACACTTGATTTCTGACCGCATCTTAATGTCCAATTAATCAGGCAGTTTTTTGACTAAGAAGATCCAATTTTACCATATGTAGTTCTTCGTCATGATGTATTTTTAGTGAGTGAAGTTCCTGTAGCTGCACCTCCTACATTTTGTGCATCCGTTGCTGATGTTCTATTTGTTTATTCAGTTGTTTTTTCTGTAGTTCGTTTATTTCCTCAGAATGCAATAATCTTTAGCGATTGTCTTTCTAAAATAACGCTATTGGATACTGTTTTGCGAAGACTTCGCTAGCGTTAAAGTTTGGAAGGCACAGTTTTCTTTATTTTGCCCTGGATATCGTCAACTGAACATTTTTGGGTTCTATCAGCACTGACAAACTCTTCTTCGATATTCATTTTATCGATTAGCACTTCGCAGTCCAAGAACTCATTAACGTTGGGGTCTTCAACGCAGTTGCTATCTATTAAGATTTCATCTTCATCGAACTCATGAACAATTATGCTACTGATAAGAATGTCCTCCTCACTCAATTCAGGAATAACCACCGAATTCCCAGTTGTGATAGACGCCCGCTTCATGTTGCTTACAGCTTTTCTCGCACTCATTGCACTTTATTTTTGTATACTATAATAGCAAAATAGATAATAACAAGTTTTAAAAAAAGCCGACTTTAGTGCGGGACTATGATTTCGCGCCAGGATTTATAACAAAAAAATTGCAAATATTTTAATTCTTTACAAAACTTGGATTTTTAAGAATCTAATTTTAACAGTACCGCACGATTAATTTATGCGGTTACGGTTAAATGGTGCGGTAAACCGCAGTTACGGATACGGTTAAAACTGTTTCCAATTTGGTTTATCGATTAACCGATTCCTGGATTATTTGCTTATAGTTCGGTTACTTGGGGGTTACACGATCAAGTCTATCCTTTCAAGTTTTAATACACTCATACTTTTTTTTATAATGGGTCTATTATCGATGGCAACCGAACTTTAGTTGCGTTGTGAACTGGCAACTCAACTGAAATTATAATTGGTATTATATAAGGCAACTTTCCCCAGTTGCCAAAAAGTTATCGATAATGTAATTTTGACAAATTAGCAACTGAAAATAAATGTAAACAAATAAAAAGATTGACAAAGAAAAAAAGTTAAAAGTGAATTCATTAAAAAACAAATTATAAAAAGAAATTGTGTAAACAATTATTTTAAATATGCCAGTTCAGTGGAACTGTTTTTTGATGACGATGAAAAGGCTTAAAACGTGTCATCTATTAGACGGAACTTGAGGGGCAACTTCAATCCATTAGAATTACCGTCTGTACTGTGAGTATATCTTGATGTTTAAAATCATTTTCAATAAAAAGTTGCTTCTTATAGTTTCAAAGCTAATTTTCGTATTCCAAAAGACGCAGTGGTATATTTAGTGGAAGCCGTAAACAAAGTCGTCGTTCAACGGCAATACCTCCTCTATTAAAAGTTTGCGCAGCTTTAAGATTTTTTGCTGAAGGAAGTTTCCAAAAATCTCACGGCAATGACTTCAATCTAGGAATGGTTCAACCAACGTTGTCGGTGGTATTAAAAGAAGTCGTACAATTAATAGAACAAAAGCTTGTGTATAGTTTCAAAAATGTCGGAAGAAGAAAAAACAAAAAATGAAAACCTTTTTTATTCGAAAACGAAGTTTCCAGGGATTGTTGGATGTATAGATGGAACACACGTACATATAATGGGACCGAAGGAAGACATTCGTCCCTTATATATAAACAGGAAAGGATATTTTAGTTTGAATGTTTTGCTGGTAAGTTATTTAACAATTTTTCTTTCTTTTGATCAAGATGATTTCTTTGTAGTTGTGCGATTACGAAATGAAAATAAGGTATGTTGATGCTAGGCATCCTGGATCTACTCATGATGCCTTCATATGGAACAAGAGCAAATTAAAGCAAGAGGTTGCTGCAGATTTTTAAATATTTATAACAATAAATAAATATACTTACATTTTAATGTTCCCGCCTTTTTTCTTTTGCTTTAAAAACCTACAGCAACCAAAACTTTGTGGTTGCCAATACAATCACTATTTGGCAACTGAAATTGACAGCTATCAGTTGCCAGTTGCCATACGTTATATCATTTTTGCAACTGGCAACGCCACTAAGGTTCGGTTGCCATCGATAATCGACCCATAATACTCTTATACTTTTTAAAATTGATGTACTAATATCAATAATATTTAGTGCATTTTTTTGCTGATTTTAGCGAACCGATTAAATTCAACTTTACTATAATTTAGTAGCTTTAGTATACTATACTACTATACATTGTACTACACGTCAGCAGACATGTGTTGCTAAGATTGGCTCAAATTAGCAAACATTCCCATAATAACAGCAAAATTTTCAATTACGATTACAAATATTTTTTGGTGAGTGTACTAATATAATAAAAAGGTAATGTTTGTTTGTAGAAAATAATTTCCGGTACTACTCATCTGATTTCAAAATGTTGGTCCAATAATTAGAATAGTCCTTAAGGATGACCATAGGATTTACATTATATACAAACAAAGTTAATGGGAAAAATGTAAAAACTACGTGTATTTTATTGACTTTTCATCGTTATTTAGTTTGGTATGTAGGTTTGTTGTTGTGAGAACACACTCACAAAACACATTTTATTAATCGTCAGCTTATTATTAGTTCGCTCAAATGCTATACTCTCTAATAAATTTTTGTTGAAATCTACTCTATTTAAAGGAGGTAACTTTTTACCTACTATAAATTGGGCAAAAATAGGCACAATGTTCAAAATCAAATATGTCGGCTTTTTAAAAACAACTTTAAATTAAAAACTTGTTATTATCTATTTTGCTATTATAGTCAGAATTAAAGCCAGTTTTAAGTTAAACCGGCTTTAAATGGGTATCACATCAAATGTACCAAATGCCCGCATACATTTTGTACTAAAAAAGAAGCAGGTTACAACATTGATCAGCTGATTTTATATTTGACAAAAAAATTAAAAGTGTGAAAATAAAAGATTTGCAATTGCAAAATGTAAAAAGGAAAAAACTTTGTAAAAAAGGATTGAAAAGTGTATTTTTAACTATAAAAATTTATTAACTTAATAAATGTTATGCAAAATATCGTATTGGATAGAGTCAACTTCAGCTAGTTTTGTTTTAAAGCAGACTTTAGCGATTAAAGTATACTTTTACTTGTCTATAGTATATACTTTTAATATACTTTTAAGAAAAATCGACTTTAGAACTCTTAAAGTATACTTTATTTTAACTATGATTATGCGCTATTGTGTTTAAAATTTAAAACAAAATTTAACTGTATCAAAAAAGTTTAGCAACATTATATTTTTGTTTAAATTTATATTTTATGTGTCTAAAAAAGCTGTTTTAAGTGCTTGTACCTAAATTTTAGATGTTTAGAAACATATATAAAATGCATATATTTACGTAGAAAATGTTTTTAATTCAATTCTGTGACTTTTAGTTTCATAAATTAAACAAATGCATTTTTCTATTAGTGCATATACATCAAAGAGTCCTGAACTTTTTGCATTTGTTAATTTTGAGAGAGAAAAGCACTCAAAAGATGTGGTCATTTTGGGCTGCTAGTGCCTTAAGTTGGCAAAATTGGTTATTTGGTTAAATTCTCTTTGGAATTTTCGAACAAAATAGAGCTCAAATATCAGGAAATCTTGATCACACAGAGAAAACAGATTCATTGTGACAACAAATTTTTTTACCAACCGAATGGTTCGGTTGGGGCCATCGAAATATTTGTTTGTCGCTACAGAAATTCAGTTAATACAACAGAATTTCGGTAAAAGCAAAACATTTCATTTGTGTCAGAATATATTTGATTACCACAACCAAATAATTCAGTTACTGCAACTGAATAATTTCGGTTGTCACAATGAATCTGTTTTCTATGTACATATAAAATTTTAAATTCATATGGTTTAGGAAAATGTATAAGCGTTTAATTTCTTTTAATTTTTGAACTTAATAATGCTGTTAGAACTTAA
This sequence comes from Eustalomyia histrio, assembly GCA_949748255.1. Taxonomy (NCBI): domain Eukaryota; kingdom Metazoa; phylum Arthropoda; class Insecta; order Diptera; family Anthomyiidae; genus Eustalomyia; species Eustalomyia histrio. Next base: position 162,709,834 of record OX456523.1, on the reverse strand, counting down.
TAATCCTGTTAAAGTCGCGTTTTTTAAATTTGATAAATTTGTTCTAAAAATTCAAAAAATTTACCAAAAACAACAAATTTTGCCAATTTCAAGAGCTGCTACCTACTTATAAGTACCCCTGAAAAACTTTGTCTTTATTTTTCTCTCATCATCTCTTTAATACGTGTTGTTTGAGCGATCTTCCGTCCGAAATTTTAAAGCATAAAAAGTTCCGGAAACCCCAATATACATATTTTGGTTTGCTTAAAATACTTACCAACGTGAGAAATAAAAGACCGGTTGGTAGGAATTGGGTTGGCAAAGATAAAGATATTTTGTTATTTAATAGAAACTTACCGTAAAACATTGTACCAAAAATCCATAGTATTTTCCAAAGTTTGAAGCAATAGCTGAGACTAATCCAAAATCATTTGGCTCTTTGTGGCTTGGTGCTGATACTCTAATCGCATAAAATTGTTACTTTGATTATTATCCGAATTTACCTCGTCATAATTATCCGAAGTCAACATATTCGTCATTTTCTTGAATGCGAATATTTTCGGACGAAAGCGCAATGTTACTGTTATTTTTTGTAACAATTTTCTTATGATGGTGTACTTTAAGGGAGGACATTGATTTAAATGATGTAGTGCAATTTTCAATTGGACAGGATATACTATTTTCATTGTGTTCCAGGTGCATACTAATTTGAGACACAATACTATTATTTTTAGTTTTTAAAACTCAAACTTTGCACTTACATATATTCCTTTTTTTATACACTCGGCGTTCTCGTATTGGCATCTATACAAATGAATTTTGAAGATGTGGTATTTTTAATACATCCTTAAACTATTTTCTCGTGAACTATTAAAACTGGTTTTTGGTGCACATATAAATTCTTTATATTTTTTGTATTTGTACGGCAAATATTGCGCTGTCTGCACAGCATAGCCTGTGGTTGTTGTGTTTTTGTATTTTTTTTCGTATGAAAATACAACAACAACAAAAATAAAATATTTTTAAAGTAAACAATCGTCGTGAGCATATGTAAAAAAACATTAATGGCCATATTCGGTATCTTGAAGAGGGAAATAACATGAATTTTTACCATTGTGGTATTCTAAAAACGTTTTTTTAAGAGAATTTTGTGTATAACAGAACTATAGTATGTATATTATTAAGTTTACGGAAATTGATATGTTATATCATAATCACACGAAATAAACTGTCAACTTCGACGACAGCGAATTAAGTCGTGACAAACTAAAATATTTCGAAAAAACTTAATTTTTTAAAAATTGTCCTACGAAAAAATTTATTTTTTTCTAAGCAAAATAAAATTCATTGTTTGTTGCTTAATTTTCACATATTTTATTAATGTGTTTTTTTTTTAATAAATCGCACAGTCACAAAGTAAACATTTTGAAATAGGTCATTATTTTTACAATATTCTGTTGCTTAACGCTAAATGTATAATTCACGATTTAACTTGAATCAATTAAAAAAATTGCATTAATTGTAATTAATATAATAACTAATATTTATCACAATGATAATTATCACAAAAATATTTGTTTTGAAAAATGAAATTTGTTTAAAAAATAAAATTATTTATGATTTGTTTACTTCAAATTATAAATTTAAAATATTTTTAAGAGATACAAATTTTTTTAATTTTTTAAACAGAAATGACAAATTTGAAAAGCACAGAAGAGCTTAAAGTTCTCATGTATTATTTTTGAAAATATCCTGTTTTACAAATCTGGCATTGTTAAAATTTGATTAATTATTCATAACGTTATTATGAACATATATTTTAGATTTTATAGAAATGTTAGCACTAAAAAAATTTACAGAATATTAAATTTGAATGTTAACGTTTTCGGTTCTCTACAACAACAGAAATTTAAAAAAAAAACCTGTAGGAAGCCTGGGGTCAAGTGTTTACGAGTCACCACTTTTATCGAATATTTTGGGTGACTTTTTGGTGACATGTCAACAAAGCGTCTATACTTTTAACATTTCTTTTTTGCAGCTGCAAAGCTGTGCTTGTTCTTGATTTTTTTTTTGGTTTTATTTTATTGAAAATACATGTGCATAGCTGCATGCAAAATTAAAGTTTTTAATAGAAGTATAAAGAAAAATGAATTTAAAAGTTAAATATACAAATTTAAGCAAAATATATAATGAGCAAAAGAAATTATAAAAAACTTGTGAAAAAAACAATCGATTTTGTATAAAAATAACAAGAAAGTGGCAACAATTTTTAGTGAAAATTGCAACTCCAGAGATTTTGTGGAGCCTGATGAAGTTTTACGAAGCCTGTGGATGATGTTGTGCAGTCTTTTGAAGATTTGTCTACTCCAAAATTAAATTTGCACGAATTTTTTTTTTTACCTTAATGAAAATTATAAAAAAAAATTTTATCAATAATATTTAATTTACCAAAATAAATGCACCTGTTAAATCTTATTTCCTTCCTAGTGCGGAAATCAAGTAAAAATTGCCAAAAGTGTAGACTGGAATTACTAAAATGTACTAGTGAATCTCTGGTTACAATGTCAACACCTAGTCAATAGTTGTGTAGATTCGCAATGACACGCACATGTTAAATGTCTACAGCAGAAAGCGTTGGCTGGGGCATAATTAGTCAGTACACTTACCTAAAAAAGTCTGTAATGCCAACTGAAAATTTTGCTGTTATTACGGGAAATTCTGCTAATTTGAGCCCAGCGGTATTTTTTGCTAATCTTAGCAACACATGTCTGCTGACGTGTAGTACAATGAAAAAAGAAGAAAAAATTAGTAGCCGCTACTAAATTTTAGTAGACCTTTTGTAAAGTGGAATTTAAAATCTGTTTGCTAAAATCAGCAAAAAAAAATACTAAATATTAATAATATTAATACAAAGTTTTAAATTTATTTTTTTATCGAGCATAAAAAATTTTAATTATATTTTTTAAAAAATATTTTATACAAAATGAAAAAAATTAATAGCCTGTTCCTCTATTTCGAAAGAACACGTTCGTTCGCTTTCTAGTCGAAAGAAAACTGATTTGGGTTTCTCTAACTCTATTTCTATGCGAACGATGACTCGAACGACAAGTCGAATGAAAACGTAACTGTTTTCATACAAAATTTGGTTTCTCTATTTCGAACAGCTCGAACGCAAATGTCAAAATCAGTCACTTGCTATTTTTTGTCGAGTAAATATATATTTGATATTTTTAAAAGCAAAATGAAGTAAGAAAGCAATGGATAACAAAAAGTAAGTACAAAATAATACAAATATTTATAGTTTATTAAAATTTTAAATTTTAGTTAAAAAAAATCAACAATGGACCATCCGAAGACGCTTGTATTTTATATGGAAGAAAGGCCTGATTTTGCCAGAAGGACTCTGGTGTTCGGAGCAAACAAATTTTCCGCAGAGGATGAAAATTTGACCAGAAAACTAAACTCCGTTTCACCCCCTATTACGCTGTTGCTGAGTAGAAAAGGTATGTGTGTGTTGTTTGTGGCTTACGTTTGCCCAAGAAACTCATATTTACATTTTTTATTTTACATCTTTTATTTTACAAGGACTTTAGCAGTGACGGCACACAACCAATCGATAACAAAAATTTTCACAAATAAACATACTTTCCAAATAAAAATTGATTTGTTTATTGTTATTTTTTTTATTTCATTTGTCATATACAGCTGATCACTGTTAAACAGGGTTGTTTTTGTCTTTAAGCAGTTTAGTAGTATTTTTGCTACTTTTAAAGAAAATTTTAGCAAATGCTCAAAATATATGATCTGGCATCTGTGTGATTTGTAAATGCGTAAGAAACAAAAATTGACACACGTAAGTCAAGTCGATCGAAGCCTTTCGAAATAGAGAAACCCAAATTGACTCGAATTCGAGTGACTTGCTATCGTTCGACTAGTTTTTCGTTCGAGATCGAGGAACAGGCTATAAAGGCTTGAAATCTTAAAAATTGTTTAAACATAAACGAATTTATCATTTTGTGTTAATTTGGTAATTTCTGTTTCGAAAAATATTTTAGTCAATGCTTTTTTTACTTTTAATGTTAAATTTTAATTGTTTTTAGTGCTGATTTTTAGAATTAAAAAAACTTTTTAGTACTATTTTAAGTGGATTTGCTCTTTTTAGACATGAGTCGGTATCTTCAGTTCCGATCCCTTTTTTAAACATTTAGGGTAGTTTAAATTTGTATGTATAAGTTTTAATTATAAGAAATAACATTTCCTTCCATATCCACTTTTTTAAAATTAGTAATTTTTTTGCTAGTTTTAGCAAATCGGTTTTTAAAAATTTGTAAAATGATTTCAGAAATTAGCAACAAAAATTTGTAAATATTCTGTAAAAATTCTATAATTTGTAAAATGTAAATAGCAAAAAGATTTGCTAAATAAAATTTTTTTTACTAAAAATCAGTACAAAAATACTAAAGCGCGATTGATAACCGTTTACAAATTTTCCTACTAACTTTTTTTCTGAGTGTAGTACTGGTGACAAAGTCAATAGTGAATCAGTACAGTTTCACTATCGACATTTCCTACAGGGAAGTTACAGACTTAGGCTATAAAACTTATGTGATTTTTAAATGAAAAATAATTAATTTAGGTGAGTGATTCAAATATATAATACTAGAGCTAGGAAGTTAAAATTTGGTATCTAGGTTCCTCCTCCAGCATAGACATCCTCACAGACGATATTTCTAAAAATTTCTACGGGAAGGGTCAAAAAGGAGAAAAGTCTCCCCGTTGATGGCCTGGCCACACCGATTTAGCTAGAAACCTGAAATTTGAATTATGTATTACCTGGAGTATGGGCTAACTTATTTATGAAGTACACTTTGGAACTTTGGCCACGAACATAGTAATAAAAAGGGACTGCGGGTACTCCTGGGCTTTAGCCCATTCATTAATTACACAGTGCAACAACCAATATCGGGGATGAAACCAAAACCAAATGACACTTTCCATAACAAAACCCTCAAGGGTTTTTTTTAGCTTAGTGCAACATTTTTTTTACACGCTTTTGAAGTTGGTGATTTTGGAACGCTGTCTAACAAGAAAAATCATCAAAAATTTGATAAAATAAAAAAAAAATAAATATTATTTTCCTGGAAAGTTGTGGTATCTTACTGTTTTGGGAAAAAACAATTTTTTTATTATAAAAACAAGTTTTTTATTTAAAAGAGTAGAGCGCCCCGGCTTATCAGTGTGGGGGTCGTGGGTTCAATTCCCACCAGAGGCTCTGGTCTGTTTTCGCTACAACGGGCCGAAGGCCTTTGTTGCTAGTGCTCGGTTAGGATATTAACATATAATTTGTAATTATATGATTAATTAATAAAAATAAATAAATATTTAAAAGAGTTATATTTTTATAAAAAAAAAACCCTTGCTTTTGGTTTCATCCCATTCCGATTCGCAAAGTTCGATTTTGTATCACTGTGTTATAGAACCCTACAGATTTAAAGTGTGATGTTCGTTTTAATACATCGCCCTTTTTTCCAGTAGACGTGCCATTTAAGATAAAAACTGCAAAATGGCCTTCAAATGGTATTCGTCTACAGAATAAATAAAATATTGATCAGATTTAAAAATGATGTGTATACGAGACTAATTATAAAAAATTGTTTTTCATATAATGTATGTAATATTTAATTAGAGTCGTATTACTCAAAACTATCGACAATTGAATTGCAATAAAATTTCATAACTTTGCATATAATGACTAAATCGTCAAAATTAATGGACGTGGATATGATGAAACGAAAATTTATATCATTTATTAATTCTTAGGCTCGTGAGATTATCAAAATTATAAGAAATGTAAAATTAAAAGTAAACTAGTTTTTAAAATAAAATTGTGATATTTTATGGTAAAATAATACGATTTTAACACTAAGTTAAGGGCCCGATAGTTTTGAGTCAGAGAAAAAGATTTATATACCATTCAAAGGAAATTTCATTAGCCTTTTTTCATGTATACATTACTTAAAGATCTGATCAATATTTCATAATATGTAGACTAATTTCGAAAACAGTCATTATTGTTAGTTTTTATCTTAAACGCCACGCCCACTGGATAAGAAGGGCGGTTTGCCAATATAAATACAAAATTTTTTATGGGTTCTCTGTGATTAATAAATGGTGCCCGTTAAGTATTTTCAAATGAATTTAATCAAATTTAAACATCCCAGCAAAACTTTGGTAATGGGCGCGATATATTCATGCGTTACCTGGTAATGCCAGCTCGTTACCTTTTTTATTATTTGCAAGCATAAAGTAATAAGTTATTGATTATTGATTACGTAATGTATTATTTACAAATGTAAAGTAATAATTGAAATATTTTTGAAAACCTATTTTAAGGTACATTACTTTGTGGTTTTTTTTTTGTAAGCAAAAGGGCAATGTATGCATGTTTTGACAACACTTACGAAAAAACGAAGCGCAACAGTTTATTTAAGTTTAAAGCAATCAAAAGTTATATATGCGTCGATAGTTCAGTGGGCTTGCAACCAGAGCTCCCAGGTTCGATTCCCATCATGACCACATTATTTATAATAACGTTTAAAATATTTGTAATATTTTTTTTTAATAAAAATTCCTTTTTTGAAAATATATTTTTAGACACATTACTTTTTCAATCCTCGTAACCATATAAATAACCCCTTACATTATCACATCTAAAGTAAGTCTATACATTACTTTGGGGCTCATCGCCTTTAAAATTCATCAGTAAAGTAAGGTGTAAAGTAATCCATGAGCCCCTATGGCTGCACATTACTTTACACATTTTTTGGTAATGTGTGGTTTTGCTGGGATATTTAATTATGCTAAAAATTAAATTTTTTCTAAACTTTATTTTGTCGGATAGTCTATGTGGGTTTCATGCCTCAAATTACTTTCGTATTTTCGTAATATGCTCTGAAGTCTGCGAGAGTTCCAATTGTATCACGGTTGTGCACCAGGGTTAAAGTCTCTAATTTTTGCATTTCAATTTTTTTTATTTTAGCTTTAAGAAGCCTATTGGGTCATGCTTATATCCACCAAAGCGTTTCGCGTTTTCTCTACTGGTTTAGAAGTTAGCATAAACTCTAATTAATTTCTGTTGAAATTTACCCAACTTATAGTAGGAGTAGAATTTCCTACTATAAGTTCGTAAACGAAAAAAAGTACACACATTATACGTAATTTGGTGCATACTTAATGAGTAATTTTTCATCAAAAATGCGTAAAAATTAAATGAAATTTTAAAAATAATTCGCAAATTAACTAAAATTGTGCGTAAAAAATCTATTTGAAGTGTAAATATACGCAAGTAATGCCAAAAAATGCATTTTTAAATGCGTAAAAATTTCAAAATGCAATGCTTTAAATTAAACTGCACAAAAACATTTGTTTTATAAGACAATAAATTAATTTGTATTGCATACATATATGATTTATTAATAATGAATAGTGTGGGGGTCGTGGGTTCAATTCCCACCAGAGGCTCTGGTCTGTTTTCGCTACAACGGGCCGAAGGCCTTTGTTGCTAGTGCTCGGTTAGGATATTAACATATAATTTGTAATTATATGATTAATTAATAAAAATAAATAAATATTTAAAAGAGTTATATTTTTATAAAAAAAAAACCCTTGCTTTTGGTTTCATCCCATTCCGATTCGCAAAGTTCGATTTTGTATCACTGTGTTATAGAACCCTACAGATTTAAAGTGTGATGTTCGTTTTAATACATCGCCCTTTTTTCCAGTAGACGTGCCATTTAAGATAAAAACTGCAAAATGGCCTTCAAATGGTATTCGTCTACAGAATAAATAAAATATTGATCAGATTTAAAAATGATGTGTATACGAGACTAATTATAAAAAATTGTTTTTCATATAATGTATGTAATATTTAATTAGAGTCGTATTACTCAAAACTATCGACAATTGAATTGCAATAAAATTTCATAACTTTGCATATAATGACTAAATCGTCAAAATTAATGGACGTGGATATGATGAAACGAAAATTTATATCATTTATTAATTCTTAGGCTCGTGAGATTATCAAAATTATAAGAAATGTAAAATTAAAAGTAAACTAGTTTTTAAAATAAAATTGTGATATTTTATGGTAAAATAATACGATTTTAACACTAAGTTAAGGGCCCGATAGTTTTGAGTCAGAGAAAAAGATTTATATACCATTCAAAGGAAATTTCATTAGCCTTTTTTCATGTATACATTACTTAAAGATCTGATCAATATTTCATAATATGTAGACTAATTTCGAAAACAGTCATTATTGTTAGTTTTTATCTTAAACGCCACGCCCACTGGATAAGAAGGGCGGTTTGCCAATATAAATACAAAATTTTTTATGGGTTCTCTGTGATTAATAAATGGTGCCCGTTAAGTATTTTCAAATGAATTTAATCAAATTTAAACATCCCAGCAAAACTTTGGTAATGGGCGCGATATATTCATGCGTTACCTGGTAATGCCAGCTCGTTACCTTTTTTATTATTTGCAAGCATAAAGTAATAAGTTATTGATTATTGATTACGTAATGTATTATTTACAAATGTAAAGTAATAATTGAAATATTTTTGAAAACCTATTTTAAGGTACATTACTTTGTGGTTTTTTTTTTGTAAGCAAAAGGGCAATGTATGCATGTTTTGACAACACTTACGAAAAAACGAAGCGCAACAGTTTATTTAAGTTTAAAGCAATCAAAAGTTATATATGCGTCGATAGTTCAGTGGGCTTGCAACCAGAGCTCCCAGGTTCGATTCCCATCATGACCACATTATTTATAATAACGTTTAAAATATTTGTAATATTTTTTTTTAATAAAAATTCCTTTTTTGAAAATATATTTTTAGACACATTACTTTTTCAATCCTCGTAACCATATAAATAACCCCTTACATTATCACATCTAAAGTAAGTCTATACATTACTTTGGGGCTCATCGCCTTTAAAATTCATCAGTAAAGTAAGGTGTAAAGTAATCCATGAGCCCCTATGGCTGCACATTACTTTACACATTTTTTGGTAATGTGTGGTTTTGCTGGGATATTTAATTATGCTAAAAATTAAATTTTTTCTAAACTTTATTTTGTCGGATAGTCTATGTGGGTTTCATGCCTCAAATTACTTTCGTATTTTCGTAATATGCTCTGAAGTCTGCGAGAGTTCCAATTGTATCACGGTTGTGCACCAGGGTTAAAGTCTCTAATTTTTGCATTTCAATTTTTTTTATTTTAGCTTTAAGAAGCCTATTGGGTCATGCTTATATCCACCAAAGCGTTTCGCGTTTTCTCTACTGGTTTAGAAGTTAGCATAAACTCTAATTAATTTCTGTTGAAATTTACCCAACTTATAGTAGGAGTAGAATTTCCTACTATAAGTTCGTAAACGAAAAAAAGTACACACATTATACGTAATTTGGTGCATACTTAATGAGTAATTTTTCATCAAAAATGCGTAAAAATTAAATGAAATTTTAAAAATAATTCGCAAATTAACTAAAATTGTGCGTAAAAAATCTATTTGAAGTGTAAATATACGCAAGTAATGCCAAAAAATGCATTTTTAAATGCGTAAAAATTTCAAAATGCAATGCTTTAAATTAAACTGCACAAAAACATTTGTTTTATAAGACAATAAATTAATTTGTATTGCATACATATATGATTTATTAATAATGAATAAAATATAATACAGAATATATTTAGCAATATTTACATGATTTAGCGCAGCTTTCGAATGGGCATGTGGAGTAATGGTCACTTTCAATTTAAAGTGTGCGGCATGATTTGTATCCTCTTCTCCATTTTAAAGAGCAACCTTTACAGATATAAAAATTATATTCATCCGTGCACATGTACAAAATTGGCTGTTGTCTTGAAAATATGTGGACACTATTTGGTTACATGTGCTTGAAATTGTATTCCAGTTTTTTTCTGTATGGACTTAGTATAAATGATTTTGATATGTTATTTGCTTTTAGTTTTTTTTTTTAATATTTTCCAATTTTGAAATGTCAAAATATGTATTACTATTCTAATTTAGTATATTTACAAAATTTGTGCGTAAAATTTTAAATTAATAATATAATATTAATTTCAGGCACAGTATTTAATTGTGAACACATTATGTCTAGAAATACCTTTTGTGTGTATTATTGTATATAAGAGTGTGCACAAAACAGTTTTACGCATTTGGTGTTTGTATTTACCAAATTTTCGTAATATTACATAAAACTTTACCCATTTTATTAAAGTAAATTTGAAAACATTTTTTAGAATGTATAGTAGAAATTGTCCGACATAAACATAAGTGTTTTTAATTTAAATTTGAAAACTATACATTTTCCATTATTTTATATCAAAATAAAATTGTTTCGATACTCAATTGCAAAATAAGTCTCTTAATTAGATCACCGAAGTAAAATTCTATTCTATTCAAGAATTATTTCAATATTAATTGTTATTGACATAAACACATACTAGCCATGGAAGTCAAAAGTGATAATTGTTTTTTGAATGAGAAAACGTGAGTTTTTAAAGCGTTTGGAAAAAAAATTTGGAAGTATTCTTAAAGTAGGATAAAAAAACAAAGCGTTACGGATGATGGGGAAAAATATGGATAAAAAAGAGCCAGGGTAGTAAAACGCAAATCATGTCCTCATAACATTACTTTCAATATTTTGGATTTTACCTTTATGGGAGGCCTAAAAAAATCGTATTATGGGCTGGGTACAACCGTACCAGAAAAAAGTTCGCCGTACATCTTCGGATGTAAATTATTTTTGAAATTTTTTTACAGTCGGATCTTAAAGTTGATATATTGATGATTTTGTATCGAGGGGACCAATGTTTTTCTCTAAGACTCCAAAAGATTTTGAATTTTTTTCTGCTTTAGCATTTCACTACTGGATGATGGTAAGAGATTAACTTATTCCCAAACCAAATCGAAGTCTTATTAAGAGTTTTCACTATTACCAATAAGATGGCACTTTACATTTTAAATAACTAAATTAGTTTAAAAACATTAAAAATCATAAATTATATTTTTTTTTATTTCTTTTAAATCGTTTTGCGCCTGGCCTATCTGCGCCTGGCTTATGATTACTAGGGGCCAGTACGGGTTAACATAACATAAACATGGAACGCCCAAGTTCAATCAGATGGCAGAAATTTGTGTGTTAGAAAAGCTACTTTCTGTGTTGTTGATAATGACCATATATTTTCACATATTAACCGCTATATGTTGTGCCGATTCCCAGCGGAGGCAACATCAATTTAGAAAAATAGTATGTATGGGTTTTTCCATAGCACTTAACCTCACCGAAGTAAAATAACATAACAGGACTATGAATTACAAAGCTTCAACAAATTCTCCAAATCTTCATTAGATTGTGATCACCAACTTTTTTAAGATTGAACATCTCTCGCATTTACAGTGTTGCCACATTTGAAGGCTTCCTCTTTCACCAAAAAACAAATTAATTAATAAGAAGAATTTCCTGAATGTTGCATAAAATAAATTTTTTAAATTAATAGGATTTTAGATCATAAAATCATATTCTTTTTTATAAATTGTTTTATTGCAAAGAAAGATGAAAATTTTATTAGTAAATTATAGAGAATACAAATTGAATTTGTTTTTATTTTGTTTCCAAACACTCAATATAAAATTGACAATCATCAATAAGCAATGACCCAAGAGGAGAGCGTGTATACTGAGGCGGGTTGTGTTGCGGCAACCGAAAATACTAAGTATTATATCCTGCTGGCTCTGTGAAACATTTTTTTTTATTTTTATTCTCTATAATTTACTAATAAAATTTTCATGTTTCTTTGCAATAAAACAATTTATAAAAAAGAATTTGATTATATGATCTAAAATCATATTAATACTATTTATTTACAAAATAACAGATCAACAATACATAAAAACTTCATTACTATAAATTTTTTATCTATTATTTTTAGATGTATGGCAAATCAGCACCATATCCAAGTGCCCAAGTTGCAGCAGAAGAAATCTTCGAGTCTGGCCTCATACCCTGTGACACAGACTATCAGATTTTTCAGAATTTTGGTAGATTACCTGGTCTAGATTTTGCGCACATCGTCAACGGGCACAGATATCACACAAAATTCGATGCATTAGAATATTTACCACGTGGTAGCCTACAACATACTGGATATAACTTACTGGAATTAACTAAAGTATTGGCAGATTCAGATCAATTGGGAAATATTCAAGTTAGTATACATATTAGTAGGGCTAGGAAGTTCGTGTTTGTTGTCGTTAACTGGAAAAGAACGTTGACAAATATCTTTGTGAATCAACAAATAAGTCATACTATGCTATTAATCCATACGTGCATATTTTGTTCAAATGCATATAATTGTAATTGTTTTATCAAGAAGACAAATGGTAAAGAATTTAATTACCAACTTTCTGAAGATTACAAACGAAAATTTTAAAGCAATTATTTAGACAAAAATACTAAAATTTAATTGAAAATATTAACTATAAATGCGTATTTATATACATAAAACACGACTTTAATTGCATGAACTTCCTTGCCCTATATATTAGCAATCATATCGCACATAAGTTTAACAAAATTTTGTTTAAATTTTAGACATACTTTGATGGCTCTTCTATCTATTTTGACGTTTTAGGATTATATTTTGTAACGTATTCGGAAGATTTTGCAACAATATTCAATTATATTGTTGTTGTTTGTTCGGTCTTATTGCCCTATATCATGTTGTCCAGAGCTACGAAAGGCATCAACAAAAAACATTTAAGATATGAAATATTTTTGGGCTTTTTCATCAATATGGTTAGTTTGGTAACATCTTGCGGTTGTTGCTATGCCATTGCATGTGATCTAGATATGGTTGGAAAGCCAATGACATGGTAATTTGTTAAGTAACAGTGACTGTAAATAATCTTTTTTAAATACAATTGTTTGACCAGACAATCAATATTTTTTCCTGTTGTAAAATAGATATATTTTCTATCTAGATATTAAAATGAAAAATCTAAATATTAAAATGTAGAGTGTAGGTTAGTTAAAATACCCAGACAGAAATATAAAAACAGAAAAGCGTTGGCCAGCGTTGGCAGGAAGAAAGAATTTGGAAAAACTACAATAAGAAGAGAAAATTTGATAAATCGAATGAAAATTATTAAGAAATTATTTAGTTTTTAATTAATTACGAGAAAAATACGGAAAATATATATAAAACCTAAAGAACGCTACTTGAGTAGCATACCTTAAGCCTTTGTTTAGTTAATCCATATTTTTTGTAATTATCTGGAAAGTAGGTTGCCCATAAATTAAAGGCAGAATTTTAAAGGATTTTGACAAGTGAACCGCACTTGAGCAGGGTAACTTCCTTTCCAATCACCAAAAAAGGAGAAGAATAAAAAATAAATATGCGCTGTATCCAGTAAAATGTCTTCAGTGTTTACAGTAGATTAATGAAAAGTTTGAGAACAGTCCTCAAAGTAACAAAATGTCAAAATGTTGTCTAAGGAATGTGCAAAACTTTGAAGACATCAGCCAAAAAAGTCCCTATAACATGCGCCATATCCAGTATAATGTCTTTACAGCGGTATTCATAAAAATTTTAAACAGTATTTCAAATCAATTTTAAGCAAAATTTGCTAAAATTGTATTCATAAACGAATTTTAGCTTAAAATACCTTTTTTAAACCTTGTTTAAATAAACGAATTTTAAAATTGGTTCGAGCCTATTTTAAACCTATTTTAAGATGACATTCTTGCTTTGTGTTTATTTCCCTTTTAAACATTTTTGAAAAAAATTGTCATTTAAACAAAAGAAGTTTTTTGATTTTGTTTAATAAATAATGGACCCTCTATATTTAATGAAAAGAATTGGTAAGAACCATTTTATATGGAAAATGTGATATTTTTAATTGTATTTTGTTTATAATAGAAACTATTGCCAAAATTTCAAACAATCATCAGACGAAAATTTACAAAAAGAGGAGCGATCCGTTTTCAATTCCGGATAAAAAATTTAAGCAAAAATAATAATATTTTTGGATATTTTTCATTGTGTTTTATAGTGGTGTGTTGTTAAATCAAAACAAAGAAAATAAAACCGGTTATTTGAATACTTTTTTATCTACAATAAAATCATTATCTATGTAGCACTTTTATTGGGTATTTTGTTTTGACTCTTTTTCTTTTTTTAGTTAATAAACAAGTTTTCATAAATTTTTTGTTTTATAAAAACAATATTTTTCTGAAAAACGACAAAAAAAAAAAAATACATAGAAACGAGTACCGTATGGTTTAGTAATCATTGGTTTGCATCATTACGATTAATATGACAAATAAAAAAATACAGTGTTGCCATCTTCAAGTTAAAAAATCATTAAATCGTTTATTAGTTAAAATACTGATTATGAATACGAATTTTTAATAAACCTTTTTTAAGCTTAAAATGTTTTTTAACTAAAATGCATTTGAAACTTGAATTAAGATTTTTTTATGAATACCGCTGTTAGTGTATAGAGTAGATTAATGAAAAGTTTGAGGACAGTCACCAAAGTAACAAAATGTCTTCATAGTAACTTGTGGAACGAAAACCCGGCCCCGAAAAATCCGGGGACATTCTAATGGATATAGAGCATTTTATAGGGACTTTTTTGGCTGTATTTACAGATGTTTCATTGCGCATATGTTAAAGACAACTCTTTATACTGCCAAAAAAGTACCTATAATATGCACTGCATCCAGTAAAATGTCTTCAGTGTAAACAGTAGAATAATGAAAATTTGGAGGGCAGTCCCAAAAGTAACAAAATGTCTTCATAGTAACTTGTGGAACGAAAACAACATGCGCTATGTATATATATATATATATATATATATATATATATATATATATATATATATATATATATATATATATATATATATATATATGCATTGCCCATACTTTGAAGACATCTGTATATACAGCCAAAAAAGTCCCTATAAAATGCGCTGCGTCCAGTAAAATGTCTTCATAGTAAACACTAGAATAACGAAAAGTTTAAGGACAGTCCCCAAAGTAACAAAATGTCTTCATAGTAACTTGTGGAACGAAAACCCGTCCTCGAAACATGTGCTGTGCACATATATATATATATATATATATATATATATATATATATATATATATGCACAGCACATGTTGCGGGGACGGGTTTTCCTTAAACTTTTCGTTATTCTAGTGCTTACACTGAAGACATTTTAATGGACACAGCGCATTTTTTAGGGACTTTTTTGGCTTTATATACATATGTCTTCAAAGTATGGGCAATGCATATATATATATATATATATATATATATATATATATATACATATTCATTGCACATACTTTGAAGACATCTGTATATACAGCCAAAAAAGTCCCTATAATATGCGCTGTATCCAGTAAAATGTCTTCAGTGTAAACAGTAGAACAACGAAAAGTTACTATGAAGACATTTTGTTACTTTGAGGACCGTCCTTAAACTTTTAATTAATCTACTGTATACACTAAAGACAGTTTATATATATATATATATATATATATATATATATATATATATATATATATATATATGTGCACAGCGCATGTTGCGGGGACGGTTTTTCGTTTCACAGGTTACTATGAAGACATTTTGATTCTTTGGAGACTGACCTCAAACTTTATATTAATCTACTATATACACTGAAGACATTTTACTGGATACAGCGCATATTATAGGGACTTTTTTGGCTGTATATACAGATGACATCACCTTTCAGAATCTGTATTGATACCTTGCAGCATTGTTCAATTGAACAACTTTGTAACACTGAATAATGACGTTACAAAATAATGACGTTTACCAACACTAAACGTTGCCAAGCTTGCTTTTCCTTATTCCTTAATCGTTCATCGTGCAATGCGCACGCAGTTTGCCAAAATACTTAAATAAAAACTCGGTTATCACAATACCAATATTTTTTTTTATTTTTAAATTTAGTGTGACACAATCAAAGAGTGCAGTGATAATATCAAAGTTATTATGGATAATCAAGAACCATCAGCATCGTCTGCGGTGTCTTCGCAAATGGAAGCAACAACATCAACAAATTTCGACACTAGATTGACTAACATGCCTCATCAAGATATTGTTGTTTTTGGTTTATCAAGTGATTTAAATGATCTTAGTTTGCCTATTAAATGTGACATTTTAAGAAAATGTATTTTTAGTTTGATTCGAGATCATAGGAAAAGTTTTTTCAAATGAAAAATTTTTCCTTATTTTTTAATTTAAGTAAACATGGAGAATACACAGAAAAATTAATTAGACAACAGCCGAATGAAATGCATTTTCTGGTCAGCTACGACTTTCATCAACATTCTTTGTGCCGAAATACCAATTGTAAATATCTCTATTTAACTCACAAATCAACGGAAAAAGCTATATTATGCTAACATACAGTTGATTTTTATTATTGAGTACAGATGAAATTTACTAACTATTTTTGTGTTATTTATATTCTCCTTTGTTTACCGTATGTCCAAATTAGCTATTAGCTAATATTAAAGACATGTATTTTTTAAAATTGTTTTACATATGTTTAAACAATTCTTTTAACCGTACCAAGTTATATTTTAATATTGAACTTTATATTTTATAGTTGATCTTTTTAATACTTATATGTATGAAAATGTATTTTGAGTTTGATTTGAGATCATAGGAACAGTTTTTTCAAATGAAAAATTTTTCCTTATTTTTTAATTTAAGTAAACATGGAGAATACACAGAAAAAGTTATTAGACACCAGCCGAATGGAATGCATTTTCTGGTCAGCTACGACTTTCATCAACATTCTTTGTGCCGAAATACCAATTGTAAATATCTCTATTTAACTCACAAATCAACGGAAAAAGCTATTTTATGCTAACACAGTTGATTTTTATTATTGAGTACAGATGAAATTTACTAACTATTTTTGTGTTATTTATATTCTCCTTTGTTTACCGTATGTCCAAATTAGCTATTAGCTAATATTAAAGACATGTGTTTTTTAAAATTGTTTTTACATATGTTTAAACAATTCGTTTAACCGTGCCAAGTTATATATTAATATTGAAGTTTATATTTTGTAGTTGATCTTTTTAATACTTATATGTACGAAAATGTATTTTTAGTTTGATTCGAGATCATAGGAAAAGTTTTTTCAAATGAAAAATTTTTCCTTATTTTTTAATTTAAGTAAACATGGAGAATACACAGAAAAAGTTATTAGACACCAGCCGAATGGAATGCATTTTCTGGTCAGCTACGACTTTCATCAACATTCTTTGTACCGAAATACGAATTGTAAATATCTCTATTTAACTCACAAATCAACGGAAAAAGCTATTTTATGCTAACATGCAGTTGGTTTTTATTTTTGATTACAGATGAAATTTACTATTTTTGTGTTATTTATATTCTCCTTTGTTTACCGTATGTCCAAAAAAGATTTTAAAATATTATATTTTTTTAAGTGATCGTGCTAAATTTGAAAACAAAATGTTCTCGTATGAAACTTTTACTCCTCACGTAACAGATAAATTGATTCAAATTTGGTGTAAATTAAATATTGAAATCATTAATAGAAAGAGTGTTTTAAAAAAATTAACTGGTTTGCTTGATAAATACCAGAAACATGTACAACATAGAAACAAAAGAGATGAATGTAAAGCATTTGTTGATTCAATAAACGAATTATTTTATATTGGCAAATGTAATTGCAAATTAAAAACAACAGAATGCTCGTGTGTATTGATTCCAGAACATCTAAAAGAATTTATGATAGACCAGCATAATGATACAAAATTCACAATACCTGAATATACGGAAGACGTTGAAGAAGTAGCTACAACAATACCAACACTTACAACTGGTACCGATGATCCAAGTTATGAACCACCTGAATTACACATGGATGAAGATGAAAATGAAGCAACAACAGAAGTTCCAGAAGCAACTGTTCAAATGAGACGAGGTCATTATATTCAAAGATACGATGCCTTAAATTTTGCTATGATGTGTGATAGATTCGGTGTTTCAGATAGAGTCGCTTCATGTTTAGCAACAGCTTTATTCGAAGATAATAATTCTAGAGATGTTCATGGTAATCTTGTTATTATGGATAAATCAAAAGTGGCTAGAGAAAAAGTTAAATCTAGAGATGCAGTGCTTCGTACACGACATACAAATTCTTCCATAAC
The DNA here is from genome assembly GCA_949748255.1 of Eustalomyia histrio. Lineage (NCBI taxonomy): Eukaryota > Metazoa > Arthropoda > Insecta > Diptera > Anthomyiidae > Eustalomyia > Eustalomyia histrio. The sequence goes on along the minus strand of OX456523.1, from coordinate 162,691,533 downwards.
GGCATTCTCTTTCGATGGTAGAAAAGATGACTCATTAACTACAGAGAAAATTAATGACAAATTTCATACCACTATGGTAAAAGAACCGCATTTAGTTGTTCTGAAAGAGCCCTATAATGAGTTACTTGGATATGTAAATTTGGGTAGTCAAGAAGATGCGAAAACCAAACACAGAAAACTGAATGAATTTTTCAACAATAAAACATTAACAGTTGATCAATTAATTGGCTATGCAGTGATGGTGAGCCAGCAAATACTGGAACAGAAAATGGAGTTTTACGATTATTTGAAAAACAGTTAAATAGACCAGTTCACTGGTTTATATGTCTGCTTCATTTCAATGGGCAATGAATATATATATATATATATATATATATATATATATATATATATATATATATATATGTATTGCCCATACTTTGAAGACATCTGTATATACAGCCAAAAAAGACCCTATAAAATGCGCTGTGTCCAGTAAAATGTCTTCAGTGTAAACAGTAGAATAACGAAAAGTTTAAGGACAGTCCCCAAAGTAACAAAATGTCTTCATAGTAACTTTTGTAACGAAAACCCGTCCCCGCAACATGTGCTGTGCACATATATATATATATATATATATATATATATTCATTGCCCATACTTTGAAGACATCTGTATATACAGCCAAAAAAGTCCCTATAATATGCGCCGCATCCAGTAAAATGTCTTCAGTGTAAACAGTAGAATAATTAAAAGTTTGAGGACTGTCCCCAAAGTACTAAAATGTCTTCATAGTAACTTGTGGAACGAAAACCCGTCCCCGCAACATGCTCTGTGCATTTTGATTCTGATATATATATATATATATTCATTGCCCATACTTTGAAGACATCTGTATATACAGCCAAAAAAGTCCCTATAATATGCGCTGTATCCAGAAAAATGTCTTCAGTGTAAACAGTAGAATAACGAAAAGTTTAAGGACAGTCCCCAAAGTATCAAAATGTCTTCATAGTAACTTGTGGAACGAAAAACCGTCCCCGAAATATATGCTGTGCACATATATATATATATATATATTCATTGCCCATACTTTGAAGGCATCTGTATATACAGCCAAAAAAGTCCCTATAATATGCCCTGTATCCAGTAAAATGTCTTCAGTGTAAACAGTAGAATAACGAAAAGTTTAAGGACAGTCCCCAAAGTAACAAAATGTCTTCATAGTAACTTGTGGAACGAAAACCCGTCCCCGCAGCATGTGCTGTGCACATATATATATATATATATATATCTATATATATATATATATATATATATATATATATATATATATATGCATTTCACATACTTTGAAGACATCTGTATATACAGCCAAAAAAGACCCCGTAATATGAGCTGTATCCAGTAATATGTCTTCAGTGTAAACAGTGGAATAACGAAAAGTTTAAGGACAGTCCCCAAAGAACGAAAATGTCTTCATAGTAACTTGTGGAACGAAAACCCAGACATTTTACATTTAACATTTTACTGGATACAGCGCATATTATAAGGTTTTTTTTGGCTGTATATACAGATGTTTTCAAAGTATGCGCAATGAATATAAATATATATATATATTTATATGTGCACGGCGCATGTTGCGGGGACGGTTTTTCATTCCACAAGTTTCTATGAAGACATTTTGTTACTTTGGAGACTGTCCTTAAACTTTTAGTTATTCTACTGTTTACACTGAAGACATTTTACTGAATACAGGGCATATTATAGGGACTTTTTTGGCTGTATATACAGATGCCTTCAAAGTATGGGCAATGAATATATATATATATATAATATGCCCTGTATCCAGTAAAATGTCTTCAGTGTAAACAGTAGAATAACGAAAAGTTTAAGGACAGTCCCCAAAGTAACAAAATGTCTTCATAGTAACTTGTGGAACGAAAACCCGTCCCCGCAGCATGTGCTGTGCACATATATATATATATATATATATCTATATATATATATATATATATATATATATATATATATATATATATATATATATATGCATTTCACATACTTTGAAGACATCTGTATATATAGCCAAAAAAGACCCCGTAATATGAGCTGTATCCAGTAATATGTCTTCAGTGTAAACAGTGGAATAACGAAAAGTTTAAGGACAGTCCCCAAAGAACGAAAATGTCTTCATAGTAACTTGTGGAACGAAAACCCAGACATTTTACATTTAACATTTTACTGGATACAGCGCATATTATAAGGTTTTTTTTGGCTGTATATACAGATGTTTTCAAAGTATGCGCAATGAATATAAATATATATATATATTTATATGTGCACGGCGCATGTTGCGGGGACGGTTTTTCATTCCACAAGTTTCTATGAAGACATTTTGTTACTTTGGAGACTGTCCTTAAACTTTTAGTTATTCTACTGTTTACACTGAAGACATTTTACTGGATACAGGGCATATTATAGGGACTTTTTTGGCTGTATATACAGATGCCTTCAAAGTATGGGCAATGAATATATATATATATATATATATATATATAGAGCAATTCCATGTGAAAACGATCAAAATTGGCAAATTTTTGGACGACCCCTCTCCGATTTTAAAATAAATAGTCTCAATCGATTGCCCAGCAAAAAATAATGTACCTACATATTTTTTTTTTTTATAGTGACTGGTTTAGTGGTGGTGTACACCACTGTCATGTGACAAAATTGAAGAATTCTTCATAAGGGACCTCATTGAAAGTTGTTTTAAAAACTACTAAAGCGATCGCAACGAGTGATAGCTCGTTGGAAAGGTATTGAATCAGGGTTTAATTGAAAAATAAAATTTTCCTAATTTTTCTCAGAAATTTACCTTTTTTCCCATGAAAATTAAATTTTCTCATGAAAATTAAATTTTCCGATTTTCCACAGAAGCTCCTAAATTTTCCGTCTAATTTTATTTTTTTTGGATTCCTCATAATTTTTGCTTTAAGAATCAGCAATAAAAAATTGGGCCCCGACTCCTTGTTTGGACAGGAGAAGAGCATTTAAGAGACCACCTTGTTCTCATTGTTTTTATATTTTTTATAATTGAATTATTTTTAATTATTTAACATTATTTTATTTTATTATTAAAAATACATTTTAAAAATTATTTTACAGTTAAAAATACATTTATGAAGAAAAAATCTTTCTTATTTTGCTGCTTATACTTAATTACAATATTTATTAAAAATTTCAATTGTCTTGGCATCATTATAAAATTAAAGTAACTTTAAATTTAGCACGTCGGCAGACGAAGAGTACCGCTTTACATTAATTGACATATCAGAAATATTTGGTATGAAGCAATGAAACTTTTGCGTTCCAGTTATAGTTTTGACATTATTATATCTGTTTTGAAGTCGTCGCTCCATGGCATCGTGTTCTTTTTGAGTGCATAAAACTGTGTTAATGGCAATTTCCTTGCTTTGAATTCACGAAAACAAATGTTGTACATTTAAGATCTGGTCAGTATATGGCCTTTGCAAACTTGCCTTAGTCGCCATGCGTTTTAGGGTTCCCCCTATCGCATCGCATGGGCTCTTACCGTGGGACGTCGCAAAAAAGTGCCACTCGACCTTGCAGTTTTGTTCTTCTTCAATTATGCAAAGATTGTAAATTTTTTTTTTATTCTTGTACTGAGAAGCCGCGCCGTCTGAGAAAAACGTTACTTTGTCGATTGCATCGAATTTTGATCTTAAGAATTCAAACAGTTTTATTTCAAATAAATAAACGGACACATAATTATGAGCTAAACTCTCCGCGACAACAACAAGGCTTACGGTCTGTAGTTCGTTATCTTCGTTTTTGAAATAAATGCAAAAAGGATGCACCGTGCACTGGTCGTTTGCCCAGTGATAAGCCTGAATTTCATCCTGAACGAGAAAAGTGTAATTCTCGGCAAAGTCACTTATCACAATGAATTCATTTTGGGCTAATTTCTCCTTACTTTCCTTTAGAAATTTCGATTGCATCTCGGATATGAAATGGTGCGCCTTTAGTTCATTCAACTTGAATCCGAATTCCTCGATGAATTCCGGAATCTGCTTTACCACGGTCTCAAGGGAACATCTGCCGCTGCTAATTATCCACTGTTTGAAATGCACCTCCTGAATTAACAGCTGTTCAAACTTTTCCGCCAAATATTGCTCTAGCTCGTCAATCTTCGGACAATTGTCGCATTTGGACAGATGACAATTTTCCGTGGGGTATGCGCACAACGACTTCGACAGGAGGTCCCTATATGTATCAATTTCACCGTGTAATACTTTCAATTACTTGCATGGAAAGAACATTAATTTGATGTTTTGATGAAACATGCAAACGCAGACTGAATGCGTTCCGTGCCTGTCTAATGCCAGCACGCATTCTTTTGGTCGTAGGATGGCAAACTTAGAAAATCCCACTTTTTCTGCTGGGTATTTCTCTTTGAACTGATGGTATGCTTCGGATAGATTACATAATAATAATCTGCGCTGCTTGTGTACTTTTTCTCCATCTTCACGTGTGATAACATAGTCACGTGTACCTGGGCAGGCGCGGCTGTTGTCATCATTGCAGTAAAAATCTTGAATCAATTTCACCGTTGCTTCGCTGAGGGTCCTTGAGCCAAATTTCTTGGTGGGAGTCGCCAATATGCCCTTCTGTCGAACTAATTCTTTGCTTCTTCTCGCGATGTAAAAAGATGTTTGAAACTGTTCAGAAATCTTGCGTATATAATAGGTAAAAAAAATGAGCGATATTTGCGTTTCTTTAATAGGAAAATTTGCGTGAACTACTGGTCATAAAATGTTTTTTAAAGAGGGACTTAATTGGTTACTGCCAATAAGCCGACCACAGGTCATAAAATGTTTTGTAAATTTTTTACATTACCAGGTAATAAATATTTCGCCATATTTATGGAAAATCCGTGTTTTATGACTTGTTTCTGCACATGTTATTTTAGGCAAAATATTTATTACCTGGTAATTTAAAAAATTTACAAATCATTTTATGACCTGTAGCCTCAGTCGGGTTTGGTGTGCCATTACATGCCACTGCTGCTATTATCCATGGATTTATGGCCGATCTTGTGAAGGCAGGCAGACCATATTCACTACACACTCAACTTGGGGCTCTTAAAAAAATTTGATTTTTTCTTCATAAATGTATTTTTAACTGTAAAATAATTTTTAAAATGTATTTTTAATAATAAAATAAAATAATGTTAAATAATTAAAAATAATTCAATTATAAAAAATATAAAAACAATGAGAACAAGGTGGTCTCTTAAATGCTCTTCTCCTGTCTAAAGAAGGAGTCGGGGCCCATTTTTTTATTACTGATTCTTAAAGCAAAAATTATGAGGAATCCAAAAAAAAATAAAATTAGCCGGAAAATTTAGGAGCTTCTGTGGAAAATCTGAAAATTTAATTTTCATGGGAAAATTTAATTTTCATGCGAAAAAAGGTAAATTTCTGAGAAAAATTAGGAAAATTTTATTTTTCAATTAAAGCCTGATTCAATACCTTTCCAACGAGCTATCACTCGTTGCGATTGCTTTAGTAGTTTTTTTTAAACAACTTTCAATGAGGTCCCTTATGAAGAATTCTTCAATTTTGTCTTATGAAGAATTCTTCAATTTTGTCACATGGACAGTGGTGTACACCACCACTAAACCAGTCACTATAAAAAAAAAAAAAATATGTAGGTACATTATTTTTTGCTGGGCAATCGATTGAGACTATTTATTTTAAAATCGAAGAGGGGTCGTCCAAAAGGTGATCGCTTTCATATGGAATTGCTCATATATATATATATATATATATATATTCATTGCACATACTTTGAAGACATCTGTATATACAGCCAAAAAAATCCCTATTATATGCGCTGTATCCAGTAAAATGTCTTCAGTGTAAACAGTAGAATAACGAAAAGTTTAAGGACAGTCCCCAAAGTAACAAAATGTCTTCATAGTAACTTGTGGAACGAAAAACCGTCCCCGCAACATGCGCCGTGCATATATATATATATATATATATATATATAAGATATAAAGGAAATAAATTTGATGCAATTTTAGAAAATGATACTCTAAGAACAAATAATATCATTATAGAATTTTAGAAAATACGTCCATATGCTGAACACGAAATCCATCAATTGGAATCTTTTAATATAAATAGATTAGTTTTAGATAATCTATACAACGAATTTAATAGTGAGCAAAAAACATACATACAAAGATTTAATATTTGTGGAAGGACAAATTTATAAAATACAAATGTTATTAAACATAATACCAATACTACCACAGATAAACCAATATATACTCGAATGTATCGGTATCCACATATACATGAAAAGGAGATTTGCGATCAAATAGGTGATATGTCGCGTCAAGGTATTATTGCTGAAAGTCCTTTGTGGATATTTCCAAAAAACTAGACAGTTGTGGACAAAAAAAAATGGAGGATAGTTATAGATTATTGAAGATTAAACGAATTCACTGTTGATGACAAATTCCCTATTCCCAACATAGAGAATATTTTGGACAAATCAGGTAGATATTAATATTTTTCAAAAATCGACTTGGCAAAAGGTTTTCACCAAATTCTTGTTGAAGAAGAGACCGGTCGAAGACAGCATTCTCTACGCCATTCGGACATTATGAGTTCGTAAGAATGCCCTTCGGGTTGAGAAATGCTTCTGCAACTTTTCACAGACTTAATAATTATGTTCTTCGTGACTTAATTCACAAAATCTGCGTAGTCTACCTAGATGATATATTAATATTTTCCAATAGCTTTGAAGAACATATATCTAATGTGAGAAAAATTTTTGAAAAATTAAGGGAAGCAAATCTGAAGCTTCAAATTAATAAATCTAAATTTTTCGCAAAGGAAACGTTATATTTGGGACATGTTTTGAAACTGAAGAAGTCAAACCCAATCCGACTAAAGTTGATACCATTTTACAACTTCAACCTCTTCCTACAGTAAATGGAATTAAATCATTTTTTATTATTACTGGTTACCGGAAATTCATTTGAGATTATTCAAAAGTAGCATATCGTATGATTAAGTATTTGAAAAAGGATTTTAAGTTGAATGTTAATGACCCGAATTTTATCAATGCTTTCGAAAAATTAAAGAAAATTTTAACTGAAGCCCCGGTACTTAAGTATCCGGACCAGCTTAAACTCAATGCCAGCTTAAACTCAATTGGGGCTGTTTTGCAAGAGAATGGACATGCTATATGTTTTGCCAGTTGGACTTTAAATGACTAGGAGAGAAATTTTTCAGCCACCGAGAAATAGCTTTTGGCAATTGTATGGGCCACTAATTATTTTCAGCCTTATTCATTTGGTGTTAAATTCGAAAGTGGTTATTTGTGAAATCCCAGTGTAGAGAGTTGAATCCTAGACTTTATAGGTGGATTATAAAGCTAAGCGATTTCAATTTAACGATGAACTATATAAAGGAAAAATATAATCAAGTTGCTGACTTTTTAAGCCGAATAAACAGTTATTCTGGGGAAATTAATCTTTTAGGTGCTGTTTAAGTAATGAATAAAAATTGCTTATTTAAAATTTGTATTTTGAATTTGCTCAGTGTATCATCTGTTACATTTATTTTTCTTATCGTCAAAATCACTGATTTATTCTCTTGTCCCAAATTGTTTAACGGTTCTTTAAGCTGTATCAATTTTGTATAAATACTCTCAAATCTGAAAAAACTGTAACCATTTTTGTCTTACTTATAGTAAAGGGTGGTTCAATTTAAAGGGCCGATCTTGATTTTGAATGAAACACAAATTATTTAGGAAATTCTTGTCATTTGTTTTTATTATGATAATATGTAATGGTTCAATTATGTATGGAACAAAATATCGGCCAAATGGCCGCCGCCACCTCGGCGGCACACCTCCATCCGATGGTAAAAATTTTCGATGACGCTAAGGCATAAATGAGGTTCCGTGCCGTTAATGTGCCGAATTATGTCATCCTTTAGCTCTTGAATTGCTGCTGGCTTATCAATGTACACCTTTTCTTTCAAATAACCCCAAAGAAAGAAGTCCAACGGTGTCCAATCACATGATCTTGGCGGCCAATTGACATCGCCACCACGCACAGTGGGTTCGATTATACCTAAAATGGAGATTAATTCAAGGAAGGGTGCAATTAACGAGATAATTTTTTTTTTTTTTGTATTAACAATACCCTAATTAGGCAAAAAAAAAACAAAACTTCTAATGGTTTTTAATGGATTTTTATTTTTTTTATTTAATTAAAGTAATTTATTTGAACTATCATAGTCTTTATCATCATTACAATTACTGTCATATGTATCATCATCATCATTATTGTAGGGTCCTTACCATTTATTTAGCCAATTTCGATTAAAAGCAACTAATGTTTTAAGGTTAAGAATATTCAGTTTGTTTATTAAAATTCAGACAACAAAACTGACTCTTAAGCTTATCTTAACAATTAAATATAGCATAGGTTAAGTTTTACTCTTATTCTATTAATAACCAATGTGCACTTCACTGGCGAACGTCTTCGCGCATTTTCTATACACAGTAATTTTCGACTCTACGACTCAAATGCAACTGACTGCATGTAAATATATTCATGTCGATTGTCCTCCTTTACCTATTCGTTATTGTTTTAACGAGCAAAACGAATTGTAAAAAGGGATCAACAATTAGTGTTGTACGAATATGTGCAATATGTACTCAATTATTTGTTAGTCATTGTCTTTGTCATTACTACCGCCATCCCACATTCGGCTATCCTGACGCTGACTTCGACCCCGAAGTCGGATTCCAAGGCTTCATGAATTCGGCGACGGTTGGACACCTTCTAGAACCCTCAGATTCGCCAACTTTTTCCACCTCATATCTTTCATGGTTCAATTTTACGACTACTTTGTATGGACCCAAAAACTTTGGTCGTAGCTTTAATCCTGTACCGTACTGAGTACGCTTTATAGCTACTAGATCACCTAAGTTATATTGCTTAGCACGAACTCTTTTACTATCATAACTTTTCTTATTCTCCGTTTGAATTTTCAAAATATTTTCTCTAGTGTTCTCACGAATTTGATCACGTTCATGTTGTAACTTCTCAATTGTCAGTTCCTCAAAAATTCTTTGTAGCTCGAAATCTTCTTTTCTTTTCATATCGATGCCTGTTAAAATTTTAAACGGCGTATTTTGCGTGCTTCTTGACGGAGTGTTGTTTAGGATTTGTTGAACTCGGTCAACATATCGGTACCAGTTGTTTGGCTGCTCGGCGCACATTTTGGTTAACATGGGCACGATCACTTTATGTACTCTCTCGACCTGACCGTTTCCTCTCGGCACTCCGGTCGCAATTAGCAAGTGTTGAATGCCTTCGTTTTAACAGTACTCTTCGAACTCGTTCGACGTAAATGCTGTACCTCTGTCGGTGATAACACGCACTGGATTACCAAGAACAGCTGCCTGCTTTTGTAGTTTATCCACGACTTCTCTGCTGCCTGTACTTTTCGTAGGATAGAGCCAAACGAATTTCGAGAATGCGTCGACAATAACCAGAATGTGGTTGTATAATTTTTTCGTGTTATCCATTGGACCCACGTGGTCTAAATGGTAAGGGAGCAGTGGCCTATCTGATTTCTCGATCGGATTAAGCAATCCTTCCTTCCTTCCCGCTTTGGAGTCAGTTATAATACACTCTACACAACTTTTTACAACGGCCTCTACTTTCTTTGGAATAAAAAACTGTTTTTCGACCAAATCTTTCGTCTTTTTTGTTGCGAAATGTCCTTGACGATGTGCCATTTCAATTATTTCTCTCTCCATGTTCTCTGGTATTACGATAAGTTCTTTAGCTGCATCTTTATGAACTATATCATATTTGATGAAATAATCTTCATATTCGGTCATCTCCAAAACTCTGCGAATAGCATTGATTCGATCGTCACTTTTTTGAGCTTCTTTTATGCGATGTGGTAGAGTATCTTGTATCATCAGACAAGACACACGGCTGAGAGCGTCTACATGTCTCATTTTCGTACCCGATCGGTGCTCTATGATATAATCAAAATCTTGAAGGAAAAGTGCCCAATGTGAAACTCTAACAGGAACATCCTCTTTGCGCATGGTCATAGCGAACGCGTTGCAATCAGTTATGATTTTAAATTTTAGCCCCATGACGTAAATTCTCCATTTTTTCAGCGCTTCGACAACAGCTAACACCTCTAACTCATACGAATGGTATTTCTCCTCTGCTGGTGACGCCTTTCGGCGCATATACTCGACTGGGTGTAGCTGCATATCCTCTGAATCTCTCTGAAAAAGTACTGCTCCGTAACCAAGCATACTGGCATCTGTATGAATCTCTGTTTCGGCTTTAGGGTTATAAAGTCTCAGTACCGATTCGCTCGTAAGTGCATTTTTTAATTGTTGGATCGCTAGCAGCTCCACATCGCCCATCTTAAACTTAGCATTTTTACGAAAAAGATCCGACAATGGTTTAGCGACCAATGCGTACTCTCGTATGAAGCGTCGAAAGAATGATGTAAGACCTAAAAATCTTTGCAATTCTTTCACATTAGCTGGTATGGGAAAATTTCTAATCGCTGAAATTTTTTCATCTGTGGGATATATTGATGAATTTTCTATTCTATATCCCAGAAATTTTATGTTTTTCCTCAAAAACTGGCACTTGCTCCATTTTATCTCAAGACCGTTTGACGACGCGACTTCTAAGAATTTCCTTAACTTCAAAAGGCCCTCCTCTTCATCTTTTGATGGGATAACGATATCGTCCATATAAATAATCACAGTACCATCTCTAACCAACTCTTGAAGAACTGCGGAAATATAACGGCAAAATACGGCTGGAGAATTAGAAATACCGAATGGCATAAAACAAAACTCGTATTGTCTATTGTGTGTGACGAATGCAGTATATTTTTGTGATTCTCGCTCTATAGGAACATGAAAGAAACCATTTTTCAAATCGATTGTGGTATACACTTTACCCTTTTGTAATCTCTGAACTACGTCATACCACAGCCATCGGAAAGTTATCGCGGACAATTTTTTCATTAAGACGCCGGTAATCGCTACATAGCCTGTATGTACCTATGTATCTTTTTTGGAAACTAGTACAACTGGTGAAGAATACTCAGATAAGCTTGGTTTCACTATGCTGGTCAACGTACGAAGTTCTTCTTGGGCGGCTTGCGACGGGAATATCATCTTTGAGTACGATTTACATAGGAAACTTTGCCGGCTTGAACGATTTGTACGAATTAATAGCATACTCAACTTTGGCACGAATTTCTTTACCTAAATGGCTCAGTTCTAAAATATCGCAAAGTTGTTGCTCTATAGGCATAGAAGTAATTTCACGAAACTCGTTTTGCGCTTCCGCAACGTAGGCTCACACTCATTTGAAGTTACCAACGCCTCTGCCTCGTCAGTTGAACTATATACTTTCAAACTCGCTTCAAAAATATTAACAGGCTTAACTTTTCGCCAAAATCTTGCTCCCTTCGAATCGATAAATAAATCAGCTTGACTTAAAGCATCATTTCCAATACCGGCAGAATACAAGATATCACTCTCTTTTACGACATAAAAAACAATATCTAGCTCAATTTTATCTAATTTTACTAGGCATTTAAGACAACCCATTGTCGTTATTGTTTTTCCACCAATGCCCGACAGAGTTTTTGTTCCAGATTCCAGAGTTGCATCGCTTAACTTTAAAAGAGTATCATAGCGGATTAAACTTATATCGCTGCCAGTATCGACCAAAGCAGAGACAGTCTTTCCTAACACCTCAATATCTTTAAAAACTCGTCTCGAAATTGCAGGTACATCGTCTGTCAGTGTATGAACAATCTTTTTCTCTTCCTTAACCTTCTCATATTCAGGTTTTCCCACTTGATTTGGTGCACTACACTCAAATGATTTGTGGCCAAAACCTTTACACTTAAAACATTTTATATCCACCGAACGGCAATTTTTCGAAAGGTGGCCCATCTCCCCACACTTAAAACATTTCACAGTCCCCTCGGTCTTTACGTTCTGAACCACTTTTTCAAATCTTGGCTCGCTGCCCTTAAAATTTAACGATTTCGCAGGTGCACCAATTTTTTCGTACACGATTATTTTCTCTTTCAGTTCTGAAATATTTCGCACTTGGTATAAAATAGACTTATTTATTTTAGAATCGGGAATGCCCTCGATAAAATATTCTACAATACTAATTTCATCTAAATGTATGGAACTGCCAATTTCCATTAAAGTGTACAAATATTGCTTGTAAGACTCGTCTGCCCTTTTTCTGCGACTCTTCAACATTTTATGGACTGCAATCGATGACAATTTAGTACCAAACTCTTTTCTTAAAATTGTCTTAAGAGCACCCCAATTTATTACGCCAGCTTGGCTTCTGACGAAAATTCGAGCGGCACCCGTCAACAGTTGCTTAGCGTAAATATAACACTGCAATTCATTCCATTTTACCACGTGAGAACAGTCTTCGAATTCCTGAATCCACGATTCAATATCAGGAGCACCTTCCCCGGAAAAGCGCGTTAGCGAATCTTCAATATCCCTCAGGGTAAAATTAGAACGTTCTGTCACATCCCGTGCCAAATCTGAAGTCGCATCACCGAAATTGGAGCCTTCGTCAGGACCAGTAGCGTCAGTAGCAACAGTGTTGCAGAAATGACGAATGAGACGCTCCTGTAAGTCTATTTTAGCCCCAGCAGTCGACAGTCCAACGTCCTCCGCGCTTGTCCTCAAGTCTTCCACTGTCAAAGTTAAAATGTCTCGCAACTCCATGACAGTGCACAAAAGTTTTACAAATTCGCAATAAATTTATATTAAAATATATAATAGTTATTCTAGAATACTTTAAAATTTTGAAAATTCAAAAATACAAAATTTAATTAAATTATTTTTTCAAAATATATTTTCATATGTAAGTTATTCTAAAATACTTTATAATTTTGAAAATTCAAAAATATAAAATTTAATTATTTTTTTCAAAAATATATTTTCAACCCACCCTAATGTCATAAGGAAAATAAAGAAAGAATATTTTAGAAAAACTTTCAACCAAATTCTAATTTAAATCAAGACAAAATATTATTAGCTTCAATCAATATTTTTGCCCCACCCTAACGTCTTAATGCGAAGCAGAATAATTAAAAATATGTAAAATATAAAAACACCGCTACACAATACTAAAACTGGTAAAACCGACTCAAATTAAAACTTTGATATTTAAATAGTCTAAACTTCGCTCTTAAATGTTATTTGCCTAGAATATTTTACTCTTAAATATTTTGCTCTTTACTTTAAACATTTTCATATTAGAAGGCCCTCTGCCCTTCACACAAAGGGTGTGTGTGAAACGGTAGCAAAGTTCTATGGTGAAATAAAATTTGCCTGTGGTAGAAAATTTTTATGTTTGTGCTGTGTGAAATAATAAAATTTTTGACAACGTAAAATTTTGACATAAAGAAAAAAACATTTGTTTGCAGTTTTGTGAAAATGAATAAATTAACCAAATTTTTATCAATAATCATTTCAATTCTGTTGGAAATGAGATCGTCCCAACTATTTGATGAGTTTGTTCTGATGTTAGGAAAAAGGCAAAGCCGACAGGTAAAAGGAATAAATTTTAGTGAAAATTTTCTTTAATTATTTTTTTATAGGGAGTTTTATATATGCAACCTTCTGTTTATTCTAAAACAGTAAATGCTATTATGAATGGCGATAATAAAATTACCAGGATGCATTTGAGATTGTCAGCAAATTCTCTAAAAAAGATTGTCACCTGCATTCCAAAAAAGCACCATGGTTGGTCTGTGGAATATGAAGTTATGTGTTTTCTGTACTGGATGGCATGTGGATGCAGCTATAGAGTGGTTGCAGGGTTTTTAGGCTTGAGCCGATACACAGCACGAAGCATCATTCTAAAAATGCTTAACGAAATATGCAATATGCAAAGGCTTATAAACCATGGCACCAACGCGGATTTTGAAAGACATGCTGCAAAATTTTGCCTTAAGTCAAGATCAAATTCTTTTAAGCATTTCATTGGAGCTATTGACGGTACGCACATACGGATAAAATGTCCTGTAAATAAGCATGATGAATATATCAACCACAAAAATTTTTTTCCATTCAAGTGCAGGCAGTTGTGGACAGTGAGTATAAGTTTACCGATGTGTTTGTTGGATATCCAGGTTCAGTGCATGATACAAGGGTATTCGTCAATAGCCACTTTATGCAAAAGGTTATCCATGCCAAACTTTTCCAGTTGCTATTATAACCCCATTTAAAGATCCTTTAACGGCAAACCAAGCAAAATTTAACAATGCTCTTAGTAAGGAAAGAATTACCGTTGAATCTGCATTCGGAATATTGAAAAATAGATGGAGAAATGTTTTTAACAGAGATCTGGAGCTAAAACTAGAAAATTCCATAAAGACAGTATTCGCCGCATTCGTTCTACACAATATTTGCATGCTTCAAAATGATTTCGAACCGTTCGCAATAGATGAAGACGAGACGCAAGATGTTATGCCTCCGGAACTAGACAGACCAGTAGATGACACGGAGAGTGGCATAGAGAAAAGGGATGAAATTTTTAACGAATTCATCCACACACTTCAAAATTGATTGATTTTTTGTGAAGCTTCAAATCATAAATATAATATTTCGAAAATTTGTCTTATCAGCCCAAAAATAAGTTTTTTCCATTTTATATATCCGTATGTTTGAGGTAAACTACACCAAGTCCATTTTTTCCAAAATTCAGGTTTTATATTGTCAGAATGAGGACTTTATTCCCTACAGCATTTATCCCGCTACTGCGTTAGCGTTACCCTTTCTTTCATGGACATGTTAATATGCAAGTTTATGTTTCTAGGTACCTATTAGAAAAAAAGTTCCAAAATTTTTCTGTACCTGCATAATTTTATGTTTCTAAGCTGAATACTAAAGGAAATTTAAAATGTACCGTCCAAGGGAAAATTAACAAAAACTCTCTTAAAGATTCTCATTCACTCAGGACCTTTTATTTTTAATTTAATGTTTTTAGGTCCAATATTAACGAAAATTAAAAAAAGTACCAGCTAAAGAACGAAAAAGTACCAAAATTCCCTCTTACAGCTTCTCATGCACTCAGGACTTTGCATGTTTAATTTGATTTTTTACATCCAATATTAACGGAAATTCAAAAAGTACCAGTTAAAGAATGAAAAAGTACCAAAAAGTTCCCTTATAGAGCCTTATCCAGTCAGGACATTGCATGTTGAATTTTATGTTTCTGAGTCCAATATTAGCAAAAGTTAAAAAAGTACAAGTTGAAGAACAAAAAAGCTAAGGAAAGAAATTAAATTTCCCGTATTTCCCCTTTTTGGTATGGTGACAAAAAGTACCAAAATACAGGTTTTACTTGGTGAAGTGTACATCGCAGCTACATATATAAAATAAGTTATAAAATAGTGTTATTACTTTTTTATTTATAAAACTAAAAAAATAAATGCCTCCATGGCATAATGAAAAAACAAAACAACAAAAAAAAAAACTTAAACGCAATCTATGCAATTTTTAAAAGATAATACAGCACGTGAATATTATAGGGTTGTTCAAAAATAATTGCAAATGGTCTTGCAACATAGCAAGTGCAATATATTTTAGTAAATACTATTTTATACTTTTGAGATTATAGTAAATACTATACCATTTTGAAAATGCTACGATGCAAGACCATTTGCACAAGATAATGATTTGGGGTACTGATTTTATAATTCCGAATTTCTAATTACTATTACAAATAATTATAAAATAATTACGATCACTTAGCATTTGCAATATGGTTTAGAATTTACTATAATCCAAAAAGTATATTATAGTATTTACTTAAATATTTTGCACTTGCTATGTTGCAAGACCATTTGCAATTATTTTTGAGTACTCTTATATAAAATAAAAAGAGGGAAATGTAAACTATTTACTTTTACTTCTCTTGCACATGTCTGATTACATGCACTCATAAATTTAATAAAAAATTAGTTGGAGTCGGAATCTGATGAGAGCAATAGGCTTGATGCATCAATATGTGGGTAGTCGGCTTGGACCATTTGACCGAACACTGATAAAAGAGATGACAACTTTTTTTCAATTTTTTTATGTGCTGCTCCAAACGGAAAAATTCTTTTCTTGCTTTTGAAGATCCCGTTGGAGTAGCTGATGATGACGATGAAGTCTCTTCGTGGTATTTTATTGGCGCTGGTTCAAGTGCTTTGTCTTTTGAACATTTCGGCTCCATGTGCAATATACCGTCGGTGCTGTCAATCAAAAACGGCGGATGGTAATTATCTTTTTTGTGGGCATACTCGTGGATTTTATCGAAGAACTCCCAGTCAGTTGCTTCCTCTGGCACAGCCTCTTCTCCAGTACCTTCACGAGTGTGTTATTTAAAAAACGTTTTATATTTTTTTATCAATGCATTCCATTGCGTTTTGCAGGCAATTGCATCTTTTTGGTTTGAAAAGTGGCACTGCAGTTCTGCGGCAATCTTTCTGTAATGCAAAGGTTTAATATTAATGTTATTAATTATAATTATTGTTATATGTACCTACTTCCAGCCCTCGTTGCTATTGGCATTCTTTCCGGTAAACAGAATGTCCATTTCGATCCTCTTGCTGATCAACAAGTGGCGTTCTGAGTTGCTCCCTAAAAATATATTAATAATTTTTACAAAACAACATGTGCAAATACTTACATGTTATATAATTCTTTTTAATTTTTTTTTTTGCCGCTGGTCCTGCTTCCATATTGTTTTTTTATTTTATTTAAACAAATTTTTCTTTTAAAAATCTTTTGTGTTTATTTTGCACTTTTGGTAAAATGACATTTCTTATCAGAGGTCTAAATCGGCAAATTGTTTGCGGCGGCGGTTCAGCAAAAAATAGCCTGCGTATTATTTGACAAAAGCATTGATTAGTAAAAAATTAAAAAAAAAAAATATCTATTACAATCTGTTATTATTTAAAAAATATTTGTTATTATCTATATATATAAAATTGTAACGTTACTGACTGACTGATTCATCATCGCACATCATAAACGCCTGAAGCTAAACACTGGAAATTTGGACCAGAGATAGGTCTCTCCCCAAATCGATCTACTAAGACGGGATTTTTGGAAACTCGAATGTTTAGGGGGTAAAAAGGGGTAAAAACGGGTAAATTCGGTAACCTTATATCTCCAAAACTAAAAGAGATACAAAAAATTCAATACTTATCGTTGATCGTAAGAAAAATAAGCGGACAGGTGTCTGGTACTTTTTTAAAATTCGGCTTAAAGGGTAAAAATCGTTAATATTTTAGGTACTTTTTTTTCAAAACATTTTTATTCATTCATTATATATACGTATTAAATTTTGGAAATCGGACGAACAATTGGTATGTCCGGAAATTTTTTTTTTGTACTATTGCGCTATTTATAAATCAATTTTCAGAATTCGCTCTTGCTTCTAATAGGATTTGTTTGCAGGTTGCAACTGTGAAAAAATGTTGGGCAATTTTTGGAGATTTGCACATTTGGCTTTATAAAAATGTTTGCTTTTTTTAATTTATTTATTTTAATTAAACAAATTAAATAAATATGCAACACGGCTAAAAAGAAAAGTTTGACTAAAATGAGTGGAAATATGCTATTTCAACCGGCGGCGACTTCAACTCAAAATTAAAATTCGGCGGCGGCTTGTAGACGACTTTGAGTTGCACGAACTGGGAGTGTGTCTATCATAATTTTGTGGTTGTCAAAAATTTCTACGCTAATGTCAAAATTTATACTAGCCCCCAGGGCTAGTGAAATTTTATTCACCTCAATAGTGTCAAAATTTTACTTCCATGAGTACTTTGCTACCGTTTCACACACGCCCAAACTCAATATTACATACAATATTATCAACAAACTACAATCACTTATCTTAATCTAAAAGGCGTTGCAGGCTCCTTTTATGTTGATGATAATGTTCTTTGATTGCAGCCAACGTCTCCAGCTCTCTGCTAATAATCGGCAACCACCACTTAATTTTTCACGCACTCATACACCTTACGCTCTTAAAGGCAATTTCTTCTACACACAAGCTTCCTCGGCATGGATTGCTCTATTTTTCCCCTCTCAAATTCACGGCAAAATAAGACTTTTTTTATTTAAAACAACAATACAAATGTTGGTGCATATTGTATTTTGTACAATAACTGTTTTTATAATTGGAATTTTTTATTTTTTGGTATACAGAAATTCTTAATAGTTGTTCTTGTAGGGTTTTTTTTCTTTACACTTGTTTCTTTTTAATCCAACATTATTGCTTTGGTGAACAAAATTAAAGTTTTATTTTACAATGTTCATGCAAAATATTATTGATAATTATTGATAAATTTTCTTTTTTTTTTTTGTTCATATTGCCTGCTAATGCTCGATATAAATGGGTCTGAACTTAATAGAAATCTATTAAAAATATCTTCATTCGACTTTTTCCGGCTGCATTTTCGAGCAAAGTACTGTCTGTAGTTTTTAAAGTCTTTATTCCTTGCTTCTTGAGCTTCTTCTGATAATTCTCCTATTGGTAAAAGCGCGTGTTGTACTATCTCCGGGCCGTGAATTAAAAATTTATGTAATGTGGGAGGCATGCAAAACCAGGGATATATTTCAACAAAGTACTTTGCTGTGTTGTGAGCGAAATTACGAAAACTTTCCAAATTAATCTCGTGACCACATGAAACAACAATTAGTATTGTGTGCATTTTTTTAATTAGTATTAGGTCCACTTTCATTATTTCAGCTGATATTTCAGCATTTTTAAAAAAACGTCTAGTGGTGTTTCCATCGTTAGAGTTACCAAAGCCCGGCTTTGGCTGGTCAACAATTAAACCTGTTCTTTCACGAAACTCTTTCTGAATTTGTAGTATTGTTTCAGAAACAATTTTTTTGTCCTAATCTGATTGTGCTTGCCATTTTTTTAATGGAATTTTATACGATAAGTGGAGAAGGCACTCAAAAAATCGAATCGACCCGTGTAGTGTTGATAGCCCAAACTTTAAAGTGTCTGTTCTAACTTCCCCAACAATCATGCTGTCAACTGAGTTGAACATCTTACTTGTAGCGCCACATACATAACACTTTTGCGTGGAATTCGTACCCGTTATTGCGTTGCACACTTTTCCATCTATCATTACTTAAAACAAATCGTGATGAACCTTTAGGGAATTTTCTCCAACTAAAACTAACGTTTCTTCAAGATTTTTTTTTTCATCCTCGATCCTAATTTTTTCTAAATTAGATACACTTGTTGTTTCTTTGGTGTATTCTATCTTTTAAGGCCTACAAAATCTTGTTGATGAAGGACGAGGATTTTTCAAAACTACTTCATTTTCACTAACAAGTTTAAGTGGTATGATGTATGTTATAAACACTGAAGAGTCGCTTGCATTAGAACTATAAAAAGCCTGTTTATACGAACTATGTCCGGAGCTTCCATCAAAACCCCACTTTGAAAACAAGGTTAAGTTTAATAATTTTTTTCTGTTAAAATATCATAACATTTTGGCAGCATAACTAGTCTTTCAACCGTGTGATTTAAAAGTCCTTAAAGACTAACTTGTGCTGAAGTTTCACAAAATTTAAGTTGATCTCGTTTGGGATAACACCTTAGTTTTGCTTGTTGAACTAAGTGCTTCTTCTGCATTTAGTTGTTTTAGTTTAGCCTGCTTAAAGCTTTTTCTATATTTTTCATCCTTTGTAGGTGTTGACGTTGAAATTTCTCAACTAGCTTTTCTGCCTCAACATGTCCAGAAGCTCTTAACCCTCCATTACTAACCTCTGGGTCGAATCGACCCAGACACGCAAACTTTTTAAATTAAAAAAAAACATGACGATATTTTAAATCAAGATATATGTGTAATCTAAATTTGTTTATATTTAAACGTTTATAAACAATAAACATAAGAAAAATTTATGATATTATGCATATAAAATTATTTTAAAAAACAGCCTGGGTCGACTAGACCCATAGTTAGCAATAATGTAACAAACAATACACATGTGTGTGAGCTTCAGAAGCTTGTGAATTTTCAATCGGAGTGGTAATTCGCGGTTATTTGTCGAAAATATAAGATTATCATTAGTTCTTGTGCAAAATTTTAAAATTAGTTCTTATGAAAGAGAACAAGAGCGAGTGCTCTTTCGAGCTGCCTACGAAACATTTGAAAAGAAGCCGCTGCCAGATTTGTGATTACAAACAAGATCGTAAAACCAAAACCACGTGCTCTAAATGTGGAAAATATATTTGCCAGAAGCACTGTTGTATATTGTGCTCAAATTGCATTGCTTCTGCACAAGAGAATCCATTTATGACGATATGTTCGATGATGAAAATTCCGAATAAAAGGTAACATTTACAGTACATAACTGAAAAATGTTTGCTTTAGCCATACCAATTTTTCTTTCTAACATTTTACTATTATATTTCAGGTTTCAAATGCACTTTATTTGACGTCAATATCTTAAAAACTCATAATTTTATGCGCAATTCGGCTGGATAACTTTTTTTTCACTTTTTTTTAGCTATATTGTAATGAATTCATACTTATTTTTAATTTAAATATTTTTTTTTAATTTACACCATTGTATACTAAAATTAAACAATAAAAGACTAAAATCTACCAAAAGAAGTATACGTTTTATCAATTTATAAGTTGAGACGATTTCAATGGATAATACAATTGAGGGTCGATAAGACCCATGGTTAGTAACCATGCGACATGATTTAAGGTTAGTAATGCAGGGTTAAACTGATTTGTGTAGCATGAGTAAAAACTGGCAATGAAATACTATCTTTAATGCTTCTAGTTTTCTTTGATTTAGTTTTCTCTCTGCAATTTTCGAATGAAAGTTCCTTGCGACCTCCTTTATTTGGTGGAGGAACAAATGAGATAGAAGCATTTAGCCATTCAGTATTTAATTCCAAAAAACGATCATGGTACCTTTTACATTTACTATATCGAGATTTTAACTGTTTAATAAAATTATCAAACGTTTGGTTGAAAAAACTCATATTGCTGGGGTTCATACGCTCAATGGTTTTCATTTTAAGAAAATTGACTTTATCCTTCCAATCATTTAAAGCGGTATTTCTCATAAAGTTGTATAGTTCTAGGCGCGATATCAAAATAGTTTTGGGGATTATTCCTAAAAATGTTAAATTTGTTCTTATTTAATTTAACTGTTTAATCGGTTTTCCAATTACCTTATACCGATTACTTTATTTAATGCAAAACACAATACGCACTTTACAAAAACTTCAAATTTTAAAACAGCAAAAAACACTACTGAAAAACAAAACATAAAAAAAGCACAAAAATAACGGCATAGAGATGGGCGCGTGAAACAGTTTATTCGCAAACATTATTATTTATAAATTACGATAGTCAGTTTAATTTCAAAAAATATTAAACGTCAAACGCATTGGTAAAAAAAAGTTGATTGCCCAAAGTACGTGATTGAAAACAGTTATTATATAGGCGTGACTATTTCGGCACGGGCAAATTAGTATAAGATGTAAAACCATTACGTGAATTTGGTAAATTATTAGAAAGTCCTATTTTTTCGCTGGAATTGAGTGTTAATTTTTATTCTTTTCTGGTAAATTGGTCACCCTCGTGAACATACGTGATCAAACGCCACTCACGCAGCCATCTCTATTAAATATCAAAATATATTGACAATAATATCAACAATAACAAAAATAGCTAACATTGAGAGTAAGACAATAGTAACAACAAAAACACTGCGAATATGGTAAATAAAAAAATTTTAAACACAAGAATTATTAATATCTTAAAACGGGGCAACAAAAAGGCAAACTTTTTTCTTTGTAATATCAAGTAGAAATCCCATACTTTTCAAAAAAACACAATTTCAAAGCCGGCACTTTACTACTTTGTTACTTCTGGTCCATCATATATGGAAAATTTCCAGATCTTAGAGCTTTTTTTTAAAAAAATATTAAAAATATTTCCACACATATTTTTATAAACACAAAATCATTTTTTTGTACACTTAAATACATGAAGTTGAAGGTTCCATCATAAAAGTTTAACTTTATTAATTTTAAATTTAAAAAAATAATCACTGCTTTTTATCAAATTTCAATTTTTCACTTTTTAAGAAAACAGCAATAATTAGCTAACTTTGACAGCTCACTACGGATGAAGTAAACAACTTATATGGTTCAAATTTTAAATAGTGATGTAGAATTTTATCTAGTTTTGTTCGATACCAATGATTATGGCAAAAACTTAATTCTAAAATTTCAATTAAGCGCCACTTTGGACCCATTTCAACCCAATGTGCCACGTGAGATAACACGGCATTGAATTTGTAGCACCGTCCTGTTGAAACCACATATCGTGCACAAAAAGTTCGTTATCATCTCACGATAGCGAACACCATTCACACTAACTGCCTGATCGGCCTCATTTTGGAAAAAATACGGCCCGATGATGCCGCCAGCTCAAAACCACACCAAACAGTCACTCCTTGTGGGTGCATTGGTTTTTCGACAATCAATCTTGGATTATCATTCGCCCAAATCCGGCAATTCTGCTTATTGACGAATCCACTGAGGTGAAAATGTGTCTCATCACTGAAGATGATTTTCTTCTAAAATTGATCATCCACTGTTGCCATTTCTTGCCACCATTCTGACCATTGACGACGATTGGAATGGTCAAGAGGCTTTAGTTCTTGAGTCAATTGCACCTTGTAAGCGTGTAAATGCAAGTCTTTATGCATAATGTTCATCAACGACGAGCGTGAGAGGTGCAATTGTTGAGCTCTTCAGCCACACTATCGCGAACAGCAGCAATATTTTCTGCAGTACGAGCATGCACTGGAGTTTTCACATCTCCTACAGACCCAAATTTTTGTACGATTTTTCCGACTGTACGCACATTTGGACGATTAAATTGACCGAAAAAATCACGAAGTGCACGATATGCATTTTGATTTGAACGCCCATTTTCATAATAAGCCTGAATAACTTGAATGCGTTGCTCGATTGTGTATCTTTCCATGGTTCAAATTGAAATAGTCTGAAATTGAGAAATGTCAAATGAAATGCAGAAAAAAACTTGACGTTTAGGTGTGGTTCACATTCAACATCGGCCCTTAAAATTTAACCACCTTTTAGCTATATACATACATTACTGTTTGTTTAATAAAAATATTCAACTTGTTCTTCAACTTAAACTCCGTGTTTTTTTTAATTCGAAAAACGAAAGTTTATAAAACAAATTTAATTGCGTACAAAAATTGAAACAAAATTCGTGTAAAAAGTTATACGTCAACAGGTGGTATTGATGATAATGATTCATTGAAATGGCAACTATTTACTCTCAGGAAGATGATCATATTTGTATATTGGATACTATAGTGAACAGATTTAAAACTCAAATTATTTTAACGAACAATAAAACCAGAGAATTTGAGATTAAACATGGCAATAGGAAAATTTATATGAATTCTTCGGATCTGGTAGATAATTTGAATGAAATATTGGGACGAAATATAGAAAAAGGGAAAGTCGGAATTTTCACAGAGTTAAACGATCGGAAATATAATATTTTAAAAAGAAAATTATAGCGTTATTTAAAGGAAATAATAACGTAAAATTCGTAAGATGTTCCTATCATGCCAAGGACATGTCATCTGAGGATGAAACTTATAATAAAATTGGTCATTACCGTAAAAACGAAACAGGACACACTGCAATTAATGAGAATTATGAGGGTTTGAAGAAATAAATATATATCCCAAATTTGAATACGTTAATAATTGCGATGTTTGCAATAGAGTAAAATTTGATAGAAATCCTGTAAAGAATAAATTTCATCTGACTGAAACTCCAACAGATATTGGACAAATCATTCACATGGATACATATACCAATTCTAGTTTTTGACACTCATAGATAAATTTTCCAAATTTGCTACCGCAAACAGGACTATGTAATCAGACCATTATTGAGAAACTTAGGTTGTATAAGTCACAAAAAAGACATTTTGTTAAGCTCGTTTCCAAAATTGAGTTTAAATGCTATTTATGAGTTTAAAGGATATCTATTGAAGCTCATTTTGTAACACCTAACTGGAAATGCGGACGTAGAAAGACTACAGAATACAATTTGTGAAAAAATAAGGGTTTTAACAATTGAACAACAATCTATGAGTATTAAGGACAAAATGAGTAAGTCAATAGAATATTATAATACTAGTTTTCACTCTGCTATAAAGGAAAAACCCATTAATGTCGAATATGTTAACTGTGACAACGGAAAGATACATGATAATATGATAGCAAATTAAGAAAAATATATTAGTAAGAGAAATGAAAATCTGGAGCTTTATTCTGATCAACGAAATTTTGGTTAGATTAAAAATTATAAAACATTAAGACAAAAAGAACAGCCAACGTTTAGACTAAGTGAACTAGATAACATACACAGTTCAAACATTAAAAGAGGGACAAAATATCGTGGAGTCTTGAATACAAACCAATATAATGACTGAGAAAATGTATGTATCTCCTAATATATTTCAATTATTTAATATAATTTTAAATAAATATTTATTCAAGAACTTAATCTCTCATAGCATTTTAATATTATTAAAAATTATTGTTAATACCCAAAAACGATGTTTATTACCTCGTTTATTTGTTTACTCTTCATTATTCTTTTCTCATACAAGGTGGCGCAAAAGTAATCCTCCTATCAGAAAATGCTATAAATTTTGCGATTGGCCCCTAATGTCAGTTCTGTTTTGACATTTGTGTAGTAAACACATGCGAAATACACGTTAATAAACAATGTTACGCTACACTGCTCCAGAACGCGGAATATTGGTGACTATTTATTTGAGCAATAATGAAGATGATTTTTCATCAAAAATAATCATGAGTGATGAGGCCCATTTCCATCTTAGCGGGTACGTAAATAAGCAAAATTTACGCTTCTGGGGCACTGAAAATCCGCGTGTAACCAACGAAGAGCCATTACACCCGCTCAAAGTCACTGTATGGTGTGCTGTTTTCGCTGGAGGAGTCATCGGACATTTTTCTTCGAAGACGTCGCGGGCCAAACGGTTACTGTGAATGGTGAGCGCTTCAGAGCAATTATCAACGAGTTCTTTTTGCCGCAACTTGATGAATTGGGATTGGAAAACATGTGGTTCCAACAGGACGGTGCAACGCCACACACTTCACGTGCCACAACCGATATGCTGAAGGATGCATTTCCCGGGCGCCTAATCTCCTGTTTTGGCGATTTGCACTGGCCAGCAAGATCGCCTGATTTGACCGCTCCAGACTTCTTTTTGTGGGGCTTTTTGAAGTCGCGGGTTTATGTCAACAAGCCTCAGACTCTTGCAGCTCTTAAAGACAATATCCGTCAAGAATGTGAGGACCTATCGCCGGAAGTTTTGGCCAAAGTGATGGAAAATGCCATAAAAAGGGCTCAAATGACAATCAACTGTGGCGGCGGCCATTTACATGACATCATATTCTCGACTTGATGTAAAAAAAATTAAAAGACCAAATAAAAATAATCCACAAGAAGAATTAAAGTTTTTAATTTTTTGTTAAATTACAGCCAAAAAACATCGGAAGGTTATTTTTGCGCCACCCTGTACTTATTATTTTGATTATTTTTTACTTATTTTATTAATTACTTTTTAAATCTCTCTTTATTACAAAACACTGGTTTAGGTTTTTATCCCCAAACTATATTTTTAACTTAGTTTTAAAAGTCAGTCTTATTCTGATCATTGAACAAATAAATTTAAATTTGTTATATTAAAAATATAAACATCTTAAGTTTGAATCAGTAATTACATAAGCGTTGAAGAATTGTCGGAAGTCTACGACTTAGAACGCAACATGGGGCCACGAACTATGCCCGTGTTATTAAAAAAAGGTGCGCTCCTGTGGTTCCGGAACAACAACGGGCATTGGTTTCCTGGCTGATTTTCTGGTATTTTTCCTACCTCTCAGATACTTGGAGGACCGATTTGAAGATATCCGGAAGCGGCAGCAAAGAAATCGCGACAGTTTTAAAGACTATGTCAACTTGATCAGATCTTTCGTATGTATATTCGACGCAAAGATTTTTCCAACCTCGATAAGCTCATTTACATGGCCGAGGAGTATGAACGTATCAAAGCGAATCACCCTAAAATAGGGCTAGATAACCGCCAAAACGTAACCCATCGAAAAGGTTGTACCAGACAAGTAATCCAAGGAAAAAACCCCTCCTATAAACCCTAAAACGGCGTGAAGATTATGTGGGCAGGATTGTCACGATTTAAGATTCTGCCGCAACCAAAGCGTTTTGTTCTGTTAGGAGTGCGGCCGCAGAGAGATCAGAACAATAGATTGTTGCCGAGAAGGTTCGGCAGACTTCACGGTACCGCTCCAACAGCAAGTGGAAGGAGCGGCCCAAACTCAACACCCTTTGCCTCAGTAAGTGCCTTCCGGCAGACTGAACATCGGCTGCTGGCTACCGTTGACCTAGGCAACCAACAGAAAGAGGTCACGATCGATACAGGTGCGTCAAAAAGTTACGCGAACGAGGATCTGGCCAATGAACTCAGAGGTAATAACGAAGTTGTGCGAGTTAATAACATGATTAGTTTGGCCGATGGTACCAGCGTTTAGATAAAGGGGGAAGTAAGGGTGAACGTAAGCCTTGGAGGAGAAAATTGTCGGTTGGAAATGGGGGTAATACCCGACATGGTCGATAATGCGCTCCTGGGTTTCGATTTTCTAAGGGCTGTCAGGGCAGAAATACGTATTGGAAACCAGGTAATGTAATTGGAGCCCATGAAGACACCGGTGACACCGTGTGCAAAATGGTATGGTACGATGAGCCGGAGGAGAGACGAGTGACGACGGCAACCGATGAGCAAATAATCCAAAAGCATCTCAGAAATGAGATTGCAAAGTTTGAAGGCATACAAGGCCCAACCCCTTTGGCAGAACACAAGATAATGCTAAAGAATGGCAGGCCGGTAAGGCAAAGGTACACGCAACGGGATCCCGAAACGCAGCGAATAATAAAAGAGAAGGTAGATGAATTGTTAAGAAACGGGTGCATCGAACCTTCGAAAAGTCCGTACAGCGCCCCAATAGGCTCCGAAGCAAAATGGCTCATTCTGGCTCTGCATCGACTACCGCCTGCTAAACGCCCGAACCGTTCTGATAAAGAACGGGTACTGACAGATACCGAGGGCCGAATGCAGTAAAGAATACACGGCATTTGCCGTTGCCGGCAAAGGCTTGTTTCTGTAGAAGGTGATGTCTTTTGACATCAATTCATCGCCGGCGACATTCCAAAGAACAATAGACCGGGTTATCGAGCCCTAAATGGAACCGCATGAAATCGCCTATCTGAATGACATCGTTGCACTTGTAGGAACATTAGATGAACATATGGCGAACTTGAGGAAGGTATTTTGGCGACTCAGAGATGCCAGGCTGAAGATAAACTGTGAGAAGAACTTGGGAACCAAGAACGGGTGATTGCTTACGCAAGTCGGAGATTAAACCAAACCGAATTTAACTATTCACCAACACAGAAGGAGTGTCTGGCGATCGTATGAGCAATTAGTAAACTACGGCGGTACCTAGGGTGCCACCATTTTACAGTAGTGACTGATCATCTCTCTCTAAAGTGGCTAAATTCGATAGAGAGCCCGTCCGGAAGAGTGGCTTGATAGGCGCCGGAACTACAGCAGTATAATTTCGATGTGCAGTACCGGCGTGGCAAGTTTAACGTTGTAGCGGACGCTCTATCGAGGCAGCTTGTCAATGTGTGTAAGACAGTCCAGGAAAATCCCAAAGAGTGTCCTTGGTAAAAAAAGCGATGTGATGAGGTGGCCGAATATCCGAGAAGTACGCCGACTACGCACTGATAAACGGTCAGCTATATAGACACCTGCCGACAGTCGACGACAGTGAAGAATGTGTGGCGGCAGTACACAAACGGGTTCTAGAAGTAAATCACGATTCCCCGGCGGCTGGTCATCTTGGAATCCGGAAGACACTAGCTACTATTGGCCATTTATGTTTACGGATATCAGGAGTATGTGCGAAATTGTCAAAACTGCCAAATGTTTAAACCCCGCCAACAACTGCCTGCTGACCAAATGCTAACCAGAAGGGCGGAAGAGTTGTGGGCCACTACCGAGATCAAAGCACGGGAATTCCATGCTGCTGGTATTCACCGACAAAATTTTGAAAATGGTCCGAATTCCGCGAAAGAATTTTAGCAAACTTTGGAGTCCCTGAGATGCTCAACACTGATAATGGTACGCGGTTTACCTGTAAAATGTTTTGGCAATACTTGCAAGGATTGGCTGTGAAACATCAGCTTACAGCCCCGTACACCCCACAAGCAAACCCGACCGAGAAAGTGAACCGAACAATGAAAACTATGATCGCTCAATACTCGAAAGCAAATCAGAAGACTTGTGATAATATAATACCGGAAATTCAGATTCCACCCAATATAGCCCCGTATTTTTTGTTCAAGGAAGGGAACCAAGGCTTCCAGACGCATTGTATGATGAGGTGACGAATGATACTCGTCAAGCTGATGCAGAAGATATTTACAATGGTCAGGAAAAATCTCCAGAGGGTTGGTGAAAGTCACGCCCGGTATTATAATCTCAGACGCAGAACATGGAGACCAAAAATAGGCGAGTTATTTTTGGTAAAAGATCAATTTGGTAAAAATCTGTTATGCTACAAAATTCTTTTGACGAAACGTCAAAGACTCGGCTTGGTGCAATATATTATAAATTCTTTACCACATTATCGTGACCGGAAAATCTAATTGTCAGGAGAAAATCGCGCGATTTTTGGTAAAAAATTTTCATTTTGTTATTCGTATATTAATAGTTGTAGAAGTTGGCGCCGCGGACGAAAATTTTGTTTTTCATACATTAAGAACAAATATAATTCTTAACAAGTTTCAAAATTGTCGAGCGTTAAGACGCAATGTCATAGAAAACTATTCGCTCTAAAATTTTATAAAATAAAAAACAAAAAACCGCAAATTGGAAATTGATGGCTCTTCCATTGTTACTGGCAAATTTAATAAGAACTGGCTAAAAGGACAAACTCATGGACGGAGAACAGAAATTTACTTAATTTTTTAACTATTTTGAAAGGCAGTGGTTCCGCATCACTAAAATATTTGATTTATATAAAATGATTTTTATTCTATCTCTCTAAAATATTTAAATTTAGGTTGGCCCAAGTAACTATTCGTTACATTCGGATGTTATTGATTCCATGCAATATAAATGCGTATAATGCTGTGCATCAGAGAACTGCAACTGCTGATTGCAAAACGTTCATACGCAATCAACACAAGAATAAATAAGTGTTTGCGTTCAAACGCTGAATATACTCCAACACACATATTTGTTGATGATTTTAAATCAATCAAACGACGTGCAAATTGTTGTGTCACTGATTTATAATCATCGGTCGTTTTTATACCATTGATTTTATTCTGTTCGATCGAGTCAACAACAATTATTTTGCTGTAGAATAAATCAGAAAAAACATCAAACAACGCGTATGTGTCTATTCATAATTAAAACAAAATAGTTTCTTATCTATAAAAAGGGGGTGGTTTTGTAGAAACACATTTCATAAATGGTTTAATGTACATTAGGGTGGGTCTAAAATCATTTTTTTAGAATTTTTATTAGTAATACCAAAAATATTGTTCTTTGTGAAATTTGTTTTTTTTTAATTTAGGTCGATATCTCAGGCTCGCCCAATTTGGTTAAAGTTAAATATTGCCTAATTTCCAATCAAAATAGATGGAAAAAAATTTAGACAATATTTAAATTTTTCCGGATTAGGCAAGCCTGAGATATCGACTTAAATTTTTTTCCAAAAAAAATATGTTTATTTCATAAAGAAGAATATTTTTTGTATTGTGTTACTAATAAAAATTCTAAAAAAGCGAACTTAAGTCCCACCCTAATGTACACTATGACATTTATGAAATGTGTTTCCATTTTGTTTTAATTATGAATACACACATACGCGTTGTTTATTGTTTTTTTCTGATTTATTCAACGCTGACTTTTCGTTGAGTGATTACATTTGCAAAAAAAATAATCGACAAATGATTCAAACTGATCCGAATTACGCGTTCAGTAACATGATGCTGATTTTATTCTACAGTGAATTTTATTGAGTTATTAAATGTGAACAAGAACTTTTCTGTATGATTAAAGTTGATTTTACAGTTCTCTACTGTGCATAAGCAACATTTCTTTGATTTGCATATTTTGGGGTAATTTTTCATTTCATCGTATTTGGGGTCGTTTTTTACTTCTTCAAACTGGTGTTATTTTACATAATGAATAAAAGCCTCAATCTAGTTAATGAAAATATGCCCAAACTTAATTTTAGTGTCAATTTTCATAATGAAATTTTGCCCCAAAAAAATTGGTCTTAATTACATTTTAAGATTGGGGTCATATGTCTTGGGGCCATTTTGCACAACGCCACCGTGAACTACGTCGAGTTCTTTAAAAATAAAAAACAGCGCAGATTATGGGAACGTGGAAGACCCACGTGCAAAATTTTACTCAAATTCAATGACCATATCAAAAACGATTAGATTCTTTCAACAACTTTTGGAATGACTCCAAATGTAATTTACAAAGCATCAATTGAAATTCAAAAACAACATATTAAATTAAATAAATATTTGTTGAATTTCAATTATTTTTTTAAATTGCTTTTGTTATTTTTTAATTTTAATTGATCTTTTTAAATAATGAATTTAAATTCTGTTCTTATATTTTTTTCAGCTTTTTAATGGTAACTGAACAACATTTTGTACGGAGTTTCTGACAATTAGTTTTTAATGACGTAATTGCAAGTCATTACATAATGTATATTAGAACTTCACTTTTAGACCGTTAATTTTTGATGACGTAATTGGGAGCCATTTCATAATGTACTTTTAAACTCCATTTTTAGGGCATTATTGCAAGAAATTATATAATACATTGTCAAACTCTATTTTCAGACCGTTAATTAATTTTATTTATTTATTTATTTAATTGAAATATTCAAAATTTTTAAAAGTCTGGAGTTTTAATTATATTTTAAAATTCACTTAACTAATTCCATTTCTTTCTCCTTTTTTTCTGAATTTTTTTAACTTCACTTGACAACAACAGATGAAAGACAGACAAACTGTAATTTTTTCTGTCCAATTCGACTATTACTTCTGTCATACAATCAGGAAAGCTTTTTCTCTTTTCTTGTTCTTTGTGTTTTATAACAAATTTATCAAAGTAGCTCAATCGCAAAATACTTATAAAAATTTCATAATATATCATATGGTACACTTCTATAATGATTTCCCTTTTAGGCAATCAATGGCAACTATATTAATTAAATAGTCTGGAGTTTTAATTATTTTTTAAAATTCACTTAACTAATTCCATTTCTTTCTCCTTTTTTTCTGAATTTTTATACCCTTCACCACAGGTGGAAGGGTATATATAAGTTTGTCATTCCGTTTGTAATTTCTACAATATTGATCTTAGACCCTATAAAGTATATATATTCTGGGTCCTTATGAAGAGCGAAGTTGATTTAACGATGTCCGTCTGTCCGTCTGTCCGTCTGTGTGTTGAAATGGGTTTTCCGAAGAACCCAGACGTGATGAGGACTTGATTCTTTTTTATTTCTGTTACATGTGATCCATTTCTGTTTGCTATTAAAAATCAGACAGATCGGTTAATAAATGGCTGAGATATTAGCAAAAAACCAGGACTACCTCTAATTTTTCCAGTAAAATCCCTTTGTTTAATATGTATGTAGAATTTTGAGCATAACAACACATCCATGTGTTAAAATTCTTTTCTTTCATCTACACCATTTATACACAAACAACACACATACAAAGATTTGTCATTTAAATAAAAACTAAACAAATCCCTAATGACGAAGACTTTTATATATGTACATCTATTGACGATGATTTTGTGTGAGCTTCAATAGCTCAGTTGTCTAGACGCTATGTCACAAATACTTTTTTTCTCTAAGCCCACGGAGTTCGAGGTTCAAATCTCGCTCAGGTCAATTCACTTTTTTTTTTTGTACATTTTTTTTATTATTTTCTTAATATTTTTTTTTTTGCTTATTTTTGGTTTTTTTTTAACATTTAATAATTAATTTATATAAAATTTTATATTAATAATTAAAATTCTTTTCTTTCATCTCCACCTTTTATACACAAACAACACACATACAAAGATTTGTCATTTAAATAAAAACTAAACAAATCCCTAATGAACGAAGACTTTTATATATGTACATCTATTGACGATGATTTTGTGTGAGCTTCAATAGCTCAGTTGTCTAGACGCCATGTCACAAATACTTTTTTTCTCTAAGGCCGCGGGTTCGAATCTCGGTCAGGTCAATTCACTTTTTTTTTGTACATTTTTTTTTTATTTTCTTAAGATTTTTTTTTGCATATTTTTTGTTTATTTTTTACATTTAATAATTAATTTAAATAAAATTTTATATTAATAATTAAATAATCCATAAATAGGCTAAAAACATCAAAATTTTTATAAAAACCCTCTGATACAAACAAAATACAAACGGTTTTATTTCTTTTTTTTGCTCCGATTTAAAAGAATTTATAAAAAGATTTTTAAACCATTTTATTTCTCACATATTAAGAACATTTTATACATAATTTACCTTTGAGTGCAACTATTTTAGGTCATAACTTATAATAATTTATAAAAAAAATTATAAACTATTTTCCTTCAAATTTTTAAAATTAAGCTAAAGAAATTACAAATATTTCTAATAAAAAAGCGAAATAAAATCCCAAATGTAAATTTTCCAGCTAAATCAAACTATTTTGTAGAAATAAAACACATGCAGTTGTAGTGATTTCTTTTAACGATTTGTTGAAATTCTTTTCTTTCACCTCTTCACCTTTTATACACAAACAACAAACACTATTCTAGAGCTGTATTATGACCTATGGATACGTCTTATATAGCAAAAGATCGAAAATCTTTAGTATAACACATTTGCTGAAAAACTCGGAAATATCGTTTCAGATACAAAAAAGTTATGCCCAAAACATAAATTTTTTTAAAGTACCTATATTCCCGAGTCCAAGTTTTATCTCCAAACTAAATCGTTAATTTCCTCTTAAAGGCGTCCGTATATAAATCTGTCCATTCCATATATGTCCATATATAAACTTCAGTTTTTTCCCAACCATGGTGAAGGGTATATAAGATTCGGCATAGCCGAATTTAGCCGCTCTTACTTGTTTTAACTTCACTTGACAACAACAGATGAAAGACAGACAAACTGTAATTTTTTCTGTCCAATTCGACTATTACTTCTGTCATACAATCAGGAAAGCTTTTTCTCTTTTCTTGTTCTTTGTGTTTTATAACAAATTTATCAAAGTAGCTCAATCGCAAAATACTTATAAAAATTTCATAATATATCATATGGTACACTTCTATAATGATTTCCCTTTTAGGCAATCAATAGCAACTATATTAATTAAATAGTTTTGTTTAAGACAAATTATTATGTTTAATTTAGGCTCACTTAAAAAACATACTGATTACAACCGAATGGTTGTAAAATTTCGTTGCATTACTCAATCCTGTATATCATACAATCGAAAAGTACTATATAAAGAATGATCTTGTAATAAAGTAATAAAACATCGTATGTCATGAGATTATGTTAGGCAAAAAAAAAAATGTAACACTATATCTATAACTACTTGTTTTCATATATGGACTTCAACGGAACACGAAATGTAGCAATTATATTGTATATCCTGCTCTGCATTTACTAACAAACACATAATTTATTTGTTATTTTTTGTTGTTTTTAGTATTTTTTCAAATATTTTTGTTTACATTCAAAAGAGAAAGCCAAGAATTGCCAAGACTTTTCAGCATTTTTATAAAATCATACTATTTAACTACTGTAACTACTTTAAAAGTCTATACGTATAAGTGTTGTTAATTAAATATTTTCAATTTTAAATACGTATGTTTTGATATAATAATAAACTCGTAAATCTGATATTTTGGGGATTCCAGTAAAGAGTTAATGTGGTATTTGAATCTCATAGTTTTAATTTAAAAAAGTAAAACAATTGGAAACACGATTTTTTTGTTTTAAAAGAAAATATACAAATTAAATAATTCCACTTAGGACCTGTACAAGGTAGCTAATTAAATTCTAAACTAAATACAAATTGACAAAAGATTTTATAATATCTTAGTCAAAATATTTAAACAATTTTTAAAATTTCATAGAAATTTGGATACCTGAACTTAGTTTAGATTTTATTTAGCCAGCTCACGCCCACACAAAGTACAATATTTAAAAACAATAATCTACATATATTTTTTTCTAACGTTTTTATTATTCTGTTGTTTTGCTGATTTTTAAACACAATACTGAGTAATAGAAGATAAAGGTAGTCGACGTGTAAATTTCCCTGAAATCTGGTCAAACCCAATTGGACTTGCAAAAAAATTATTTGGTCTTGCAAAGAAAATCAATTGGAAACAAAAAATACAAATAGTTTCGGGGGGTCCAGGCCCCTGGGCCCGAGGTCATCCTACTAAATCTTATAACAAATATATTTCATAAGAAAAAGAAAACAACAACCGAGAAAAGCGAAAAAAATATATAACAATAAATCGAATGAAAAAAGAAGAAAAAATATATATACATGGCTAGGGGTCACCCTAATAAATCTAATAACAAATAAGTTTCAAAAGAAAATGATAACAACAGTCGAGAAAAAGAAATATATATATAAATAAATAAGGGCCGCCACTGAAAATAATCAGTGGGAAAAGTGTCACCCTAATGTTAAAATCATTAGAACCGCAACTATAACGAGTTATGTATATGTAAACAATAAGCAAGAACAACAAGCACAATGTTATACAGTTACAACTAAGTGACAATGCTTAAAACAAAAAAGGAGAAAAAATACAAACAGGTAAATACACTCTTACCTACCTGCAAGTAAAAAAAAATAAACTACAGCATCTCCGTTGATTAACAACAATAACAATAGGGAATGTGAAGACCAAAGTTCTAAGATGTACCTCAATAATGAGTTAGCCCATACTCCAGGTAACACATATTTCAAATTTCAGGTTTTTTCCCTTTGAACGTAATTTTTACCATGTACCTGCCTAAAATTCTAAAATGTAG
This sequence comes from Eustalomyia histrio, assembly GCA_949748255.1. Classification (NCBI taxonomy): domain Eukaryota; kingdom Metazoa; phylum Arthropoda; class Insecta; order Diptera; family Anthomyiidae; genus Eustalomyia; species Eustalomyia histrio. The sequence continues at coordinate 162,656,100 of OX456523.1, read as the reverse complement.
CTGATCATCATATATTTAAAATTTCATGTTTCTGTCTAAATCGGTGTGGGCAGCCCGTTAAGGAGGAGACTGGTCACCTTTTTGCCCCTCCCCGTACATAATTCCAAAAATCCGACCTAGGTAATGCACTGCAATAAGAACCTTTGCACCAAATTTCAACTTATCAGCTCCAGCGGTTTTGGCAAGACGTCAAGGGTGATAATTTTTCACTTTTCTGCGCCTCCCCGCTGACTTTTCCAAAAATTGCGTCTTAACTGTTATCTACACTGGTGATGGAGCCTGCATACTAAATTTCAACTTCCTAGATCCAACGGTTTGTGCAGGCTGTTAAGGGGAAGACTTCATCGATGAGTTAGCACATACTCCACGAATAGCATATTTTAAATTTCAGGTTTCTAGTTACAGGGGTTTGGGCAGGCCATTTTGGTCTTCCCCGTTTTAGCGAATGTCTACGCCGCAGGGGGAACCTACATACCAAATTTAGGGTCCTTCCTGCGGTTTGGGCTGGGAGATTTTGAATAAAATAAATATTTACATATTTACACATTTACACATTTTTACATTTTGTTACTTACACATTTGCACATGGGCATATTTACACATTTGCTCATTTAGATTACCATTAAACGATCGATCCATCAGACCATCAATCTATCAAACAATCAAATGTTCACTTTTGCAAATTTGCATATTTTCACATTTGAACTTTGCACTTCTGCAAATTTCTATGTAATAAAAAAAAAAATAGTTTCTTAAGAAAGCCGCTGTAAATCAATAGAAAGTTGATCAGTGATTTTTTATAAAAACAATCGGCATAAAAGTGTTAAAATAATAAAAACAATATAAGCGCCTGGACGCTAAAAATCATACATTATATGTTATAAAAAAAATTTAATCACAAACCCCTTGTTACTTCTTCTTTATTGTAAACACAAAACAATAAAAATAATAATAATAATAAACAAAACACACAACAAAGTTTTTATGAGTGATCTCAGCCTAAATGGCCAAAATGCATACATTACAGTGAAAGTAAAAGATAATAAAGTAAACAATAACAATTGCAACAGCAATTATTTAACCGCGAAGCCAGTCAGAGCTAGGTTTCTTACTCCATCTCTTTTAAATAGTGATCAAGAAAAAGCGCCAAATTATACCAATATTGTTGGTGTAGAAAAGAGATTTGATTGTACAAACCAACACCATATGAGTATTCTCTGCCTGCTTTGACTGCAAACACTTTGTCAGCATCAGCAATGGAAAAACAAATTAACACTATTGAAACTCCCGGTACTAATCTGGTTTGTTCAAAAGTAGCTAAGCTAAAACAATCTTCTTGCAAACAAATTCGGCCATAACACCAGTTAACGGTATCTTATCTAACCCTATGTTACAAACAGGGGGTCACGGCTCATTACCCAGAAGGGCCGTGTTTTGTTTGATGCAATTTCTTAAATGGGTTTAGATGTGATCTCAGGTGGAGAACCTACTTATTGGCCAACAGATCAGCAGAAAATACCGGATCTTATTAATTTTGTAAAAACAAAGGGTATCCCCAGTGACTTGATAAGGGTGGTCCTCGTTGGACCTCCCCTCAGATCACACACGCACTATTCTTACTATTATAAACCCCCATGAAATTGTATCACCCACTGGTGATTTAGCACTGACAGGCAGAGGAACAACTTGGCTAATATATAAAAAATTTCTCAGTACTCATTGCTCGGAAAACATACAGCTAAGAACACCAGACGATATTGACCTCTCGATAAGAAACTTCGAATCAAATCTCAAACTTGCTGCTAAACTTTCTATTGAAAGCTTCCCCACACAACAGACCAAATGTAATTTTTTCTGCGGATGTCGAACGACTCTTAAATGAAAAAGAAGAGCTCGAAGAGAGTGGCAATTGCACAGATCTCCACAACTCAAGCAACGATTGAAAGAATGTACAAAAAACTTACAACGGTTACTTAAACACCAGAAAATTGCTTCACTTAATATATTCCTTCAGAACTTGGATCCTACATCAGCAACCGATTACTGGTTATGGCGTGCTACGAGAAATCTTAAAAGACCTGTCCTTTGCATGAATCAAACGGAGGTTGGGCACAAAATGATACCCAGAAAGGAGATCTGTTTGTAGAACATTTAAGAAAAGTATTCACGCCAAATATACCATATTCTATAGAAGAGTTGCCACCATTTGTACCCCAGCACATAGTAGATTACACCCCATTATCGTTTGAGATTCGGGATCGTTGAATTAAACTCCAAAAAAGCACCTGGTATTGATAATATCAGTAACAAGATGCTTATGGAGCTACCCCGTGTAGCATTAAGAATAATTCTATTTATTTTTAATGCTATAATGCGCCAAGAATATTATCCCCCAGAATGGAAAGTTTCACTCGTTAAAATGATACCCAAGCCAGGTAAAGATCACACAAGGGTTGAATCGTATAGACCAATCAGTCCTTTGTCTAAGTTGTTTGAAAAGTTATTAATTGAAAAGCTGACAGTACTGATAGATCAAGGTAACTTAATCCCAGCTCACCAATTTGTTTTCAGGCGGAAACACAGTACCATTGAGCAAGTTCATAGATTAGTAACCCTTATTAGAAAAGCCTTCGTGGATAAAAAATATTGCTCTTTTTATTGACGTATCTCAGGCATTTGATAAAGTCTGGCATAAAGGACTAATATATAAGATTAAACTTATGTTACCCCCAAATACCCAAGCTGTTAGAAAGCTATATTACAAACAGAAAATTTACCCTTTCGGAAAAAAGTTTTATCAGCTAACCCCAGGATATATAGGGTCCGCGATCTAACGTTTTTTTTCAACTAGTGCGTATTTCGTGAATGGTAACACTTAGCTAATGTCTGATTTTACAGATAATTAGTTTTATCCTTCCGCTGAACGAATATGGTTGTGTATACGCTTGAACAACGCTGGGAAATATTGCGACATTACTTTGAAAATCATGGTAATGCTGCAGAATGTCATCTTTTCAGATGAAGCTCATTTTGATCTTGGCGGGTATGTAAACAAGCAAAATTGTCGCATTTAGGGCACAGAAAACCCGCACGCATACATTGAAAAGCCGACGCACCCAAAACGAGTCACTGATTGGTGCGGATTTTGGTCCAGAGGCATAATTGGGCCATTTTTCTTCGAAAATGAGCCAGGAGTGGCCGTTATGCATGGTTTTCACTATGTCATTATTAATGTCAATTGGTCTAAATTGTTGGTCATTCTACTAAATCTTATAACAAATATATTTCATAAGAAAAAGAAAACAAAAACCGAGAAAAGCGAAAAAAATATATAACAATTAATCGAATGAAAAAAGAAGAAAAATTTATATACATGAATAAGTGAATTTAGATGCTAGGGGTCACCCTAATAAATCTAATAACAAATAAGTTTCAAAGGAAAATGATAACAACAAATAATCCAAAATCTTCTCAGAAATGAGATTGCAAAGTTTGAAGGCATACAAGGCCCAACCCCTTTGGCAGAACACAAGATAATGCTAAAGAATGACAGGCCAGTAAGACAAAGGTACACGCAACGGGATCCCGAAACGCATCGAATAATAAAAGAGAAGGTAGATGAATTGTTAAGAAACGGGTGCATCGAACCTTCGAAAAGTCCGTACAGCGCCCCAATAGGCTCCGAAGCAAAATGGCTCATCCTGGCTCTGCATCGACTACCGCCTGCTTAACGCCCGAACCGTTCTGATAAAGAACGGGTACTGACAGATACCGAGGGCCGAAGGCAGTAAAGAATACACGGCATTTACCGTTGCCGGCAAAGGCTTGTTTCTGTAGAAGGTGATGCCTTTTGACATCAATTCATTGCCGGCGACATTCCAAAGAACATTAGACCGGGTTATCGAGCCCTAAATGGAACCGCATGAAATCGCCTATCTGAATGACATCGTTGCACTTGTAGGAACATTAGGTGAACATATGGCGAACTTGAGGAAGGTATTTTGGCGACTCAGAGATGCCAGGCTGAAGATAAACTGTGAGAAGAACTTGGGAACCAAGAACGGGTGATTGCTTACGCAAGTCGGAGATTAAACCAAACCGAATTTAATTATTCACCAACACAGAAGGAGTGTCTGGCGATCGTATGAGCAATTAGTTAACTACGGCGGTACCTAGGGTGCCACCATTTTACAGTAGTGACTGATCATCTCTCTCTAAAGTGGCTAAATTCGATAGAGAGCCCGTCCGGAAGAGTGGCTTGATAGGCGCCGGAACTACAGCAGTATAATTTCGATGTGCAGTACCGGCGTGGCAAGTTTAACGTTGTAGCGGATGCTCTATCGAGGCAGCTTGTCAATGTGTGTCAGACAGTCCAGGAAAATCCCAAAGAGTGTCCTTGGTAAAAAAAGCGATGTGATGAGGTGGCCGAATATCCGAGAAGTACCCCGACTACGCGCTGATAAACGGTCAGCTATATAGACACCTGCCGACAGTGAAGAATGTGTGCCGTGGCGGCAGTACACAAACGGGTTCTAGAAGTACAACACGATTTCCCGGCGGCTGGTCATCTTGGAATCCGGAAGATAGTAGCTACTATTGGCCATTTATGTTTAAAGATATCAGGAGTATGTGCGAAATTGTCAAAACTGCCAAATGTTTAAACCCCGCCAACAACTGCCTGCTGGCCAAATGCTAACCAGAAGGGCGGATGAGTTGTGGGCCACTACCGACATCAAAGCACGGGAATTCCATGCTGGTGGTATTCACCGACAAAATTTTGAAAATGGTCCGAATTCCGCGAAAGAATTTTAGCAAACTTTGGAGTCCCTGAGATGCTCAACACTGATAATGGTACGCGGTTTACCTGTAAAATGTTTTGGCAATACTTGCAAGGATTGGCTGTGAAACATCAGCTTACAGCCCCGTACACCCCACAAGCAAACCCGACCGAGAAAGTGAACCGAACAATGAAAACTATGATCGCTCAATACTCGAAAGCAAATCAGAAGACTTGTGATAATATAATACCGGAAATTCAGATTCCACCCAATATAGCCCCGTATTTTTTGTTCAAGGAAGGGAACCAAGGCTTCCAGACGCATTGTATGATGAGGTGACGAATGATACTCGTACAATAGCACGAAGTCCTGACGACAAGGTCAAGCTGATGCAGAATATATTTACAATGGTCAGGAAAAATCTCCAGAGGGTTGGTGAAAGTCACGCCCGGTATTAAAATCTCAGACGCAGAACATGGATACCAAAAATAGGCGAGTTATTTTTGGTAAATGATCAATTTGGTAAAAATCTGTTATGCTACAAAATTCTTTTGACGAAACGTCAAAGACTCGGCTTGGTGCAATATATTATAAATTCTTTACCACATTATCGTGACCGAAAAATCTAATTGTCAGGAGAAAATCGCGCGATTTTTGGTAAAAAATTTTCATTTTGTTATTCGTATATTAATAGTTGTAGAAGTTGGCGCCGCGGACGAAAATTTTGTTTTTCATACATTAAGAACAAATATAATTCTTAACAAGTTTCAAAATTGTCGAGCTTTAAGACGCAATGTCATAGAAAACTATTCGCTCTAAAATTTTATAAGATCGTCGGATGATCCAAAAACCGCAAATTGGAAATTGATGGCTCTTCCATTGTTACTGGCAAATTTAATAAGAACTGGCTAAAAGGACAAACTCATGGACGGAGAACAGCAATTTACTTAATTTTTTAACTATTTTGAAAGGCAGTGGTTCCGCATCACTAAAATATTTGATTTATATAAAATGATTTTTATTCTATCTAAAATATTTAAATTTAGGTTGGCCCAAGTAACTATTCGTTACATTCGGATGTTATTGATTCCATGCAATATAAATGCGTATAATGCTGTGCATCAGAGAACTGCAACTGCTGATTGCAAAACGTTCATACGCAATCAACACAAGAATAAATAAGTGTTTGCGTTCAAACGCTGAATATACTCCAACACACATATTTGTTGATGATTTTAAATCAATCAAACGACGTGCAAATTGTTGTGTCACTGATTTATAATCATCGGTCGTTTTTATACCATTGATTTTATTCTGTTCGATCGAGTCAACAACAATTATTTTGCTGTAGAATAAATCAGAAAAAACAACAAACAACGCGTATGTGTCTATTCATAATTAAAACAAAATAGTTTCTTATCTATAAAAAGGGGGTGGTTTTGTAGAAACACATTTCATAAATGGTTTAATGTACATTAGAGTGGGTCTAAAATCATTTTTTTAGAATTTTTATTAGTAATACCAAAAATATTGTTCTTTGTGAAATTTGTTTTTTTTTTTTAATTTAGGTCGATATCTCAGGCTCGCCCAATTTGGTTAAAGTTAAATATTGCCTAATTTCCAATCAAAATAGATGGAAAAAAATTTAGACAATATTTAAATTTTTCCGGATTATGCAAGCCTGAGATATCGACTTAAATTTTTTTCCAAAAAAAAATATTTTTATTTCATAAAGAAGAATATTTTTTGTATTGTGTTACTAATAAAAATTCTAAAAAAGCGAACTTAAGTCCCACCCTAATGTACACTATGACATTTATGAAATGTGTTTCCATTTTGTTTTAATTATGAATACACACATACGCGTTGTTTATTGTTTTTTTCTGATTTATTCAACGCTGACTTTTCGTTGAGTGATTACATTTGCAAAAAAAATAATCGACAAATGATTCAAACTGATCCGAATTACGCGTTCAGTAACATGATGCTGATTTTATTCTACAGTGAATTTTATTGAGTTATTAAATGTGAACAAGAACTTTTCTGTATGATTAAAGTTGATTTTACAGTTCTCTACTGTGCATAAGCAACATTTCTTTGATTTGCATATTTTGGGGTAATTTTTCATTTCATCGTATTTGGGGTCGTTTTTTACTTCTTCAAACTGGTGTTATTTTACATAATGAATAAAAGCCTCAATCTAGTTAATGAAAATATGCCCAAACTTAATTTTAGTGTCAATTTTCATAATGAAATTTTGCCCCAAAAAAATTGGTCTTAATTACATTTTAAGATTGGGGTCATATGTCTTGGGGCCATTTTGCACAACGCCACCGTGAACTACGTCGAGTTCTTTAAAAATAAAAAACAGCGCAGATTATGGGAACGTGGAAGACCCACGTGCAAAATTTTACTCAAATTCAATGAACATATCAAAAACGATTAGATTCTTTCAACAACTTTTGGAATGACTCCAAATGTAATTTACAAAGCATCAATTGAAATTCAAAAACAACATATTAAATTAAATAAATATTTGTTGAATTTCAATTATTTTTTTAAATTACTTTTGTTATTTTTTAATTTTAATTGATCTTTTTAAATAATGAATTTAAATTCTGTTCTTATATTTTTTTCAGCTTTTTAATGGTAACTGAACAAAATTTTGTACGGAGTTTCTGACAATTAGTTTTTAATGACGTAATTGCAAGTCATTACATAATGTATATTAGAACTTCACTTTTAGACCGCTAATTTTTGATGACGTAAACTCCATTTTTTGGGCATTATTGCAAGACATTATATAATACATTGTTAAACTCTATTTTCAGACCGTTAATTAATTTTATTTATTTATTTATTTATTTAATTAAAATATTCAAAATTTTTAAAAGTCTGGAGTTTTAATTATTTTTTAAAATTCACTTAACTAATTCCATTTCTTTCTCCTTTTTTTTTGAATTTTTTTAACTTCACTTGACAACAACAGATGAAAAACAGACAAACTGTAATTTTTTCTGTCCAATTCGACTATTACTTCTGTCATACAATCTGTCATACAATCAGGAAAGCTTTTTCTCTTTTCTTGTTCTTTGTGTTTTATAACAAATTTATCAAAGTAGCTCAATCGCAAAATACTTATAAAAATTTCATAATATATCATATGGTACACTTCTATAATGATTTCCCTTTTAGGCAATCAATAGCAACTATATTAATTAAATAGTCTGGAGTTTTAATTATTTTTTAAAATTCACTTAACTAATTCCATTTCTTTCTCCTTTTTTTCTGAATTTTTTTAACTTCACTTGACAACAACAGATGAAAGACAGACAAACTGTAATTTTTTCTGTCCAATTCGACTATTACTTCTGTCATACAATCAGGAAAGCTTTTTCTCTTTTCTTGTTCTTTGTGTTTTATAACAAATTTATCAAAGTAGCTCAATCGCAAAATACTTATAAAAATTTCATAATATATCATATGGTACACTTCTATAATGATTTCCCTTTTAGGCAATCAATAGCAACTATATTAATTAAATAGTTTTGTTTAAGACAAATTATTATGTTTAATTTAGGCTCACTTAAAAAACATACTGATTACAACCGAATGGTTGTAAAATTTCGTTGCATTACTCAATCCTGTATATCATACAATCGAAAAGTACTATATAAAGAATGATCTTGTAATAAAGTAATAAAACATCGTATGTCATGAGATTATGTTAGGCAATAAAAAAAATGTAACACTATATCTATAACTACTTGTTTTCATATATGGACTTCAACGGAACACGAAATGTAGCAATTATATTGTATATCCTGCTCTGCATTTACTAACAAACACATAATTTATTTGTTATCTTTTGTTGTTTTTAGTATTTTTTCAAATTTTTTTGTTTACATTCAAAAGAGAAAGCCAAGAATTGCCAAGACTTTTCAGCATTTTTATAAAATCATACTATTTAACTACTGTAACTACTTTAAAAGTCTATACGTATAAGTGTTGTTAATTAAATATTTTCAATTTTAAATACATATGTTTTGATATAATAATAAACTCGTAAATCTGATATTTTGGGGATTCCAGTAAAGAGTTAATGTGGTATTTGAATCTCAGAGTTTTAATTTAAAAAAGTAAAACAATTGGAAACACGATTTTTTTGTTTTAAAAGAAAATATACAAATTAAATAATTCCACTTAGGACCTGTACAAGGTAGCTAATTAAATTCTAAACTAAATACAAATTGACAAAAGATTTTATAATATCTTAGTCAAAATATTTAAACAATTTTTAAAATTTCATAGAAATTTGGATACCTGAACTTAGTTTAGATTTTATTTAGCCAGCTCACGCCCACACAAAGTACAATATTTAAAAACAATAATCTACATATATTTTTTTTAACGTTTTTATTATTCTGTTGTTTTGCTGATTTTTAAACACAATACTGAGTAATAGAAGATAAATGTAGTCGACGTGTAAATTTCCCTGAAATCTGGTCAAACCCAATTGGACTTGCAAAAAAATTATTTGGTCTTGCAAAGAAAATCAATTGGAAACAAAAAATACAAATAGTTTCGGGGGGTCCAGGCCCCTGGGCCCGAGGTCATCCTACTAAATCTTATAACAAATATATTTCATAAGAAAAAGAAAACAACAACCGAGAAAAGCGAAAAAAATATATAACAATAAATCGAATGAAAAAAGAAGAAAAAATATATATACATGAATAAGTGAATTTAGATGCTAGGGGTCACCCTAATAAATCTAATAACAAATAAGTTTCAAAAGAAAATGATAACAACAGTCGAGAAAAAGAAATATATATATAAATAAATAGGGGCCGCCACTGAAAATAATCAGTGGGAAAAGTGTCACCCTAATGTTAAAATCATTAGAACCGCAACTATAACGAGTTATGTATATGTAAACAATAAGCAAGAACAACAAGCACAATGTTATACAGTTACAACTAAGTGACAATGCTTAAAACAAAAAAGGAGAAAAAAATACAAACACTCTTACCTACCTGCAAGTAAAAAAATAAACTACAGCATCTCCGTTGATTAACAACAATAACAATAGGGAATGTGAAGACCAAAGTTCTAAGATGTACCTCAATAATGAGTTAGCCTATACTCCAGGTAACACATATTTCAAATTTCAGGTTTTTTCCCTTTGAACGTAATTTTTACCATGTACCTGCCTAAAATTCTAAAATGTAGCTGATCATCATATATTTAAAATTTCATGTTTCTGTCTAAATCGGTGTGGGCAGCCCGTTAAGGAGGAGACTGGTCACCTTTTTGCCCCTCCCCGTACATAATTCCAAAAATCCGACCTAGGTGAATGCACTGCAATAAGAACCTTTGCACCAAATTTCAACTTATCAGCTCCAGCGGTTTTGGCAAGACGTCAATGGTGATAATTTTTCACTTTTCTGCGCCTCCCCGCTGACTTTTCCAAAAATTGCGTCTTAACTGTTATCTACACTGGTGATGGAGCCTGCATACTAAATTTCAACTTCCTAGATCCAACGGTTTGTGCAGGCTGTTAAGGGGAAGACTTCATCGATGAGTTAGCACATACTCCACGAATAGCATATTTTAAATTTCAGGTTTCTAGTTACAGGGGTTTGGGCAGGCCATTTTGCTCTTCCCCGTTTTAGCGAATGTCTACGCCGCAGGGGGAACCTACATACCAAATTTAGGGTCCTTCCTGCGGTTTGGGCTGGGAGATTTTGAATAAAATAAATATTTACATATTTACACATTTACACATTTTTACATTTTGTTACTTACACATTTGCACATGGGCATATTTACACATTTGCTCATTTAGATTACCATTAAACGATCGATCCATCAGACCATCAATCTATCAAACAATCAAATGTTCACTTTTGCAAATTTGCATATTTTCACATTTGAACTTTGCACTTCTGCAAATTTCTATGTAATAAAAAAAAAAAATAGTTTCTTAAGAAAGCCGCTGTAAATCAATAGAAAGTTGATCAGTGATTTTTTATAAAAACAATCGGCATAAAAGTGTTAAAATAATAAAAACAATATAAGCGCCTGGACGCTAAAAATCATACATTATATGTTATAAAAAAAATTTAATCACAAACCCCTTGTTACTTCTTCATTATTGTAAACACAAAACAATAAAAATAATAATAATAATAAACAAAACACACAACAAAGTTTTTATGAGTGATCTCAGCCTAAATGGCCAAAATGCATACATTACAGTGAAAGTAAAAGATAATAAAGTAAACAATAACAATTGCAACAGCAATTATTTAACCGCGAAGCCAGTCAGAGCTAGGTTTCTTTCTCCATCTCTTTTAAATAGTGATCAAGAAAAAGCGCCAAATTATACCAATATTGTTGGTGTAGAAAAGAGATTTTATTGTACAAACCAACACCATATGCGTATTCTCTGCCTGCTTTGACTGCAAACACTTTGTCAGCATCAGCAATGGAAAAACAAATTAACACTATTGAAACCCCCGGTACTAATCTGGTTTGTTCAAAAGTAGCTAAGCTAAAACAATCTTCTTGCAAACAAATTCGGCCATAACACCAGTTAACGGTATCTTATCTAACCCTATGTTACAAGCAGGGGGTCACGGCTCATTACCCAGAAGGGCCGTGTTTTGTTTGATGCAATTTCTTAAATGGGTTTAGATGTGATCTCAGGTGGAGAACCTACTTATTATTATGTTATTGTTTGCTAGTAGAAGGTACGAGGTTAGTAAAAATGGAGCGCTACACGAATGAACAACGCATTCTCATTGTGAAATTGTTTTACCAAAATGGTGAAAGTTTTGCGGCTACAGTTCGCAAATTGCGATCAATTTGGGGTCACAATAATGCTCCAAAAGAGTCAACTGTAAAGAGACTAATGGATAAATTTGCCGAAACTGGGTCTGTTAGTGATGTAAAGACAACAACGCGCCATCGACCAGGTCGATCGACCGAAAATGTCGCAGCTGTACGTGATGATGTCGCTCCCGGGCTAATGCTCGGGTAACCAGATACGGAGTTCCCAGATAATTACCCGGAGCCCCCAATTTTTACCATGCCCCAGACCAAAGTTCTAAGATGTACCTCAATAATGAGTTAGCCCATACTCCATGTAACACATATTTCAAATTTCAGGTTTTTTCCCTTTGAACGTAATTTTTACCATGTACCTGCCTAAAATTCTAAAATGTAGCTGATCATCATATATTTAAAATTTCATGTTTCTGTCTAAATCGGTGTGGGCAGCCCGTTAAGGAGGAGACTGGTCACCTTTTTGCCCATCCCCGTACATAATTCCAAAAATCCGACCTAGGTGAATGCACTGCAATAAGAACCTTTGCACCTAATTTCAACGGTTTTGGCAAGACGTCAAGGGTGATAATTTTTCACTTTTCTGCGCCTCCCCGCTGACTTTTCCAAAAATTGCGTCTTAACTGTTATCTACACTGGTGATGGAACCTGCATACTAAATTTCAACTTCCTAGGTCCAACGGTTTGTGCAGGCTGTTAAGGGGAAGACTTCATCGATGAGTTAGCACATACTCCACGAATAGCATATTTTAAATTCAGGTTTCTAGTTACAGGGGTTTGGGCAGGCCATGAAAGGGCTTCTTACCCATTTTGCTCTTCCCCGTTTTAGCGAATGTCTACGCCGCAGGGGGAACCTATATACCAAATTTAGCGTCCTTCCTGCGGTTTGGGCTGGGAGATTTTGAATGAAATAAATATTTACATATTTACACATTTTTACATTTTGTTACTTACACATTTGCACATGGGCATATTTACACATTTGCTCATTTACATTACCATTAAACGATCGATCCATCAGACCATCAATCTATCAAACAATCACTTGTTCACTTTTGCAAATTTGCATATTTTCACATTTGCACTTTTGCACTTCTGCAAATTTCAATGAAATAATAAAAAATAGTTTCTTAAGAAAGCCGCTGTAAATCAATAGAAAGTTGATCAGTGATTTTTTATAAAATCTATCGGCATAAAAGTGTTAAAATAATAAAAATAATATAAGCGCCTGGATGCTAAAAATCATACATTATATGTTATAAAAAAAATTTAATCACAAACCCCTTGTTGCTTCTTCTTTATTGTAAACACAAAACAATAAAAAAATAATAATAATAAACAAAACAAACAACAAAGTTTTTATGAGTGATATCAATACTGCGTTAAATGAGAGACGTCTCAGCCTTGTTGGTGTAGAAAAGAGATTTGATTGTACAAACCAACACCAACAACCATATGCGTATTCTCTCCCTGCTTTGACTGCAAACACTTTGTCAGCATCAGCAATGGAAAAACAAATTAACACTATTGAAACCCCCGGTACTAATCTGGTTTGTTCAAAAGTAGCTAAGATAAAACAATCTTCAGTGCAGTATACACCCCACACCCCTTTGCAAACAAATTCGGCCATAACACCAGTTAACGGTATCTTATCTAACCCTAAGTTACAAACAGGTATATATCGATATTTTGCTGTACTGAAGAGAAAACGTAGTCCAAAATCTTCAAGGACTCCTCAACCTTCGAAGCAATTGAAAGAGCAGTTGGACGTTTCAACAGGTAATCGATTTGCTATCCTAGATAATGAAAGCAATGAACCGGTACCACCAGGAAATACTATACACGGATTTCTATAAATCATTGGGATCACGTTTTCTGGCAGCTGGCGACTTTAATGCCAAGCATACATTCTGGGGGTCACGGCTCATTACCCAGAAGGGCCGTGTTTTGTTCGATGCAATTTCTAAAATGGGTTTAGATGTGATCTCAGGTGGAGAACCTACTTATTGGCCAACAGATCGGCAGAAAATACCGGATCTTATTGATTTTGGAGTAACAAAGGGTATCCCCAGTGACTTGATAAGGGTGGTCCTCGTTGGACCTCCCCTCAGATCACACACGCACTATTCTTACTATTATAAACCCCCATGAAATTGTATCACCCACTGGTGACTTAGCACTGACAGGCAGAGGAACAATTTGGCTAATATATAAAAAATTTCTCAGTGCTCATTGCTCGGAAAATATACAGCTACAGACGATATTGACCTCTCGATAAGAAATTTCGAATCAAATCTCAAACTTGCTGCTAAACTTTCTGTTGAAACCTTCCCCACACAACAGACAAAATGTAATTTTTCTGCGGATGTCGAACGACTCTTAAATGAAAAAGAAGAGCTCGAAGAGAGTGGCAATTGCACAGATCTCCACAACTCAAGCAACGATTGAAAGAATGTACAAAAAACTTACAACGGTTACTTAAACACCAGAAAACTGCTTCACTTAATATATTCCTTCAGAACTTGGATCCTACATCAGCAACCGATTACTGGTTATGGCGTGCTACGAGAAATCTTAAAAGACCTGTCCTTTGCATAAATCAAAAGGAGGTTGGGCACAAAATGATAGCGAGAAAGGAGATCTGTTTGTAGAACACTTAAGAAAAGTATTCACGCCAAATATACCATATTCTATAGAAGAGTTGCCACCATTTGTACCCCAGCACATAGTAGATTACACCCCATTATCGTTTGAGATTCGGGATCGTTGAATTAAACTCCAAAAAAGCACCTGGTATTGATAATATCAGTAACAGGATGCTTATGGAGCTACCCCGTGTAGCATTAAGAATAATGCTATTTATTTTTAATGCTATAATGCACCAAGAATATTATCCCCCAGAATGGAAAGTTTCACTCGTTAAAATGATACCCAAGCCAGGTAAAGATCACACAAGGGTTGAATCGTATAGACCAATCAGTCTTTTGTCAAATACGTATAAGTTGTTTGAAAAGTTACTAATTGAAAAGCTGACAGTACTGATAGATCAAGGTAACTTAATCCCAGCTCACCAATTTGTTTTCAGGCGGAAACACAGTACCATTGAGCAAGTTCATAGATTAGTAACCCTTATTAGAAAAGCCTTCGTGGATAAAAAATATTGCTCTTTTTATTGACGTATCTCAGGCATTTGATAAAGTCTGGCATAAAGGACTAATATATAAGATTAAACTTATGTTACCCCCAAATACCCAAGCTGTTAGAAAGCTATATTACAAACAGAAAATTTACCCTTTCGGAAAAAAGTTTTATCAGCTAACCCCAGGATATATAGGGTCCGCCATCTAACGTTTTTTTTCAACTAGTGCGTATTTCGTGAATGGTAACACTTAGCTAATGTCTGATTTGACAGATAATTAGTTTTATCCTTCCGCTGAACGAATATGGTTGTGTATAGGTTTAAACAACGCTGGGAAATATTGCGACATTACTTTGAAAATCATGGTAATGCTGCAGAATGTCATCTTTTCAGATGAAGCTCATTTTGATCTTGGCGGGTATGTAAACAAGCAAAATTGTCGCATTTTGGGCACAGAAAACCCATACATTGAAAAGCCGACGCACCCAAAACGAGTCACTGATTGGTGCGGATTTTGGTCCAGAGGCATAATTGGGCCATTTTCTTCGAAAATGAGCCATGAGTGGCCGTTATGCATGGTTTTCACTATGTCATTATTAATGTCAATAATAACTCAAAGTGCCGCACTAGCTACAGCCATTTGTTTCTTTTTTATTATTTTTAATTTTTTCCACTTTTTATTTACCTCAAATTAATATGTTCTAATCAGCTGTTCGCTCCCCAAAAGTTCATGCATCACATTTGGCCTTTGTAATGAAAACGGCGTGTCAGTCAACTGACACCAAAATTTGACATAAGTCTTTGACACGCTCTGCTTTAACGACTTATTGTCAGTTTTTAAGATGTAATGAAAACGCATTTGACACAAAATGACGAGAATTCATTTGAGTCAGTTTTTGTTGTCAGTTCATATGACATAATGAAAACCATTACAGTCAATGGCGATCGTTATCGGGCCATGTTGAACGAATTTTTGTTCACAAAAATTGAAGAGATGGATATTGGCAACATTTGGTTTCAACATGACGGCGCTACGTGCCACACAGCCGAAGCTACACTCGATGTTTTGCGCCCTGTTTTTGAAGATCGCATTATCAGCCGCAGAGCTGATGTCGTTTGGCCACCTCGGAGCTGCGATTTGACACCGTTGGACTATTATTTGTGGGGTGCCGTCAAAGATAAGTGTTACGCCGACAAGCCAGAGACAATTGACGCTTTAAAGGACAATATTCGTGAAGCCATTGGTGAAATACAGCTGCACACAATCAATAATGTGCTTAAAAATTGGACCGATCGTGTAGGCTACTGCATGGCCAGCCGAGGCAGCCATTTGAATGAAATTATTTTCCATAACTAACCGGAAGGATTGCATTTTCAAATAAAAAAAGAAATTTGAGAAAATATTCAGTAGTTTTTTTATAGCATTTTCAAAAAAAAGTTATTTGGCGGACCCTATACAAGCGGGAGTCCCACAAGGTAGTATATTGGGTCCACTGTTGTATATTTTATACACCTCAGACATGCCATTGAATGAAAACACTCACACACCAACATTCGCTGATGATACAGCAATACTTAGCGTTCATAATGATCCGCCAATAGCATCTAGATTGCTTCAGACCCACATAACAGTTTTGGAGGACTAGCTAGATAGATGGAGAGGTTAACGAGCAGAAATGTATTCTAAGACTTTTGCCTTCAGAAGAGAAACTTGCCCGCCGATGCGGATTTATGGTCGGAACATACCCCAAGATACATGTGTAAAGTATCTTGGTATCCATATTTACCGTCGTCTCACATGGAAAAGTCATATAGGAGCTAAACTTACTGAAATAAAGTTAAAGGCTATTCAACTCACTTGGTTAATCGGTAGAAACTCTAAACTTGCCTTGGATTGTAATCTATTACTATACTACTCGATTATTAAACCCATATGGTGCTATGGAATTCATCTCTGGGGTACTGCCTCATCATCTAATATTATAAAAATTCAGAGAAGGCAAAACAAGCTCTTGAGAATTATTACAAACGCCCCCTGGTATGTTATGAATGGCAACATTCATAATGATTTTAATGTACCCTTAGTTAGTAACGAAATCACTAGATATAGCAACAACTACTTGAATAATGATGGGCATAGGCGGCTAAGATGGAGGGGCACTGCAGACCTATCAAACATACATATGAAGGGTACATTTTTAGATGCCATATATATCTATGAATATAAATTTATGAACAAAATCCAAGTAATGTAAATTTGCACATATGCACATTTGTAAATTTGCACTTGAAAATTTGCTAATTTGCACTTGATAATTTGCACAGTTGCACATTTACATTGGAGGAGGAATCTATGTACCAAATTTTAACTTCCCACCTCAAGCGGTTTTGCAGGCCGTTTAGGGGGAGAATTTTCTCTTTTTTGCCCCTTCGCGTTAGATTTTCCAAAAGTCACGTCTTATCTGTTATCTACACCTAAGAAGGAACCTGCACACAAAATTTTAGCTTTCAAGTTTCAGCAGCTTGGGCAGGCCGTTCGGGGGGAGACTTTTCCATTATTACACCACGCAGTAGGAGTTTCCGAAAATCCAACTTAGTTCGACGTCTACGCTGGAATGGGAACCTATGTTCCAAATTTAAACTGCCCATCTATACCGGCTTTGGGAAGTCGTGGTATTTTCCAAAATTGACATCTGAGCTGTTATCTAAACTGGAGAAGGAGCCTTAATACCAAATTTCAACTTCCTAGGTCCACCAGTTTCACCAACCTGTTAAAGGGAAGACATTTCATCCTTTTAAACTCCATTTTTACCACGTCCCTGGCTAAAATTCTAAAATGAAGCTTATCAGTGAGTTAGTTAGTCCATACTCCAAGTAATAGATGTTTAAAATTTCAGGTAATTTGCTATTTCGGTGTGGGCAGGCCGTTAAGGAGATATTTCCCCCCTTTTTGCCCCTCCCCGTAGGAATTTACAAGAATCCTACTTGGGTGGATGTCTACCCCTCAGGTGGTTCAAATATACACAATTTCAACCTTTCAGCTCTAACGGTTTCGGCAGGCCTTTGAAGGGAACAATTTCACCCTTTTCTGCCCCTCCCCGTTGAATTTTTCAAAAATCACGTCTTTTCTGTTATCTACACTGGAGAAGGAGCCTGTATACCAAATATCAATTTTCCATGTCCAACGGTTTTGCAAGGCCGTCGAGGGGAAGAATTTCACGGGTTTTTGCCCCTCCCCGTTGGATATTCCAAAAATCACGTTTTAGCTATTACCTACACTGGAGAAGAGCCTGCATACCAAATTTCAACTTCCTAGGTCCAACCCCAATTTGTACAACGTTACTTGCAAAAATTCTAAAACGTACCTTACCATGGAGTTAGCACATACTCCCAGGAAGGCATGTTTCAATTTCACGCTTCTAGCTAAAGGGGCTTGGACAGGCCGTGAAAGGGGAGTTTTCCCCCTTTTTGCCCCTCTCCGATAGAATATCCAAAAAAACCAAATACCAAATTTCAGCCTCCTACCTCTTGCGGTTTGGGCTGGGCGATGTTGAATGAGTCAATCAGTCAGTCAGTAACGTTATTCCTTTATAGAGATGGGAGAAAAACGTAGAGGGAAAAAAGGAAGAGTATTTGAAACGTTATGCGGGTATGATCAAGGCAACAAATTTGGCGACCAACATCACAAGTGTGACCGTCGCGAAGTAAAGTGCGAAGTAAAGGAGAACATTAAAAAAAATACATCATGGTGTGTATACATATAAAACGAAAAAGGCTGGTGTTCCGGCGCACTACTGACGTTAACTCATTCCTAGAGTTACTGAGGGATAGTCTCCGTCCGGTAAGCAAGGAAAATTTGTGCTCACATGCAGTGTATTTTATTTTTTTTACCATGTACCTGGCTAAAATTCTAAAAGGTAGTTGATCACGATGTTGACGAAATAAATAAGTATTTACATATTTACACAATTACACATTTGCACATTTGCATTTAAATTTATTTAGATTTAAAAATCAAAGAATATTATAAAGAAAGTAAAAAAGAAATAAAAACAACTAAAATGTCCCTTTTGTGTAACGAATGCAACTAAAATGTAACAACAATCAAATATGTTAAGTATCACAAGTGCAATTCTAACTTTTACTTCCCCCTTGCTACTCCCTTTCTCAAAAAACATATAACAACATGTATGGCACGAAAAAACAAGATTGGATATGCTATCGTTGTAGAGGGCAAACCATGTCTGAAGCAAGCATCAACAATCCAACCACATTGTTTGATGAAGCATCCCAGCAAAAAAATCATAGGCAAGATGATGATGATAATGATAGCAACTGCTCAAGTAAAAAATTTAAAGATTAGATATCGGTAAAATCAGAATTGAAAGACATAAAAATTTCAATTGAAATTCTAAATACTACCCCTGCAAAAAATGGTAGTCATTCTGTGACTATAACTTCTTTCATTGCTTCCTAAACTTCAGTTGACACTCTTTTATGATTTTTTGGTGTTATTCTAAGACACTTCCAAAAAATTCATGTGTTCATGAACCCGATGTATATCTTAAAATATCACTCTTCATTACTTCTAAAGCATAAGTTATAGTATATCGTATATTTTTTTTAATCTAAAGCATCACACCATGACGATGTCTCTCACGTCGTAAAAAACGTTCTCTTAGTTTTGTATGTGCAGATTTCAAAGGTTCAGAATCATTTAAATTGGATTATTTGCGATTCCAATTGAATTTCTTTGCAAATCCAATTAGTTTTTAGCAGCTTTCCCAATTGGATTTGGAAAAAAAGGTTTAAAAACAGGGAAATTTACTCAAATTTTTGCAGAAATCAGGGAAATTTGCTCAATTTTCCCCTGTTTTCTCAAAGTTTCCGAACCTTTGTATTCTGTATAAAATTTTATTTGGCTGCTGACGGCGTTGCATCCTCTATACTATTCTTCCTCTATGAAAGCATTTATTGAAATTGATAAAATAGTTCTGATGAACTTTTTTAATTTTTTTATTAAATCATTTTTTATATTTTAGTTTAAAATTTCATGAGGGTTAGAATTTATGCAGTTTTGCAATTTTTATAAAAGTTTTGAAAAACTTGACCTTTAATTGAAACTAGCTGTCCTGTCATTTGCATTTTTTCAGCCTTAAATATTTATGACGACGCAATCTGTGCATTTTTGCATTATGTTTATTATTTAACACTACATCATTTCCAGTTTTAATTCAGAATTTACTAAAATAATTTTAAAATTGTGTAAAAATTATTTCAAATTGCCCAAAAATGTTTTAAAATTGTGCAAAAACTATTTAAAATTGTTTAAAAAATATTTTAAAATTGTCTAAAAATGTTTCAAAATTGTACAACCAGTTTTTAAGTTATCTAAAAATATTTTAAAATTTGTGTAAAAATTTATTAAATTTTTTGAAAAATGTTTCGAAAATGCTTTTTCACTAACGCAGAATTATTTATTTGTTTTAATAAAGAGTATTTGTATATCAATGCATAAACTTCACTTCTTTAAACTTATTTTTCTGCATTCTTATGAATTAAATTTTCATCAAAGCTTAAATATTACAAAGTATACGAACATTTTCCACTCATGCATCAGAATATCTAATCATTTTATTATCATTGCATCTTTAGAGTAAAGTATGAGTAATACTAGTAGCTACATTCGAATACTTCCATCCTATGACACGCTAATGTTAAATTCATCGATGAACCCATCAGAAAAGAAGTGATGCCTTTGCCATAGTAGTGATGCTTTTATTGCTTCTTTGGCAGCTTCATTTTTGCTGGGTACGGTCATCAAAAAAAACAAAAAATGCAAATGTAATAGATGTAAATATTAAAAAATTCAATTCGTCTATTTTGTAAAAAAACACAAAATATGAAATTAAAATTCATTAGCTGAAAATGAAATTATAATTCAGTAGATGTTGAAATTATTCAGTTCGACATAAATAATTCGTATCAATTACAGAAAGCTGGTAATAAAACTATCAATAATTTTACAATCATTAGGTCTGTACGAGGTAATTTTTGGTAAAGTCTGGTAAAATGAGTGTAAGCAAAAAATTATCTCACAAAACCATAAAAATGCCCAAAATACTGCTAACACACAAAACCATATTTCATACCCAAAAATAAACGTCAAATTTATTCATATTAAAAAACAGCTTAAATAATAAATATATTTGAAATAGCAAATATCTATTTACATTTCCAAATGTATTTTTCATTATTAAGAAGAAAAAATTCTTTACAGTAAATTTTTATTTAACTTTAATTTTTTTTCAAAAATGCAAAACAGCTAATTTATTAGCAACAGCTGATGATTTGATAATTTTACCATTTTACCCAAACAAAAAGTACGGGTAAGTTCTGGTAAAATGAGAAACATAATTACTCTCTCATGAACGCTCTTATTTACCCAATTTTTGTTACAAGAAACGCTTTCTGGTAAGATTGGGATCCCGCGGGCACCGGCGGTAACGTCGACGTACACACCTATTGAATTCACAACACTGAACAAAAAATTAGAGTTTATGAGCAAAATTAAACGTCACAGAGTCGATGCAAACGTTCTTGATCAAGACAATAATGATGGCAACAATAATTTATATATATAAACGATCAGATAACTGCTTATAATCCTCGATTGCTCTGGTCAGCCAAAACCAAATCTAAAGAGTACAGCTGGAAGCATGTATGGGTTCAAAATGGATCAATATGCGCAAGAAAAACCGATAATTCGTCTAAAATTATGATAAATAATACTGTCGATATCAGGTTAATCAATAATTAACTATAAAAAAGGATAAAAAATAAAAAAAAATTATATTAAACAAATAAAAAATGAGTTCAATACAAAATCTAAATTATGATCTTTTTAGTAAAATTAAAAATAAGCATATAAGTTATCCCTTTACTTTTTTATGCAAGAATATTCTCTCAATAAGAAAATAATTTCAAACATTTTTAACAACAATAAAAAATATTGTAGAAAAAATTCAATTTATAATTCTCGTTGAAACTACGAGGGCGTATCCGCGACTTTTCGAACTTCTCTCGTAATTATATGAAATGCAACACTGCTCCCATCAAGTACCACCTGTTAGTAGACTACTGTCAAATTTTGAGCAAGTTCCGTCATTTACTTTGCGTTTAACAACAGGATTTTTCGAGGTCCATAAAATAGGCATTTGTGTGATCAATAATTTCATCGTTGAAAAAGGATTTCTCATACCAAAGTGATCGTTCAAAATTAAAACCACCGAACCATTTGAGATGCCTATGTATTCCACAATCCATCGCACATTCAATCTCCAATCGGCTAACACCATATCGTGAATTTTTTCAATTCTTTTAGGTGTAGAGACCTCAATTGGTCGTCCAGAACGTTCGGCATCTTCCGTGTTTGTACGGCCACAATGAAAGTCAATAAACCACTTTTTTACCATTGAAATCAATGGTGCAGAGTCCCCATAGTATTTATCAAGCTTTTCCTTGATTTGCGTGACAGTTTTTTTTTCGCAAAAAATAATGTTTAATGAGCACTCGAAATTCAATTTTTTACATTTTTAAAAAAATCCTTGAAGTTTTATGTTTTGAACAGCTGTTAAACGTAAAGTAAATGACGGAACTTGCTCAAAATTTGACAGAAGTCTACTAACAGGTGCTACTTGATGGGAGCAGTGTTGCATTTCATATAACTACGAGGGAAGTTCGAAAAGTCACGGACTTTTAAAGAAAGTAATTTTTATAATATCCATCGTTTTAACTTTAATTTCTTGAACAAGGAGGAGTTATAGTGGTGTATGCAAAAGAAAACATAAACTTTACTCAAAAAAACATTAAACACTGTCTACTTCGAGCTTATACAATTAGAAATCGTAATAAATAGACAACGTCTTTCCCTTCTTGCAATATACCGTCAGCCTAAATAAACAAAACAAAAACCAGTTTATAATAAAAATAGAACAAGTGATCAAGCAAATACGAACGAAACAAGATGTAGTGATCATGGGGGATATAAACAACGATATTTTGCGTGATAACAACACAGTAATAAATTATATCGACAGTAATAAATTATATCAAACGGGTTGCACATAATGATAATGAGTTATTCTGTATGAAATCACCAAACTGGCAAAGCTGGCATATCTTAGATTTTACTCAAACTAACTGGAAATGATATTTAGGGTCTCAAAATCCAAGAGGAATTAATTTTTGCACACGGCACTAAAAAGTCTTGTTTTTGTGCGTAGTGGTTTGAGCTGTTAAAATATTTCTGCTAGAGATATCTACATGATCAAGGCATCGTTTTAAAGCTGAAGGATCATCGTTTCTATCAAAAATATAAAACTTGACTTAGTTCATACACCCGAAAAATAACGTGATATTGAAAATAAGCATATTTCATTGGTTTTTTGTGTTTTTCAATGAACTCCAGTGTCGGCGCTAATGAATATAAAAGCATAATAATTCTCAGATACAAATTAAACATGTCGGAGAAATACAAAATTAAAATTGGCTCAATCTGGCAACTCGTTATGAAAAAATCGTTACTTGAAATTTATTAATGTTGAACATTTGCATAATTCAGGCAACAATTTGGTCATGTTTGCTGGCAGATACAAACTTGAAAATTACAGAGTACTTACTCCCTACTTTTAACTTTATAACACTTCAAGACCCGTTTAGTTATTTTCACTTCTCTCGGAATTACAGGGGTTTAAAGAAAAGCCTTTTTGTATGTATTTTTATACTTTCCTCAATTGTTAAAATAAAAACAAGTAGTATTATGAAGTAACAAAGAATAATTATGGACTAAAAAATATAATTAATAAATTCAGTAGATTTTTTATGTTAAAAAATTTTACAGTGGTGGCAGAAAATAGGCACGAACAGCCAAAAAATAATGAGTACCCATTACTTTTTGGACATCGCGAACAAAAGTTATTAAGCGAGTAAATAGCCTGGAAAGTATTTGATACCATGTTTTTGCTGGGTGCCTGTCATAGAAAAGGTGTTTAAGGAAATTATTGTGAAAAGATTAAAAAAATACAACGTAATAACCAGTAACCAATATGGGTTTCAAAAAGAGAAAAACAATAACCAATTCCAAGGTAAATTTGCAAATACCATAAATACTGCAATCAGTAAAGTTGAGCACTGCCTAGTTTTATTAATAGATTTTAGTAAGGCATTCGACACCGTGTCACACTCAAAACTTTAAGAAATGGTATTTGAGAACAGGTTTCGTCATGGTTCAATGATTATCTCAAACTCGGAGCGTATAGGGTCAAAATTAACAACACTGTCAGTGATAAAATTGAGGAGTTCCACAAGGATCTAAACTCGGCAAACGATATGCTCAACACTCTCAACGATTGCCACACCTAAGCCTATGCTGGCAGCAATCATTGTTACCAATAAAAACATAGAAATCGCTACTGATACAATGCAACAATAACTAAATATAGTGTGTAAATGGTGCCAAGATAATGGACTAGTCATAAACGCTTCCAAAACTAAAATTATGCACATCAGACAACCAAACATAAATCTATTATTATATTAAAATTCCATAATGTAGAGTGCATACACAACAAAACAAATAACATAAACGGTAGTTGCAGCACTACGATTACTTGGGGGAACATATACATAGATGATACTTTCAAGTGAAAAATACACATAAGTGAACTCCAAAAGAAATTACGCAGAGCTGCCTTTTCATTATATCACATCAGCTATTCCGCACCTTTGAGTGTACTTCGCCAGGCATACTTTGCGTTAGCGGAATCGTACATAAGACATGACATATCAGCTTGGGGAAACTCTTCACAATGAAAAATTCTACAGCAAACACAGAACCGCGTCCTGAAAATCCTATGGATAAATTTTCACCATTTATATTACAACAACAACGATTTTAACAACAATTACAACAATAATATACCCAACAACTACAACGACATAAAAACATGGCTACCAACACCATCCTAGGCAACAACAACATACCATCAAGTATCAACACAACAACTAATAACAACATTGATATAATCAACACGCCAGACAAAAATGCACCTAGAAACTTCAACAACAACATCAACTATCATTCGAAAAACCTACCATGTTACCTAAAAATACTTAATGTCAAAAACATATATCGTCCAACAGTTCTAACCGAACTTAATGAACACAGAATAGATCATATCTACAACACCCGACTTCGCACAGATGGAAGATTTAAAGTCAAAACTACCAATAACAGCTATGGTGATCGAACACTAGAAGAAATAAATGGCAATCCATAGGGTTTAGCAGGTTTTAGCATTAAAAAATGAAGTATTATTAAAACTTAATGAAACAAAATACCCAGCAAAACCACACATTACCAAATAATGGGTAAAGTAATGTATAGCCATAGGGGCCGATGGATTACTTTACACCTTACTTCACTGATGAATAATACAGGCGATGAGCCTCAAAACAAACATACATTACGCTTTTGCTTACAAAAAAAAACACAAAGTAATGTATCTAAAATTAGATTTTAAAAAATATTTCAATTATTACCTTACATTTATACATCATAATGAAAAAGGTAACGAGCTATCATTACAAGGTAACGCATGAGAATATCGCACCCATTACCAAAGTTTTGCTGGGTAGTTTTTAACTAATATAAAAAATAAAAACATTTACATGTACATGTACATTCCCATTTACATTATCATTTACATTTGTTGAGTAGTGTAACTTCCTTTCCAACTTTGTGGGTTTTGATTGAAATAAAAAAAATCTTCTAATTTTGTTTATTAAAGTAAAAAGCTTGCTTTATTCGAGTCTTATTTAATACAAAAAAAAAATGGTTTTTATTTACAAACAAAAGAGATGTATATACAAGTACTAAAAATGGTGCTATTCCAAGGGGCCATCCTTAGTTCATGGAGAACAAAAAGGAAAACTCTTCATGAGTATTGAAACAAAAAGTGAGATCAATATATAAATTGAATATTAAGAGAATGAAATAAAAAAAATCAGTTTGAAGATAAATGAAAAAAAAAATAGTATAAAAAAGCTAATATATAAAAAAATAACGTTGAACACGGTTCAACATTCTCCCGCGCCAACGGCAGCCATTCCAAACTCCAGACATAACCCATCCAAAAAGGGATCGTTGAGCCTTTGATAGTGTTTCCTCCGGCTGGATATTAGCATCTATCAGAAGCGAACTCAGCGTCTGACCACCAATGACGCCATCGATCATACGGCAATTGGCGAACCCAGTGTGTGCTTGGGGCATCACTGATTTAAAATGGCAACTAGTTGCGGATCATTAATTGGCGGTGGAACCATTATCGCGTCAATGGAAGTCACCAACCGGCTATTGGACCCTTGTGGCTGCGCCGCTCATATGATGGGGCAGCTTGAAACACCCCACACTCTTGGTCTCCATGGTGATAGTCCGGTGTAAACTCCGGAAACAGATATGCTACGATCCGTAGCAAATAGGATTTCACGAGTTGAGGATCTAGCGGAAACGTAAACCACATCGGGTCCCCTTTATGTATTAAGTTGACTCGGTCGAGTGGTGGAATTATACTCTTCCACTGAGGTGGGCGTACGGGCAACTCCATAAGTAGCACCTCGTACAATGTTGGTAAGATGTTTTGGCAACTTTCTTCTTCAGGCTCTTTAGTTTTTGACGGCTTGGGGATTTCCTCCTCGTGACGTCATGGGGACGCTCCACGTGAACCATCGAGTGATGCTTTGCGCCACATAATACACAACGGTTTTCAGAGTGTCATAGAGGGCGTGAATGGGTGTGTGCCATATAACTGTATGGCAGTAATTCCATCTCTTCAAATAATTGCGTCTTTTTTCGATGGACATTGCCACAAAGACTTGGCAGTGACATACGGCGTGGTTTTTTAGGCACAGATTGCACCGAGGCATGATAATAGCTATAGAGGATGAAAAGAAAGAATCTATACTGTGTTATTAGAATTTTGGTTAAGCAACTTTTTCTCTTTTTAATCGTGTGAGTTTTTTTTAATCCTGTGGATTAATTTGTTTCTAATGGTTGTGATATCGATTTAGTTGGGCTATATGATATGGGCAAAACACGTAGTTTCACTATTGAACGTATAATATTGCCATTTTGAGTTTTTACTTCAGCGACTGGAACTTTATTATCTTAAGCACAAATAACTTTAGTAATGTGTCCCAGACGCCACTCAGTTGGAGGTAGTAGATCATCTTTGACTATTACAAAGTCGTTAACTTTTACGTTTTGATGCTCAGTTTTCCACTTGAATCTTCGCTGGAGCTCGGTAATGTATTCATTCTTCCAGCGGCGTGGAAATATATGTTAAAGAGCCTTTAACCAATCCCAGCGTTTGATGAAACTCAATTTTTTCAAAGAGTGTTCTTCGGGCGGTGCGATAAGTGGAGCTCCTCGCAGGAGGTGACATGGGGTCAAGGGAAATAACTCGGAGGGGTTTTCGGTGAACGGTGACATTGGACACGAATTTAATACCGCTCCAATTCTAATAAGCAAAGTAGCAAATTCTTCAAATGTAAACTTGAGATTGGCAGCTACTTTTTTTAAGTGAGATTTCATGCTTTTGATGGCGGCCTCCCAGAGGCCACCCATGTGGGGCGCATAAGTCGGTATGAATGACCAGGTGAATCCGTGAGCGCCGTATTTTTCGATTAGGGCTTTTTTGGTAGTTTTCAGGAATTCGTTGTGAACTTTGAGCAGCGCTAAGCCGGCACCAAGGAAATTTCGACCATTATCTGAAAACATGGTTTTTGGTAGACCTCTACGCCCTTGAATCTTGAAAAGCAGGCAAGAAAAGCATCGGTAGAGAGCTCAGAACAGACTTCCAGGTGAACTACTCTAGTAGAAAAACACAAAAATACAGCTGCATATCCTTTTAGAAGTTTAGAGTTCCTCAAATTAGACGCTTTAATGTTAAAACACCGGTATAAGTGAAAGGCAATGAAAAGTTGACTCTTTCAGGGGGAAGTGCAGCCATTATTTGATTCTGAAATTTATGCTTGTAGATAGTACAGATATTGCAACTACGTATACATTTTCGTATTATGTTTTTAATTCGAGGTATATAAAAGCCTTGCCTCAAAGCTTGTAGCATAATATGGTGTTCCGAATGAAGTAAGAGCGTAGCAAATCGAGATTTTTCGGAAATTATTATAGGATGGCGTTCTTCATAGCTTAACACTGAATTATTTAGTCTACCACCTACTCGAAGTAGGGCATCTTTATCAATGAATGGGTTCAGGGTAAGAATTCGCTGCAGAGGCTGTCTAGCTTGACGACATTCATACTCCTTAGAAAAGTGGGTTTTCCGGGCTATTGAAATAAGACGATTTCTGACAAAACGAATTTCGACGGTCGTGATGAATGGTTCTGTGTTAAACGGACGCTTTAAAGCTCGGTTAATAAATCGAAACTGGTATCAATGACTCTAAAAGCTCTTGCAAGAGACGAAAATTGCTCCAAGAAATCTGGTGTCTTCTTGAGAATTAGAATTCTTATTAGGTTTGTTTATTTGAGTCGCCAATAAATGTAAATTTTAAATTTTTTTCGTTTCCAAGTCGGTCGGATCAAAAACTCGAGGTTTTGGCCAGCGTTCAGTAGGCTGCTTAAGCCAGAAGGGCCCATGCCACCGTAAATTACTCCCGATGAGTTCTTGTTGTCAGTTTTTACGTGCTTCCAGTGACTATACCTGAATATGCTCAGAATTTCAGTTACGCGATTTGCCACGAAAGTTTTCAGTGTTTGAGGTTCTTTCTGTAGCCATCCGAGGACTATTAACGAGTCTGTCCACAAAAACAGTTCATAGGCGAACTTGTAGTTTGCAACTAAGCTTTTTGCTAATCTCGTGAGTAATAAAGAACCACACAATTCAAGTTTCGGGACGGTAGTCTTCTTTATAGGTGCAACTTTTGTTTTTGCTGTTAATTTTTGCATCTGGAGTCGATGCTCGAATGTAAATTGTTCCGCAATACGCCTTTTCCGACGCATCACAAAACACGTGTATTTGTACCTGAGACGTTCGCAAAAAATGTACCCATCTAGGAATTCTCAGGGTAGAAATATCCGGTAGATTTTTATAAAATGCGTTCCATTTCACCAAAATACTCGGGACACCCTCATCCCAGTCTAATTTTATTTCCCACAACTCTTGCATCAAAAGTTTGGCAACCACGACAATTGGACCTAACCATCCAAGAGGATCAAATAATTTTGCTATGACCGATAAAATACGGCTTTTTGTAACGATTGGTAAAATTTGTGTCGGTTCTCCTACATAGTAAAAAGAGTCTGACATCGCATTTCAGCGAATTCCCAAAGTTTTCATTGTGCTGGAATTATCAAAATTTAAAAAATCTTCGTCCAGAAGATCTTCCCGGGCCAAGTGTTCCAATATATACTGATCATTGGCCGTTATTTTTTTCATTGGGAAACCAGCTGAGTTTAAAGATTTATTTAGTTAATTTTGCCTTAGTTTGGCCTCTTCAAGAGTATGTCCCCTGACAAAATATCATCCACGTAAATTTCACTCTTTAAAATTTCGGATGCTTGTGGGTATACATTCTCGCAGTCTTCACCTAATGAGATAGAAAAAATGAGAAGTGTTTTTCAATATTTACCTCATTATGGACTACTTGTTCCATATGATCCAAGTCTATATATTCTTGGAGAACCTGTCGATATTGTTCTTTTAAGTCTAGTGCTTTATCAAGCGTCTTTTCTAATCGATAATATTGCGCTAGAGCCATGTTCCTTGATGGACCCAAAAAAATCTCGTTAGGAAAATCTTCCTTAAAGGGGAGTCGCACCACGTAGCGACCACATGGTTGTCTAGTTGTAGACGTTTGGTAAAAATTTTCACAATATTTGTCAGCTTCGGTTGCCGGAATATCTCTTTCGACCTCCTCAAGTTCCCAGAACTTTTTCATCTGCTCATGAAGGCGGAAATCATCTAAAGGAGAAATTGTTGTCGAAAAGACATTTATTTCGTTTGTTGGGGCTGGTCCTAATAAGTACCAACCAAAATGAGACTCCCTAGTCTCAAATATATTTAATACCCAAACTGTACACCTCTGTGATTAATAGATGGCAAGTAATTGCTCCCAATAATCATATCTATATCAGTTGGATTGTAGAAAAAAGGATCTGCCAGAGTTAAGTTTCCGATTTCCCCAAGATTCGGAATTTTTAAAGGCCGTGAGGGCAGAAGATCAGTCAACTTTGGCAAAACTATGGCGTTGACCTGAATTCTAAAATCTGATTTTCGAGATTTTAGTGTCACAAAACACCTGCCCTTGGCTTTCCCTACTCTTGTACCACCGAACCCAAAAAGTGTATAGTCCTTGCTATCCATAGGTAGAGAAAACCTTTATTGAATATGTTTGGTGACGAAACTTTTTTCCGAGCCGGTATCCAGCATGACCCGAATAGTAAATAATTCGCCTACGTGTACAATATATTCCAACACGGTTGGCAACACTGCAGTCCCTTCGGTTTGAACCAAATTTGCCCGAACTCTTTCCTGAAAACCCTCACCTGTGGTGAATGCGCTCCTAATATGGGGATTAAATGTGCGAACTTGTGGCTGAGTGCCCGAAAATAAAGGTTTTTCCTGATCTTATACATTTGGCGGCGCTTGAGGCTTTGTATAATTTATGCCTTTTTTGTTCTCTCCTCTTTCGAGGTGCAACATTGTAAGGTGCTTCTGATTGCATATGCTACAAGTGTTGCTGCTAAGACACTTAGATTTAAAGTGGGTTGGGGACAGGCAATTCACGCAGTATTTATTTGAAAACACGAATTTAAGACGATCGCCTGGAGATAGGACTTTAAATTGTTTGCAGACCCTTAGAGGATGATTTTGTTTGCAATTCTTGCACTATATTTCTGCTTTTTGAATTCTGCCTGAGTACAAAACAATTGCGATTTCAAATTCTGATTTCCCCTCCCTACAGGTTTTTTTCACCTCAGTTACTGTTTCTAAAAATTCAATCCTAGACGAGAGAAATTCGCTGAGTTGCTGCCATGAAGGTTGTTCCCTATGATTTTTAATTGTTAATTCCCAGGCACGTAAAGTTTCCTCAGGAAGCTTCGTAGTTACTAAGTAAAGTGAAAATGGATTGCATACTTAATTTCCATCTCGAAGGTTTTCAAAACTGATACACAATCGGTTACTGTATTTTTAATAAATCGAATGGATTTTAATGTTTCAGACTGTGTTGCTTGTATTGCAAACAATTTTTTTCATTTGATCGTTTACTAGCAAAAGCTTATTTTCAAATTTATTCGTTAAGGCTTGCCAGGCTAACTCGAAGTTTTCATCCACTAAATCAGTCTTTTATGACTTTGAAAGCCTCCCCTTTTACCTTGGTTTTTAGATAGTTTAGTTTCTGGGCCGATGCCAAATATAATTATCTTCCAATAACCGCCTGATACATATCTCGAAAGGCTGGCCATTTGAATAACCATCTTCGAACGACGGAATTTCGCAAGGAGGAAGTTTTAAAGATGGTCTTTGAAAAACTTGGCTTTGGTTCTACCGCTTTTCTTTTGTTCAACATCGTTATTTGCAGATGCTTGCCTCTTCAAATTTCTGAGAAAAATCTTTCTTTGAATTGAATAAGAGAGAGAGATCAATTAGTGATGGCACTTACTTTAGTGGTGTTTACATAAGTGGTATTTGTTGAAATTTAGTGGGAATTTATTTGAGATGACAACTTTTAGTGGTATTATCTGTTATTTTTTGTATATATTATGTATTTTAACCTTAAAATTTCTTTGATTAAATGTATATTGCCGTGTTTTATTTTATTTTCGTTTCGTTTTTCACTTTATCTTTATTTAGAGAAAAACTTGTCGCACCAAAAAAAAAAAACTAAAAACACAGTACATACCTGATTTTTCAGATTAATTTCTGCCTTTCTATCCTCTTTTTCTATAGACAGCCAGTCTTGTTGCTTTTTCTTTTAGCAAACCTTTAATGTTTTCCTTTTTTCTTTTGATGACAACCCGCCTTGAAGGTGATGAATTTAAGCCTCAATGGAGTTGTTTATAGGGGAAACATCTCCCAATATGACGATCATTAGTTGACCACAATGTCACTAATTTTTCCTGTTCTAGCCTATTCTAGAACTTCTTCAAAGGACCAA
The DNA here is from genome assembly GCA_949748255.1 of Eustalomyia histrio. Taxonomy (NCBI): domain Eukaryota; kingdom Metazoa; phylum Arthropoda; class Insecta; order Diptera; family Anthomyiidae; genus Eustalomyia; species Eustalomyia histrio. Next base: position 162,624,096 of record OX456523.1, on the reverse strand, counting down.
ATGTTGAGTAGTGTAACTCCCTCTCCAACTTTGTGGGTTTCGATGAAAATAAAAAAATCTTCTAATTTTTTTTCTCAAAGTAAAAAGCATCTTGCTTTATTCGAGTCGTATTTAATACTGTACTTAATTACAAAGAAAATAGTTTTTATTTACAAACAAAACAAGTACTAAAGATGGCGCTATTCCAAGGGGCCATCCTTAGTTCATGGAGCACAAAGAGGAAAATTCTTCATGAGTATTGAAACAAAAAGTGAGATCAAAATATAAATTGAATATTAAGAGAATGAAATGAAAAAAAAATAGTTTTAAGATAAATGAAAAAAATAGTATAAAAAGTTAATATATAAAAAAATAACGTGGAACACGGTTCAACTACATTTACATTTCCATTTACATTGAAGAAGGAACCTGTGTAACAAATTTCAACTTCCTCGGTCCAACGGTTTGGGAAGGTCATTAAGTGGGAGACTTTTCGGCCTTTAAACTCACATTTTTACCACGCCACTGGCCAAAATTCTGAAATTTAGCTTATCAGTGAGTTAGCACATACTCTAGGGAATGCATATTTCAAATTTCAGATTTCTATCTAAAGGGGTTTGGGCAGGCCGTGAAAGGTGAATTTTTCTCTTTTTACCCCTCCCCGCAGGAATTTAAAAAATATCCCACTTGGGTGGATGTCTACTACGTAGGAGGAACCAATATTCCAAATTTGAAACTCCCAGCTCTTGCGGTTTTGGCAGGCTGTCAAGAGGGAGAATTTTACCCTTTTCTGCCCCTCCCGGTTGGATTTTCTTAAAATCACGTCTTAGCTGTTATCAGCACTGGAGAAGAAGCCTGCGTACCCAATTTCAACTTCCTAGGTCCAACTGTTTGGGCAATCCGTAAAGTGGAAGACTTTTTGCTCTTTCAACCCCCATTTTTGCCACATCCCCCGCCAAAATTCTACAATGTACCTTATCAAGAAGTTAGCACATACTAACAGGAAGGCGTATTTCAAATTTAAGGTTTCTAGCTAAAGAGGTTCAGGCAGGCCGTGAAATGGCAGTTTTTCTTTCTTTGTGCCCCTCCCCGAAGGAATTTCCAAAAACCACGTCAGAGCGGATGTCTACGCCGGAAGGGTAACCTACATACCAAATTTCAGCGGTTTGGGCTGGGCGATTTTGAATGAATCAGTCAGTCAGTCAGTCAGCAACGTTATTCCTTTATATATAGAAGATAAAATACAAATGTATTAACTTAAAGATAAAAAAACAAAATGTGAAACTAATATTTGCATTATTGGTTAATGCAAATCACTAAAATTTTCATTTTGTTGTACCATTACTTAAAATAAAAAAACTTATCTTTAATTTTTCAATCTTTAAAGATATTACAATATACAACAATAATTTGCCATAAACCACAGTGTAAAACAACAAAAAAAAAACAAAATTGATAGTAAAGAGTAATATTTTTAGGGTTAAATGCAAAACAAACTAAATCTAAATAATGATCATTAGTAATTTTATTTTTTGGTTTAATGATCCTTTTTTACTTTAACACAGTTTAATAATTTCATACATAAATACACAATGTATTCCGCCTTGTAAGATATGGGTAGAAAAAAAATTATAACACTCTCTTATTTTTTGCAATAATCAATTTTATTTTCTTTTCATAAAAGCATTCAAGTAACAGGCATTTTTCTTGAAAGTGTTACAATATTACAATATGTATTAAATTATAGGCTCACCAAAGGTAACAGCAACCGATGATCGTAGAGGCCTCTTGAGCTTGCTTTATAATCTCAATACTATGTAGAATAACACTAGGTCACAAATAACAAACTTTTGTCTGTTATTTGTTTCTAGCATACTTTTTCTCATGGATTTGGACCTACTGAACACGAAAATGAATTTTAAAAATTTTTCTGTCGATTGGTTTGCGAGATACAAATTTTTTAATTTTTTTTTTTTAATTTTTGGAGGTACACTTACTATTTTGAGCATATCTTTAGTCTTCTTTGACCTATTTTATCCTACTACTACTCAAATTAAAGACAATTGAGCCGTCTACAACTTATTCTCAGAAAATTTTCAAATCGGGTTAGTAGTTTTGATGTTGGCGGCTTAAAAAGGTTAAAAAACTGCGTTTTTTTAGTAAAAATGTGGCTGAAAAATTCATATAAAAATTCATATAAAATGTAAAACGCGATGTTAACAGCGATTTTAATTTTTTTACGTATAGCTGACACTTTTCCAAAGAAAATAAGCCCTTACTTAACAAAATCTGATGACAAATGGCCGACTTATTATTTTTTTGGTAAACGACCGAAATTCCGCTATTTCACGATTTTTTGATTTTCATTATTTGCACAGCTTACCTACCCAACGCAAACGAATAAATACATTTGAACTTAATTTAAAATAAACAAAGTAATCTTCGTATATTTTTTTTTAATTTATTTACAGCACTACATGCTCATACATATTTAAACATAAGGAGACACGGTTATCAATTGCATTTCAAAACTGTCTGTGAAAGTGTAAAGAAGTTAATATTTAGAAAACGCAAGGAAGACAATGAGTAAAAGACTACGTGTGTTCGAGTGTTTGAACGATCCAGACAATTTCTGCAATGTTTGTGGCCAGTTTATAAAAAAAAATCACGCACACAAGTTTACTCCAGCAGTACAATTGCACTATTTGAATTATTTTGGTATTTCACCAAATATCACAGAACCATGGACACCTAAGTCGCTGTGTGATCTTTGCTATATAATCTTAACCAACTGGGCAGCTGGCGGAAGGTAAGAATTTTTATTTAAACACATTATACATAGCGAATATAGTAATTTATTTTAATTTTAGCCGCCATATGAAATTCGATACACCAATGATGTGGAAAAAGCCGCTATGCCATTCCACAGACTGTTATTTTTGCCTCACCACAAACAGTGGGGTAGGAAGATTTTTTAAATGGAACTACGCTCAAGTGGGATCGTTTGCGCTTCCAGTACCACATTCGCATGATGTGCCATATCCAGTGTGCCCTGGTGCATCTCTTCAAAAAGCAGAATCGTCAGAAGAAGAGTCTGAGTCAAATGCAAGCGAATTTGAGCCGGGTGCAAAGCGAAAATTACTGTCACAGGCCGAACTAAACGATTGGGTGCGCGATTTTGGTCTCACTAAGGAGAAATCCGAACTTTTTGCGTCTCGGATGATACAGTGTGGATTTGCGGCTTCAGAAGTGAAAGTATCAGCGTACAGAAACCGTCACAAGGAGTATGCAAAATTTTATACAAAGAAAGACCAAATATGTTTTTGCAGCGACATTTCAGGCTTGTTCCAAGAGCTTCACCAAATTCACAACCCCAACGAATGGAGGTTGAAGAGAGCTTGAAGGCAGTTCTCTTACATAATGGGAATGAAAAGCCATCTGTTCCTATTGCTCATGCGGTTCATTCAAAGGAGAACTATGAAACTATGGACATTTTGCTGAAATGCATAGAGTATAGGAAATACAATTGGAAAATATGCGCCGACCTTAAAGTTGTGGCCATTCTGTGTGGACTCCAAGGAGGCTATACGCGACATTGCTGTTTTCTGTGCCTTTGGAATAGCCGCGCTGATGATCAGCATTATATAAAAAAAAAATGGCCGGTACGAACGAAACCTGTAGTTGGAGAAGCGAATGTTCAGCGCAAACCACTAATAGAGAACCGTGAAAATATAATACTTCCGCCGCTGCACATAAAATTGGGTTTGATTAAAAATTTTGCCAAAAAATTAGACAAAGAAGGTGAAGCTTTTGCCTATTTACGGTCAATTTTCCCTTACCTTTCGCTGGCAAAAATTAAAGAAGGAGTCTTCGCAGGACCCGAGATAAAAAAAATGTTGAAAGATGAAAAATTCCCAAAGCTGTTATCACCCATCGAAGCCGCAGCATGGAATTCCTTCAGGCTTGTTGTGGAAAACTTTTTAGGAAACAACAAAAGCCCGAATTATAAGGACATAGTTGAGGATCTGGTAAAGAACTATGAAGCCATGGGAGTGCACATGTCACTTAAAATACACTTTCTGGATTCTCATTTGGATTTTTTCCCTGAGAATTTAGGAGACGTGAGCGACGAACACGGCGAGCGCTTTCATCAGGAATTGAAGGCTATGGAACGACGCTATCAGGGCAACTATGACACGGCTATGATGGGTGACTATATTTGGACCCTAATACGTGAGACCGATTGCAGCGAATACAAAAAACAAAGAAGAAGTCAGCAGTTTTTCCACATGGCATAAAATGTACACTTATATCTTTGTTTTTACTCATTTTTTTGTGCGTTGATTTGCTTAATTAGTTAGTTAGTTTAATTTCGTTAGTTTAGCTAATTGTGCGATACATTGAGCATGTAGTGCTGTAAATAAATTAAAAAATAATATACGAAGACTAATTTGTTTATTTTAAATTAAGTTCAAATGTATTTATTCGTTTGCGTTGGGTAGGTAAGCTGTGCAAATAATGAAAATCAAAAAATCGTGAAATAGCGGAATTTCGGTCGTTTACCAAAAAAATAATAAGTCGGCCATTTGTCATCAGATTTTGTTAAGTAAGGGCTTATTTTCTTTGGAAAAGTGTCAGCTATACGTAAAAAAATTAAAATCGCTGTTAACATCGCGTTTTACATTTTATATGAATTTTTATATGAATTTTTCAGCCACATTTTTACTAAAAAAACGCAGTTTTTTAACCTTTTTAAGCCGCCAACATCAAAACTACTAACCCGATTTGAAAATTTTCTGAGAATAAGTTGTAGACGGCTCAATTGTCTTTAATTTGAGTAGTAGTAGGATAAAATAGGTCAAAGAAGACTAAAGATATGCTCAAAATAGTAAGTGTACCTCCAAAAATTAAAAAAAAAAATTAAAAAATTTGTATCTCGCAAACCAATCGACAGAAAAATTTTTAAAATTCATTTTCGTGTTCAGTAGGTCCAAATCCATGAGAAAAAGTATGCTAGAACCAAATAACAAAATGGCTGTTGCCTAGTGTAATTAGACAACAGTGGTTTTTGTTTCTTTTTTATACCTAGCCTACGAGGGTTGAGCAATAAATTTTGGGCATATATTCAATTTTGTGTTTCGTTACGTCATTTTAATTATTTTGATGTAGGAAATTTTACAAATTACAACAATGATTAATTTCTTAAGGAGTATATACATTAAAAGACCATTTTTTTCTTTTTTAGTTTTTAATATACTAAAACTGTTTTTGTGAGCGATTTTTTAAGTAGAGAAACTCTTGGTCTATTAAATTATGCTAAGTGGTTAAAGGAAGTTGGTTACCGTGCTGTGTATGCAGCTGGTGGAAGAGTTTTTGTAAAAAGAAGCGAATTGTCTAAATCAAGAGTGATAGCAAATGAGAAAGATGTGTATAATCTTTTATTAGAGGCTACAGTGAGCCGCCCAAGAAACCGAAGATCTCAAAATGTTCTAGAGGAAGATGTAAATGAAGTTTATTTGTCTTCGTAGATACAGTATTTATAAATTATTGTTTTCATTATTTTTTTTCTTTCTCATATTATGTTAAAAACTCAATACTTTTTAAACTTGAAATCTTTTGAAAATTATTTTAACAATATTACAAGTTCTTTTTTCAATATTATATCTATAAACATGAGAAGTATTTCATCAATAACAAAATTTAATAAATTTAAAAGCTTAATTGCAATGTTACCACGACTACCTTGTATTATAGCAGTACAGGAATCATGGATTGAAAAGAAGCAAATTCAACTCTACAATATCGCTGGCTATAGCTCTGTCCACTGTTGCAGGTCTGATGGTCATGAAGGTACCTCACTGTTTGTCCGTGACAATTTGGATTTTGATATAGAATCGTGTGAAAGCAGAAGTTTTGTTGACTCCGTTGTGTTAACATTAAATAATGTGAAATTTAACGGAAGACCTGTAAAGTTTATGTCGTTCTATAGATCACAAAAATGTGATACACAATCTTTTTTAATTTTTTTGGAAAATTTACTTGCTATTTATGGTCGTCATCCATGTGGTTTTGTAGGTGACTCCAACATTGATGGTTCCAGCAATATCTCTTCTGGTGAACTTTTGAATTTGCTCAGATGTTATGATTTTGAAAATTGTCACACTCTAATAACTCGACCTGTTAGTGAAACATCGTTAGATCATGTTTACAGCAACATAAATAGGGCATTAAGTATCGATTCAGTGGATTGTAAGGTATCTGATCATAATATTATTTCGTGTAGGATTGAAACTGAACATCATTCTAGTGAATTTACTGATGATATTAAATTATTTTGTGATTATGATCACAATTATCAAGATTAGCTCAAACTGGTGACCCGTCGTTAGATACATCCGCGTTAATATCGTGTATTGGACATGTCATTGAGAACTCTACCGTTATGAAACAAACTAAGAGAATAATTAAACAGGAAATAACTCCGTGGATAAACGTAAATCTGCAGAAATTAATTATTTACAAGAAGAAACTTTTAAGGCTGCGAAGAAAAAAAAGACTAGCTCCGACATTGACATGAGGTTAAAAAGGGTCAGCAATGTGATAAAAAATGCGTGTAAGGAGTCTATGAATAACTATTATATGAACAATTTAAGTAATATTCAACATGATCCTAAAAAGTGCTGGAAATTTTTAAATGAAACGCTTGGAAGGACCGCAAAAAAATCTTTAAATTTAAAGGATTGTAATGGTGAAACGATTTTGCATGATTTACAAAAAGCAGATTTTCTAAATAGACATTTTTTACAATCAATAGCACAACTAAGGGTTCAAATTCAGAGCACTTCAGCAGCTTCTTTTAATTTTTTTAGAACTATGGCTTTACATAATGATCGGCTTAATTTTGATTGTACGACATATGAAGAAGTAAAAAGTGTTATTTCTAATTTATCACCATATAAGAGTTCTGGCTATGATAATATATCCACGAAGTTGCTATTAGAATGTTCACCATAATACATAGCGGTATTTATCCGGATGTTTTAAAAATACATAAGGTTGTATCAATACGAAAAGAGAAGAATGCTAGCACCTCTGATAAGTTCAGACCAATTGCTGTTTTGTCGATCATTTTTAATATTTTTTAACGAATTCTATATAATGAAGTTTCAATTTATATGAAAAATCATAATTTATTATATGATTTTCAGTATGGATTTAGAGAAGGCTGTGGAATTGAGGAGGCAGTCGTAAATGTTGTCAACTTTATTTGTAAAGGTTTTGATGAAGGGAACAGTGGCGTAGCTGGAATTTTTTATGATTTTTAGAAAGCGTTTGATCTCATTGATCATGATATTTTAATTAAAAAACTGGAGTACTATGGTGTTCGTGGTAACAAGCTGACTCTTTTGAAAAGTTATTTCTCAAGCAGAAAGCAGTTTGTTCAAAAAAATAATCAAAGAAGTTCTTTTGGTGTAGTTGAATGCGGAGTTCCCCAAGGCAGTGTTTTTGGGAAAAATCATAATTTATTATATGATTTTCAGTATGGATTTAGAGAAGGCTGTGGAACTGAGGAGGCAGTCGTAAATGTTGTCAACTTTATTTGTAAAGGTCTTGATGAAGGGAACAGTGGCGTAGCTGGAATTTTTTATGATTTTTCGAAAGCGTTTGATCTCATTGATCATGATATTTTAATTAAAAAACTGGAGAACTATGGTGTTCGTGGTAACGAGCTGACTCTTTTGAAAAGTTATCTCTCAAGCAGAAAGCAGTTTGTTCAAAAAAATAATCAAAGAAGTTCTTTTGGTGTAGTTGAATGTGGAGTTCCCCAAGGCAGTGTTTTTGGGGCCTCTCTTATTTACGATTTATCTAAATGATATTAAAAATTTGGGTTTACCAGGAAAAATTTTCATTTATGCTGATGATATATGTATTTTCTACCCATACAAACATGAGACTGCTGTTAAAGCATATATGGAACGTGATGCATCCCTATTATCAGAATTTGCAAAAATAGATAAACTGATTTTAAATGCAAGTAAAACTCAATTAATAAGATTCAAACCGTATAATTTGCACAATATTAATTTCAGTGTATTTGTTGATGGAAATGAAGTAACGGAGGTTCACTCAGTGAAGTATTTGGGTATTCACTTGCAGAGCAACCTTGCTTGAAGTGACCATATCCAGTATATAAAAGGTAAAACTGCACAAGCTCTTGGCGTATTATACAAGTTTAAAACCAAATTTAATAGAGATACCAAGTTTTTATTGATAACGCGTTAATTCAAAGCCATTTTAATTATTTAGCCATTTTGTATGGCTACAAAAAGTGCACTGAATTTAAATCTCTTCAGCGTATACAAAACAAGGCTTAAAAATTGGTATCAAATCATCCTGTCAGATATCCAACCATATCATTATTTAAAGATATATTCCAAACTGTATTGCCAATTTATGGGACTTATAAAATGCAATTGTTGCTATATGTTTTTAAGTGTATCCACAATATTGGACATCATACAATGTTCTTTCGAATGAATCAATACCCGATTAACACTAGGACTAATGGGAGCTTAATGGTAGCCTGGTGTAGGTTGGAAACAACCAAGCAACGTATCGAATATATGGGTAGTCGTGAGTTTAACAATTTGCCTCTAAATATAAAAAGTGTAAACAGTATTTCAGTATTTAAAACTATGTTAAAGAATTATTTACTGCAACATATTGAAGAACTTGTATAAATATGAGTTGATCTCACTTGTACAAATTAAAATTACAATTAAAACTAATTAAATTTAGTAACTTTTTTTTTATATATATTATTTTGATTGTTTATATTAAATTATTGTAAACTATATGTATCATATAATACCAACTCGCCTCTACAATGCCTATAAGGCGCTGGGGCACTATAAATGTAATAAATTATAAATGAATAAATAAACACAAAAAATAAAAAATGCGAACTACTATGTATAATTCCCGTTCCCGGTCCGATTAGATTAATTCATACATTTTGAGATTCCCGACCGATATATGACCGTGATTCAAAATTTACTATAAAATTTCTCTATTTTTCAGAATATTATAAAAATTATATATAAGCTGAGTGCTGTGCATTATTTAAATAATTGCTGATGACACTTGGTGATATTACACTGTAATTTTTCTTGAAAGTAATACCTTCACGTAATAATATGACTGACGTGTGCCGTTATATTGGTTTCTTGGTGAATCATTCAAAATAATTTTATGGTAATTTCAATTGGAGATGTTCTTCTATTGTATTTTGATATTAAGTTTTATGGTGGGCATGTCAAAAAGTTTAAAGGCATTTGTCTTCAAGCACACATAAAAAAAGTACATCTTACAAAAAAATTACAGTGGTGGCCTGAAGGCTGACCACCACTAAATATGATGTAATATGTAGTTTTTAGAAGCACACTTTCTAAGATACCACAAAAAAAAAAAAAATAGATTCCACATGAAATTTACCTGTAGGTACCAATACGAAATCCAACCAAGGAAAATTGCCCAGGATGCGTAACTAAAATGTTATAATCTCTTATGAAGATTTATATTATTTTCCCTTTAGGTGTTGCCTTTTATTCAATTTTGTCCGAAGAAATAAAACCAGCTTGCCTCGAAGAAGTTCCTCACATGGAGTATGGTCAGATCACTTTAACACAATTTTATTAAAACTTAAAATTTTTTTGCAAAAAATAATTGTAAATTTTCTTTTATACCACTTTAAGATAATAGAATTTCAGAAACTTGTAATTAAAATTATCAAGAAAAAAGGGATGATTTCTGATTTTTCAAAGTCACAAATTATTTTAATATTTCACTATTTTATTAATACAGACTCTTTCTTTTTCGTCTTTACTTATCAAACTCATTAAGAAGAGAAAATCGTAGAATTCTTAGTTGCACTATGTTCTCGATCTACATTACAATATCACACAAAATACTAAACTTAGCTACACAACTCTAGAAAAGGTAGTATTGATATTTCGAATTATGCAAATACATTATTTACGTATCAAAATGAGGCATGATTAAACGTATTTCAAATATATCATTTAAAATATATTCAAAAGTTAATAAAATATATGTATGTGAAAGCCTTCAAACCTTATATACTGCATTGTACCGTAAAGATGACTTGAAATAATCACTTACAAATAACAGGTCAACAATTCATAAAATTCCATTACTTTACACACAAGGATACAGTGCAAAATATAATTCAAAATATTGTCTATTCATTAACTATCAACATAGATTAAGTTGTAGATTTAATGTGGATTAAGACAAACATTTGATATTAAATGCTTCATATAAGCTGTGTTATTTGATACTTTAAGAATTAAAGTTCATAACAAAAAACTGTAAAATATAGAGGATAAATATAAATTGTTAAATTTCGTGGATGTTAGTCTAATTGTGTTGTTGTTTACAAGTTTGTTAATTTGTTTCCTTACACTCAATATAAAATAGACAATCATCAACAAGCAATGACCGCAAAGGGAGAAGAAGAGCATGGATATTGACAAGGTTGGGTAGCGCCAACCGAAAATACTAAGTATTCTATCCTGCTGGCTCAGTGGAATTTCTCAATTTTTATTCTCTATAACTTACTAATAAAAATTTTCATGTTTCTTTACAATAAAAATAATTAAAAAGAATATGATATGATCTTAAAATCCTACTATACTATTCACTTACAAAATAACAGGTCAACAATTCATAAAATTCCATTACTTTACACACAAGGATACAGTGCAAAATATAATTCAAAATATTGTCTATTCATTAACTATCAACATAGATTAAGTTGTAGATTTAATGTGGATTAAGACAAACATTTGATATTAAATGCTTCATATAAGCTGTGTTATTTGATACTTTAAGAATTAAAGTTCATAACAAAAAACTGTAAAATATAGAGGATAAATATAAATTGTTAAATTTCGTGGATGTTAGTCTAATTGTGTTGTTGTTTACAAGTTTGTTAATTTGTTTCCTTACACTCAATATAAAATAGACAATCATCAACAAGCAATGACCGCAAAGGGAGAAGAAGAGCATGGATATTGACAAGGTTGGGTAGCGCCAACCGAAAATACTAAGTATTCTATCCTGCTGGCTCAGTGGAATTTCTCAATTTTTATTCTCTATAACTTACTAATAAAAATTTTCATGTTTCTTTACAATAAAAATAATTAAAAAGAATATATGATCTTAAAATCCTACTATACTATTCACTAACTCACGAATTTATACACATCAGAGAACTGCAAAATCAACTTTTTTCTTGATTTAATCATGCACAAAAATTCTTGTTCACATTTAATTACTCAATAAAATTCATCATGTTACTGAACGCGTAATTCGGATCAGTTTTAATCATCTGTCGAACATGTTTTATGCAAATTTAATCACTCAACAAAATGTCAGCGTGAATAAATCAGTAAAAACAACAAATAACGCGTATGTGTATATTCATAATTAACTCAAAATAGAAACATATTTCACATTAGGGTGGGACTTAAATCCGCTTTTTTTAGAATTTTTATTAGTGATACAATACCAAAAATATTCTTCTTTGTAAAATAAAAATATTTTTTTTTTTGGAAAAAAATTTAGGTCAATATCTCAGGCTTGCCCAATCCGGATAAATTTAAATATTGTCTATTTTTTCATCTATTTTGATTAGAAATTTAATTCTCTAAGAAAACTTAAATGGTAAAATCTCCTTGATAGTTACTCACCTAATGGCAATTTTGGTAAAAAAAATAATTTTTTGATTATATTATATATTTTTGAGGATGAAAAATGTTTTCGAATAATACACAATTGTCGTAAGTATTGTCAACAACATTATACGATTTTTCATCTTTAAAAAGCGAAAATATAGTAAAAACAATTTGAATTTTGTTGATGTCATGTGAATATTAAAAGTATTATGAATAGTAACAAATTATGAATAATAATTTTTAAAAGAAAACTTATTTTTTTTAATAACTAGTATAAATTTCACGTTTTTACCAAAGAACCATGAAAGAGAAATGAATTTACTAAAAAGTTAATATGTTCAAAATCATTTTTCATCCTCAAAAAGCAATAATATAGGGTGATCCAAGTAGAGATACTTTTTTTAATAGCCTTTTTTTGACAGATCACGTGTAAGTCGTGTCATGCTGTCATGTTATTTTTGTTTAGTATTGTTTGGCATTTCATAATGGAAGGACTTACGCCTGAACAACGTTTACAAATCGTTCAACTTTATTACGAAAATTCACGTTCTGTGATGTATGTGTTTCGTGCACTTCGCTCAACTTATGGTCAACATAATCTGAGCGTACTATTCAAAACACCATCACCCATTTTGAGACCCAGCATTCATTATTGGATAATATTCGACCGAATAGACCACGTCCAGTACGCTGTGAAGAAAATATAGCGGCCGTAGCTGAGAGTGTACACGAAGACCGGTGCGAACATAACCGTCAATGGCGACCGTTATCGCGCCATGATAACCGACTATTTGATGCCTGAAATTGAAGCTCGTGATCTCGGTGACATTTGGTTTCAACAAGACGGCGCCACTTCCCACACATCGCATCAATCAATGGATTTATTGAGAGAACACTTCGGTGAGCACATAATTTCACGTTTTGGGCCGGTCGAGTGGCCACCAAGATCGTGTGATATCACACCGTTAGACTTTTTCCTGTGGGGATATGTAAAGTCTAAAGTTTATGCGGACAAACCCGCTTCGATTCAGGCCTTGGAGGAAAGCATCACGCATGTCATTCGCCAGTTACCAGTCGAAATGCTCGAACGAGTCATCGAAAATTGGACTCAACGGATGGACCATCTGCGAGAATGTTCTTTCAAATGATAATAAACATTCCCCATTAAATTTGAATTTTCTGTGTTTTTTCTTTAAAAAAGTAGGGAACCTCGAAATGAATCACGCTATATAATCCAAAAATATTTTTTTTTACAAAAAAATGCTATTATCTTAGTAACTCTTAATTTTAGGAGATTTTACTATTTAACTTTTTTTGTAGAGAATTTAATTTCCAATCAAAATAGGTGAAAAAAAATTAGACAATATATAACTTTAACCGGATTGGGCGAGCCTGAGATATCGGCGGGATGTTTCTGCATTCCCAACATACCAAATGACTTGAGAAAAATATTATTATAAGCCTACACACACAAGCCTTAAGCTTGAAAAAGACTTGAGCATATATTGAAAAAGGCTATCGTAACAATTGTAGAAAAATCAAAACGGAACCCTCGTGAAAATATTATGTGTGAATGATTACTATAAGCTTATTCTTGCAATTGTAGAATAAGCTTACAAAAATAATATATTATTAATTGTTGCAAAAGAGAAATCATAATTATTTTCTTAATATTAATTTAATTTATTTTGTTATTTTAATTTTAAAACTCATTTTAAATATAAAAAATAATAATTTATTTTAAATATAAATAATAATAATTAATTTTAACCCTAAATAAAAAGAATTAAATTTAATATGCAATTGCACGTTCACTATATAAAATTTACAACTAAATGTACACGCAAAACACGTTTGACAAATTTAAAGAAAAAGTAATGGCACTTGTTGTATGCATTATAAGCGTAGAACAAAGACAACAAGACTAGAATGTATTGAAAAATATTTCTCTTTCAATCGTCTTATTGCGTTGTTGTTGTATGTTGTTCATAAGCATACTTGACAAAAAGTTATGTATAATAATCTTTTCTCTAGCATTGTTAAATACTGCTTGTGAATTCACATTTTATAAATATTATAATAAGCGAAATTAAGAAAAGCTTAAAACACACTATTAATACAAGCTTATTCTCAAGTTGTATTGCAGTTTGATTGATATATGGTATATTGGGTGCTCATAAAAATGCATGTATGTGTCCATGTGTGTTAATGCATGTGCATTATTGAATTTTAAGGAAATATCATTTTTATCTTTTATTTAACCTTTTTCTTTTGTTAATAACTAATTTATTCTTTAAATTTAAAGTTTGTTTTTTATAAAAAGTAATATTTATTTTTCAATATTTCGCTACTCTATTGTGTAGCATCTTTAGGAAAAATAATTGTAATGACAAATTCTGTTGTCAAGTAAATATTTCCTAAGGTATACCAGTAAACAAAAATTCTTTGATCAAAAACATAATGAAAAATAATAAAATCATATTGGTTGTAGTAACTCCAATACCATTGCAGATATTGAATATCTTGGAAGAGATAAAGCTTTCAAAGCAAACGCCCTTCAAAGAGATTTATTTGATGCTAATGGAATTGATCTAAAATCATGCTTTTTTATGATAGAGCAAAAATAAACAAGTAAGAGCGGCTAAATTCGGCTATGCCGAATCTTACATATATACCCTTCACCATGGTTGGAAAAAAGTGAAGTTTATATATGGACATATATGGAATGGACAGATTTATATACGGACGCCTTTAAGAGGAAATTAACCATTTAGTTTGGTGATAAACTTGAACTCGGGAAGATTTATGGTTCCAGAAAATAGATATTTAAAAAAAAATATGTTTTGGGCATAACTTTTTGTATCTGAACCGATATTTCCGAGTTTTTTTTAGCAAATATGTTTTACTAAAGAACTTCGATCTTTTGCTATATAAGACGTATCTATAGGTCATATTACAACTCTAAAATAATATAAGAGAAATAAAATAATATATGAGAAATAAATTGGTTTAAAAATCTTTTTATAAATTCTTTTAAATCGGAGCAAAAAATAGAAATAAAACCGTTTGTATTTTGTTTGTATCAGAGGGTTTTTATAGAAATTTTGATGTTTTAATCCTATTTATGGATTATTTAAATATTACTATAAAATTTTATTTAAATTAATTATTAAATGTTAAAAAATAAACAAAAAAAAGTCTTAAGAAAATAAAAAAAAGAGGAATTGTGTCTTGTGTATGATTCGAACCCGCGTTCTTAGAGAAAAAAAAGTATTTGTGACATAGCGTTTAGACAACTGAGCTATTAAGGTCATATGGAATCATCGTTAATAGAATTAAATAAACAGTTTTCGTTCAATTGTGATTTGTTTGGTTTTTATTTAAATGACAAATCTTTGTATGTGTTTGTTGTTTGTATATAAAAGGTGAAGAGGTGAAAGAAAAGAATTTCAACAAATTTATGTGTTTGTTATACGTAATATTCAACATACATACATATAAAAACAAAGGTAGTCCTGGTTTTTTGCTAATATCTCAGCCATTTATCAACCGATCTGGCTGATTTTTAATAGCAAGCAGAAATTGATCACATTTAACAGAAATATACAACAATCAAGTCCTCATCATGTCTGGGGTCTTCGGAAAACCCATTTCAACATACAGACGGACATAGCTAAATCAACTTCGTTCTTCATAAGGACCCAGAATATATATATACTTTATAGGGTCTAAGATCAATATTTTAGAAATAACAAACGGAATGACAAACTTATATATACCCTTCCACCTGTGGTGAAGGGTATAAAAATATATTTTTATCATCAAATTCGTACAAAATAACTAAAACTATTAAGTTCACATTCAAAATAAAATTAAACAATGGTGATCATATATACGCTTTTATCAACCGCTTTATAAAAACAAGTACAACGTGTTATTTGTTAATTCAATATTTAAATTTGTTAATGATTTTAAAATCATAAAAATTGATATTATATTAAGTATTAACCACATTATTCAGGTTAAAAATTATTTATGTAAGCTATTAAACACATATAACAGTTGTTTAGAACATGTAATAAAAATTATAAATTATAAAAATCTGTTTATAAACTATTTTTTTTTACTGTCGTCGTCAGAAGTTATGGAAGGTATGAAATCTATTTTCAATTATTAATAATAATTTTTTATTAGAAATTTAATGTATATTTCTTTAGAAATATTTCTTAAGAAACGTTTTGAAATTTGTATAAAAGATCTCAATTCTATGAAATACGCCTGGTCAAAATTACTAAAAGTCACATGTTACACCAACTTTGGCTTAAAAATTCTAAGTAAATCTTAATTCGGTAGAACAAGGGCTTAAATTGAAAAAAAATGTTGCCTTCATATATGTGCATATCTGATAAAAATGAAAACATGTTATCAATATATGGAATAATATATGTATTCATATATGAACATATATGGCCTATACGAATCAATATACGAACCAACCCAGAAAAAATAAATGGTAGTCATTCTGTGACTATAACTTCTTTCATTGCTTCCTAAACTTCAGTTGACATTCTTTTATGATTTTTGGTGTTATTCTAAGGCACTTCCTAAAGTATTCATGTGTTCATATTTCGAATGCAGTGATCTGGATATAAACCCGATACATATCTTAAAGAATCACTCTTCATTACTTCTAACGCATAAGTTATAGCAAGTATATCGTATATTTATTTTGAATCTAAAGCATTTAGTCAAATCCCAGCAAAAATAAAGCTGCCATAGAAGCAATTAAAGCATCACTACTATGGCAAAGGCATCACTTCTTTTCTGATGGTTTCATCGATGAATTTAACATAAGCGTGTCATAGGATGGAAGTATTCAAATGTAGCTACTAGCATCACTTATACTTTAAGGAAGTAATGATAATACAATGATTAGGTACTCTGATTCATGAGTGGAAAATGTTTATATACTTTGTGGTAGTTAAGCTTTGATGAAAATTTAATTTATAAGAATGCAGAAAAATAAGTTTAAAGAAGCGAAATTTATGCATTGATATACACATCGATGGCTTAATAAAAAAGGCCCTAACTCGATTTTATGTTACTTGATAGGAGAAGGAAAAAAACTTAATAAAATCCTTAAAATCTTAGATAAAAAAAAGTTTTAATGCAATTTCCAAAAATGTGTCGCTCTTTTTATTAAAAATTGCATTAAAACTGTTTTTGTATCTTAAATTTTACGTATTTTATTAAGTGTTTTCCTTCTGCTGTCAAGTAACAAAAAATCGAGTTAGGGCCTTTTTATATTAAGCCATCGACATACTCTTTATCAAAACAAATAAATAATTCCGCATTGGTGAAAAAACAATTTTGAAAAATGTTTCAAAAATTTTAATGAATGTTTAGACAAATTTTAAAATATTTTTGGATAATTTAAAAACTGGTTGTACAATTTTGAAACATTTTTAGACAATTTTTTAATATTTTTGAACAATTTTAAATAATTTTTGCACAATTTTAAAATATTTTTGGGCAATTTGAAATAATTTTTTCACAATTATTTTGGTAAATTCTGTATTAAAACTGAAAATGGTGTAGTGTTAAATAATATACATAATGCAAAAATGCAGATATTGCGTCGACATAAATATTTAAGGATGAAAAAATGCAAATGACAGGCCAGCTAGTATCAATTAAAGGTAAAAAATTTGTTTTTCTTGATTTTTCAAAACTTTTATAAAAATTGCAAAACTGCATAAATTCTAACCTTCATAAAATTTTATTTTATTTATTATTATACAAAAACTAAATTATAAAAAATGATTTAGTAAAAAAATTAAAAAAGTTTTCCACTCATGCATCAGAATACCTAATCATTGTATTATCATTGCTTTCTTAGAGTAAAGTATGAGTAATGCTAGTAGCTACATTAGAATACTTCCATCCTATGACACGCTAATGTTAAATACATCGATGAAACCATCAGAAAAGAAGTGATGCCTTTGCCATAATAGTGATGCTTTTATTGCTTCTTTGGCAGCTTCATTTTTGCTGGAAATATATGTAATACATTATCATATATTGCCATAAATGATATCATATATTACCATATATGATCTTTTTCTTTGAATGTACGTGTCCATATATACTTCCATACATGACACCATATATAACGATATATGAACATATATCAACATTTTCACCTGGGTTATTTCTTTTTTTCAAAAAATATTTTAGACAAAATTAAAAAAGGAAATCAAAGGCTGAAAAATTTTAAAAACAATCGAATTTATCATTTTGTTTTAATTTGATAATTTCTGTCGTGAAAAATATTTTTAGTCAATTTTTTTACTTTTAAGTTCAAATTTTAATTGTTTTAGGGCTTATTTTTAGAACTAAAAAAACTTGTTGTAACTCACGTATTATTACTTATTTTTATATATTGTTATTTTGTCTTTTTGATATTTTATTATTGACCTTTTATATTGACTTGCCTTATTTTATGTTATGTTTATTGATCATTTTGTCATTAATTTAATTATTTGATTTTAATTTCAATCTTTAAATAATTTTATAGTTGTTTTCTTTATGATTATTTTATACGAGTTGCATTATTTTAATTAATATGTTCAACGATTTAAAGAATACTTCTTAAAAATGCAGCTATGTTTTGTAATAATTATTGTTCTAAGCATTGTTCTAAAAAGACACTAAAGGGTTTTGTGTCGTTGCTTTACATTATATGCGTCATAATTGTTGTTGCTATACTAAATAAGAAAGCTGTTCTCGTAATTTACAAAAAAAAAAAAATATTGGTAGCTATAATTGCTCGTAAAATATTTTACCCGTAAACTGCATTTTGTAAATTATTTTGATTTTGGGTTGACCAGATCATAAAATATTTTTATTACCGAGTCATTCTATATAAAAACACCGAAAAAATTAAAAATTGTTGCTGGAACAATTTGGATTTTGTTAAAATTTAGTGGAAATGTTACTAAGGGTTCCCAGAACCAAGTTTGTATCTGCTAACAAGAACAAATTGTAGCCTGAAATATGCAAATTTTCAAAATTTCAAGCAACGATTTTTTCATAACGAGTTGCCAGATTGAGCCAATTTTAATTTTGTATCTGAGAATTATTATGCTTTTATATTCATTAGCGCTGACATTGGAGTTTATTGAAAAACACAAAAAATCAATGAAATATGCTTATTTTTAATACCACGTTATTTTTCGGGTGTATGAATTAAGTCAAATTTTATATTTTTGATAGAAACTATAATCCTTCAGCTTTAAAACGATGCCTTGATCATGTAGATATCTCTAGCAGAAATTTTAACAGCTCAAACCACTACGCACAAAAACAAGACTTTTTAGTTTTTTTATTTTGCGTGAACCGGTAGTGCCGTGTGCAAAAATTAAATCCTCTTGGATTTTGAGACCCTAAATATCATTTCCAGTTAGTTTGAGTAAAATCTAAGATATGCCAGATATGCCGATTTGGTGATTTCATAAAGAATAACTCTACTTTAAAAAAAAAAATTAAAAGAACCACTTCAAACAGTATGCAAGTGTAGTGCATACGTAGTATAGCGTATAAATTAGTAAACAAAAATATGTGTCATTTTGGAGGCGGTCAAGGTTTTATTCATAGCCAAAGTAATTTGAGATCCGTTTTAAAATGCGGCTAATGAACTCAACAAATTCATTAGCTATGGCAATTAAATTGTGTTTATTTGAGTGTGGTTATTAGAGTAGTTGTTAGAGTAAATGAAAAGACCACACAAAAGATAGCATTTTAAAGTAACATGTAAATTTAAATATATGGAGTGAGTTTAGAAGACTCATTGTAGTAACGGAAATAATGAGAAGCTCCGCCCAATCGAAAATGACATTATAGGAATATAAGTTATAGAGCGACTTTAGGAAGTCTCTCTTAGATTTAAAGTTATGGAGTTACTTTAGAAAGTCACTCATAGGGAAGTTCTAGACGACTTGTCAACTTCTCATAAGTTGTATAAATAACGTTCAGATTAAATTTACGAAATCTAAATCTCTATTTCTATATTTTTTTTCGTCTATTGTCCCTACTGCATAGGGCATATTCAACGACTTTCTAGTATTTATGTTAATTTGTTCCAAAAGCTTAATAAATTCCATTTAGAAATGAAAATTGAATATCTTTACTCGTTATTCTTCTATTCGCATTTCCACCACAGCATTAATCACACATCCACATGTCTTAATCTTTGGCGTTACAATAATATTCATCTAACAGCCCTTTTACTAGCTTTAATGTGTTCACGTTTATCTGTATCAGTGAAAATAACAATAGTGACAACAACATTGCTAGTACATACTAACCAAAACATACATGTGTTAAGCAATTCTTCTTATAATTTTCTCATCTTATAATCTATTGAATTTTTATTTCTTTTCTTTAATTTATTATGAATGACAGAATGTTCTTTACAACATCCTAGTTGTTTAATCACAAATCATTAATTTTGTGTCCGAGTATTTTTCGGCACCTTTGCCTTTGGTGGGTTAATGCTCTGTTAGAATCTAAATATTACTTCCCTTTTTGTACAACTTTGTTGGGAGCTTTTACACAGATTCTAGCGAGTAAAACCGTTAACGGGTATTAAACATTGTTGCTCATCACTTTAGAAAAGTAGTCTCTTTTTTTTCATTCGTTTTTTGGATACCTATTGTGCTTATCGTCACCGACGGTAATATATAAAAATTTTAAATTATAAATAAAATCTGAGATATCTTTTCCTCAACAAATTCGAAATTGTATTTTTCTTTTTATTTTCATATTTTGCCCTCACTCAAACATTTTGATCCTTCGAGCCGGATATTGTTTTTAAAAGTCTGGAACAACAAATTAATTATACAAGGTGAGTATAGTTCAGTTATATGTGAGCTTTTTATTGTTAAAAAATAAAAAAAAGGATTAAGTGCATAATAAAATTAATTTAATAAAATTAAGAACTTTTTCTTTTGATACCTTGTTGTTTTGAGATCGCTTTACAAACCTTATTTTTATTGATTTACAACAATTGTTTTTAATTAAATTCCCGTGAGTTTATTTACACGGACGGACATTATTATTTTTTCCCTAAAAATTTATAAAAATAATTGTGTTTTATTACCAAAAAAAAGATATAAATAATAAAAAATAAAGTTTAATTTTTTATTTTTTCAAAATACATACTTACATATATACAATAGTAGTAGGGAATTGGGGACTCATATTGATTTAATTGCTTTTTGATGTTGACACAAAATGCTTTAATTGCCTTCATATTTGATGTTGACACAAAATGTTTTAATTGCCTTCATTTTTGATGTTGACACAAAATGCTTTAATTGCCTTCATTTTTGATGTTGACTCATATTGATTTAATTGCCTTCATTTTAGCTGAGGACTCATATTGATTTAATTGCCTTCTAGTGTGGCCGTCGGTTGTATGCTTATAATATAAAAGGGTTGTAATACAAAATTTTTATGATCAAGTGAAAGTCATTGATCTATATATTTGTTTTTGGTATTTTTGAAATTATGTGGTTAATGTGGCCGTCGGTTAATTCTTTTTTTCTCTTGTTATACCCTCCACCATATATGGTGAGGGTATAT
Source organism: Eustalomyia histrio (assembly GCA_949748255.1). Taxonomy (NCBI): domain Eukaryota; kingdom Metazoa; phylum Arthropoda; class Insecta; order Diptera; family Anthomyiidae; genus Eustalomyia; species Eustalomyia histrio. The sequence goes on along the minus strand of OX456523.1, from coordinate 162,602,713 downwards.
ATCTTTTTGTCATTCCGTTTGTAACATGTCGAAATATAGGTTTAAGACCCCATAAAGTATATATATTCGTGATCCTTATGCAATTTTAAGTCGATTTAGCGATGTCTGTCTGTCTGTATGTCCGTCTGTCTGTCTTTCTGTCTGTCTGTTGAAATGGCGATCACGACGCGAATACGCAAGCGGGGGTGCCTATTTTTACCCAGATTATTGAACATCCTCCCGAGCAGTTTGGTATTTAAATTACATAAATTGACAAAACATATTCATATTACAGTTCATGCAAAATTTAGTATATACGTATATCATCTTCAGCCCCTATGGTGGAGGATATTCAAAGATTCGGCACAGCCGAATTTAGCCCTTTTTTACTTTGGTTTTTTTTTCTATTCTTTGGTGGTATATACATTCTACCGTCGGTTGTTTGCTTATAATGTAAAAGTGGTGGTTATACAAAAATTGTCATGTGTATGTTTTGCTAGAAGGTGTTATGTGACAAGGATCTTTTTGAAGTTATATATGGTAGCGTTGTCGTCGGTTAATTCTTTTTATCTCTTGTGTTTTTTTTTCTATTCTTTGGTGGTATATACATTCTACCGTCGGTTGTTTGCTTATAATGTAAAAGTGGTGGTTATACAAAAATTGTCATGTATATGTTTTGCTAGAAGGTGTTATGTGACAAGGATCTTTTTTGAAATTATATAGGGTAGCGTTGTCGTCGGTTAATTCTTTTTATCTCTTGTATTTATTTTCTATTCTTTGGTGGTCATTGATCTACATATTTGTTTTTGTATTAATAGGAAATTTGCATTAAGTGAAAGTCATTGATCTACATATTTGTTTTTTGTATTAAGAGAAAATTTCCATTTTTTTTCTTGTATTTATGTTCTATTTTTGTTTTTATTTTTTTTTTTTGTGTTTGGTATATACATTCTACATATAAATGTACAAGTAGGTCATAAATTAATTATTTATTAATGTGACATTTTCATTAATCTACAAATTTTTATGTTTTAATGATATTCGAATCTGTTTGTTTGTTTGTTCGGTTTTATTTCTTGTAATAAAGCGGTAATTGGAATCTGTTAGTGTTTTGTTTGTTTGTTTAGTTGTGTATAATAAAAAACAATACTATAAATTAGTTTTATGTATTTGGTTTTATTTTACTTTCTTTTAAATAATTCTTAAATTAAAATCTCATTAAATATTTCTTATAAATTTAAATACGTATAATATAATAAATTCGGTTATTTTTTTTATTTAATTAAAAATTTAGATGTTTATGATAGAGATTTATAAGATCGTTGACTGAATTTTCTCTAAATTTATAGATGATGCAACTACATGTATCAGGTCCTTCAGTACATCTGTCGTCAGACCATATGTAATCCTCAAAATGCTCTCCATGCGCTGAATTGAGAATTCTTTTATTCTCATATAATTCGAAATAATCAGCGTTCTTTAAAAAGACGTGTAAATCTTCTAGACATATAAACTCCTTATATTCATTGACATCTTAATCGTCTGAGTCGTTCTTTATGTCTGAATCCAGAAATTATTATTTATTGTACCCTCCGCATTTATAATGTGAATATTTAAACTATTTGACAATACTATGAAAATAAAGTGAGCAATTTATTGTAGTATCTTTAGGATACATTTCACAATATTTTGAAATAAAGAGTGAAGAATTAATCCGTCTTTGAAAAAAAAAGAGAAAACAAATTTATTCCTCTTTTCATATTAGTCCATGCAATTTATTGTAATAATTTTAATATATAACTAGAAGTTAATTTAAAATTTAATTCATGTGAAAGTTTCATTCTTAACAAAGTCTTCAAAGAAACAACAACCATGAGCGCTGTATCAAAATCATTAATAAACAAATTTGATGACCTCAACAACAAACCAATTCTCCATATTAAAGATATGGAGGATCTTAAATTATACAAAATATTGAAAGCAATTAAAATGCAAACGAAATATGGGGAAAGTATCCAGATTGAGGGAGAAAATTGTGTCATCTTTCTACCAAAAAGGTTTAATGCTATAACTGATGATGAGATAAAGGAGTTATCATCTGGCAATTACTTCATCAAAAAATTACCTACAGTAGACGATAAACACTTGCGATTAGAGTTGGAGTTATTTGATCTAAATGAATATATTGTTCCTGAAAGTGGGAAATATCCGCTATGGAGATAAAATGGTAAATTTGTATTAAACAACAAGAAATAAAAATATTAAAATACATTGAAAACAAAAAGAAAAAAATGCGTTTTTATTTATTAATAATTTCATACAAAAATTTCAGGCATAAGTGACCACAATTAAATGAATTATATTTTTGATGTCTTCTATAATTGTACACTATATTTGAGCCCAAATATGCTACTAATTCAAGTGGTGGCTGCAAATTTCCAAAACTATCGAAGTACTCCTTATGATCTTTATTTTTGTAGTATGCTACCCAATGAGTGCCTGCTCCAATTGAAGAATCCAGATTAACAATGCCACATTCTATTCGTCGAGGATGTTTGGGGAGTGAATCTCTCATAAAAATACCTCTAAAGTGTGGAATATGTGTGGTAAACTTAATCAAATCGATATCAGTAAGTGGTCTTTTGGGGAGCATCTTAATTAGTTTTTTGACATTTTATCGAATACAAGACCATACCCCTTCTTATATGGTTTAAGATAAAGACCCTTTCCCATTGCTATAGCCTCCATTCTCTTATTATGTCTAGTAGCCTCTTCGAGTTGTTTCTTAGCATCTTTTGCAACATTAATAGCTTTAACAATAGCTGCTCCACCAGATGACAGACCACCTAAAGTCCCTAAAGCAGTTAGTATTGGCACTAATGGTAAGAACCCTCCTTTTTTGGTACATTGATAATGCGAGGTATAAAAACTTTTGATTTTTTTCCTTTCAGCGATTTATTTTAAACTTTACGAGCAATTTTAATTGCGTCGTTTATATCTTTAGGTTTTTCTTTTCTTAAAGTTGCCGTAGCCATTCGTATTGCTGTGCCAAAAATTTTCTTTCCAAATTTATTTTTTGACTTTAGACCCATGCCGAGTTTGACTTTAGCCTTCATGGCGTTAGTTATAAAATATGAGTTTGTTTTTTCTCCTATACTGCTGTCTTTCGATAAAACTCGTTCCCAGGCTCGATTTTCAAGTATTTTATCTGCTTGGTGTCGCTTACTGATTTCCTTATTTTGAGAGTAAGCAATATCGTGCTCTCAGCAAGCAGCATCCAACGGATTTATCCCCTTATCACCCCTCTTTAAACGTTTTTCTAGCTTAGTACCTGGTCCACAAAATTCATAACCCGGTAAATGAAGTTCAAATGGTAGAGAATTTATTACTCTATCTACTAATCCACTCCCAGTGACAGAATGCATATGATCGATAATTTTATGATATTGTTAGACCTATTTATATAATCTGGAAACTAATTAAAAGGGAAATTTAAAACTTTGGTTTTAGTTGTTAAAATGCGGTTGACCAAACAACATAAAAATATAGTTGTTAGGAATGTTGATTCCTCAACAAGTACAGATATGAGAAGAAAACACAGTTCTCTATTGCCAAATTCTATAAGAGCACTTATAGTGGGACCTTCGAACTGTGGAAAGACTAATGTAATGATTAGTTTGATTGAAAGTCCTAATGGATTAAAATTCGAAAACATCTATTTATATTCGAAATTATTATTTCAACCTAAATATGAGTACTTAAATAAACTCGTATCGACGATTAAAGGAATGGGTTATTTTACATTTTCTAACAATGAAAGTGTTATTCCACCAGATGAAGCTAAAAATAACTCAATAATTATATTTAATGACGTTGCATGTGAAAATCAAAATAATATACGTGCATACTTTTGTATGGTTCGTCACAAAAATGTGGATTCATTTTACTTGTGTCAAATTTATACCCAAATACCTAAACAATATTATAATGTTTAAGCAGGATGAAATGAATATGAAACACGTCTATAGTGATCATGTTGGAACTGATATGTCCTTTGAACAATTTCGTAAAATATGTCAAGAATGTTGGAAAGAAAACTATGGATTTTTAACAATATGTAAAGATGATAACTTAAATGCTGGTCGATATAGAAAGACATTTAATGTTTTCATTGAAATATAAGGATGTTGGAATAATATGATGATATAAGTAAAGTTTGACCTCTTGAATCGATAGGATTAACAAATTAAAAACATTTAAATAATTACATCCTTTTATGAATTCAGCTGATTCCAAATAAGCTTGCTACATTTTATGGTCTGTTTCTGATCTATTCCTGGTCTGTTGCTGATCTATTCCTGGTCTGTTTCTGATCTATTCCTGGTCTGTTTCTGATCTATTCCTGGTCTGTTGCTGATCTATTCCTGGTCTGTTGCTAATCTATTCCTGGTCTTTTGCTGATCTATTCCTGGTCTGTTTCTGATCTATTCCTGGTCTGTTGCTGATCTTTTCCTGGTCTGTTGCTAATCTATTCCTGGTCTGTTGCTGATCTATTCCTGGTCTGTTTCTGATCTATTTCTGGTCTGTTTCTGATCTATTCCTGCTCTGTTGCTGATCTATTCCTGGTCTGTTTCTGATCTATTCCTGGTCTGTTTCTGATCTATTCCTGGTCTGTTGCCGATCTATTCCTGGTCTGTTTCTGATCTATTCCTGGTCTGTTGCTAATCTATTCCTGGTCTGTTGCTGATCTATTCCTGGTCTGTTTCTGATCTATTCCTGGTCTGTTTCTGATCTATTCCTGGTCTGTTTCTGATCTATTCCTGGTCTGTTGCTGATCTATTCCTGGTCTGTTGCTGATCTATTCCTGGTCTGTTTCTGATCTATTCCTGGTCTGTTTCTGATCTATTCCTGGTCTGTTGCTGATCTATTCCTGGTCTGTTGCTGATCTATTCCTGGTCTGTTTCTAATCTATTCCTGGTCTGTTTCTGATCTATTCCTGGCCTGTTTCTGATCTATTCCTGGTCTGTTGCTGATCTATTCCTGGTCTGTTGCTGATCTATTCCTGGTCTGTTTCTGATCTATTCCTGGTATGCTGCTGATCTATTCCTGGTCTGTTTCTGATCTATTCCTGGTCTGATATGACTGAAGTGTTGGAGGAACTGGTCAAGGTAAGAAATGCTTTGAAGAAGAAATTTCGAAGCACAAAAATGGGTGAAGCTAATACTCATGAAAGACTACAAAAACATTTAAGCCCATAACTAACCCGCTGAAAGAATTTATAAATAATTCTTCTAAAGAAAAGAGAATTTCTAAAGATGAAAAAGAAGAAATTAAAAATGAAATAAAAATTGAAATAGAAAATGAGACGAGTTTATCGTTTAGAAAATTACCAATGAAACTGGGGACCAGTACCCCAAAGAAAGATTTTACGAGTGATGAATGCAAAACAATTGATGAAAATGATGATGATGATGATATTTACTATCAAACTGAATCCCCCGCTGATGTTACAAACGATACAATAATAAACTCACTCGACTTATCGCATTTAGCTCGAAAAAATGAACTGGAAACGCTTTATGGTCCTCACAAAGATTCGAATGGTGAGTGGAAATTTGGGAATAGCTACATTAAGTTAAGTGATGATAAAATTATGGTAGGAAATCAAAATTGGTTTCTAACACCAGGTTTGGTTCAGTTAATGTTTTATAAAACTCAACTTAATGTAGCTATTCCCAAATAATAAAGTTAAGAAATGAGAATCTTCTGAAAAGAATGTTAAAATTGATATATATATATATATATATATATAGGTATATACTACATGTACTTTAAGTATTAATATAAAATTATCTAAAATAAAGAAAAAGCAACCCTTTAAAAAAACAATATTTTGTTTTATTTCCTACATTAACCATTTGGTAAGCAAAATGTCAATTACACTAACATTGAGCGGAAACTCCTCAAATTTATCAGCAAATTACTTTCCTCCAATAAATTTAAACAGCGATTACGAGTGTGCTCACGTAGATTTTCACGCATACAACAGCATACCAAATGTGGACAAATACAATAATTTGTTTCACATTGGTAGTAAAATTAAATTAAAGAATCCTCTGTGTTTGATTTGAGAAATTTGCACACAGACTTGAATGATACGGATCCATCTTCCCATTGCAGATGGTGATGATTTTTTGTTAACCAATTGACTTGTCTTTGATTCTTTGGTGATAAATAACTATAATCGAAGGGGGGTTTTATGATGAAATTTATATACTCCTTAGCGTTAAAAACCAATGCAATTTCTTTGGCAATAAAATTGTTAGAATCTGCTCTAAAGCTTTGGAGATCAATAAAAACTATTTTTGGCATTTCCATTGCTTAAACAATTTTATGAACCTGTCCTGTCAAAGGCGTATATTCAATTAAACGATCATGAATAAGAATGCAGTAAGCTGATGAGTTTGGTGGTATATTGATGCTAGTCTCAAACATAATTTTTATATCAATCGGACCCCTTGCAACTGTTTCATTTTGATGGCTTACATCAATAACTGTAATAGGAGCTTTATTTTTGAATTCTTGACAAGTGAGTAGAGGTTGAGGTTCTCTCATATAGTAGTTTTGTTGAAATCTGACATACATATCATAGAGGATGGCAAACCGTTCTTCCCCAAATTTAATGTTTAGATCATCATAAGGATATGACTCTGAGTTTAAGTGAACTTTGATGTTGGTTAAATCACAATTAATAAATTTATTCTCACGCAGGAAGGCTATCAAAACGAAGCGAGGACGTTCCCTATTTGCAGATAATTTAACATTCCAAATGTGATTAGTTCCGCTTGATAATTGAGGATTAAAATGACAGTCCCAACTAAGGAATGCTATTGGTAAATTTGTTCCATTTTGTATTATTTTTATCATATTTATTTTACTCAAGTCAGAAAGCTGTACATGTGGTATCCTCCATGAAATATTCTTAATAGTAATTTTTGGTTTTTGAACAGATGCTGTTGAATATACGAGATCATCATCACTTTTGCTACGAAGTAATATCAATTCATGTTTGGAATTCAAAATAATTTTATTAAAGTCTTTAGCAAATCCCAATAATATTTTTAATGGTACATAAAAGTTAAAGTGTCCATTTAGTACATTTAGGTCATCTACTTTACTCCAAGCAGCATTTTCCATGACAGCACCGTCCGTTGCCATCAAAGAAACATAATTTTTAATATTAGTTGAAACTCCTAGGTGTCTAGTGCGATCAATTTCAATGCCATTTAGCTCATTACGAATTTCATCAAATAGATGAGCAACAAAATTATTTTTCAATCTGAAAGCAGAAGATGCTACCACTTTTTTACTATCGCCGCTTTCTTCTTCTACTAAACCTTGAATGTAAATAAAACTTTCACTCGGCAAAACATACAAATCCTGATTTTGTATTGATATTCTTATTTCATCGTTATTTTTAAATGATTGCAAGTATTTTTTTTTTTTACGTTAGACTAACACTCAGGGGATGTCCCCTACTAATGCAGTGCATTGTGTTAGAATTAGGAAAATATGTTATGAGAGGGAGGAAAGAGGGAGTAGTGTTTGTGGATATTTGCCTTGAACTTCTCTAAATTGTAAGTGACAGGGAAGACCTCTGCGGGGAGTTTATTCCACATACGGCTTGTACGACTGATAAACAAATTTTCTCTGTAATGCGATGTGCGGTCAACGGGACAATCGACTACAAACGGATGTGCTCTGATAGATGAGCTAGTATCTCGAACATAAAACCGGGCTCTGGGAATCAGTTCCCTTATGTCGACAGAGCACTTCCCATGGTAATATCGATAAAACAGTGACGCACAACCCACATTCCGACGATGCTCCAATGAATCAATAGAGTTCGATATCCCAATGTCATTAATGAGCGCCGACGCCCTCCTTTGCACACGGTCCAAAAGCTCCAAAATAGACTTTGAAGCTCCTGCCCATATATGGGAGTTGTATTCCATTTTCGGTCGGATATAGGTGGTATAAATAGTAAGGAGGTCGGATGGAGTAAAGTATTTCTTACACCGTTTGAGGAAACCAAGACACTTGAATGCTTCTTTCGACACTTCGAATACATGCTTATTCCAACGGACATCACACTGAATCTTCATGCCCAAAACATCAAGAGTATCCGATTCCTTGATATCAACACCACCCATGTTTGTTGATGACATTGTTGATCTCACAGCCCTATGGGACAACATACAACATTGAGTTTTACCTGCATTGAAGTCGACCCTATTCGTAAGACCCCACTCGGAGACCGTCGAGAGGTCACGATTGAGTGTGTCATTCATTAGCTGCCTTCTGTACTCTGGAGTATAAGTGTGATAATCTTTTTTTATAATGCTTTCATCCGATAAGGGTTTATCCAAAACATTAATTATTGATCTTATTCTCTTTGATGTTGCTTCTTCAATTGGAAATTCAATGATTTGAGAAAATTTCTATTTGATTCTGTTAAATTGTTGGCTGAATGTGAAGATGAGAACAGCGAGGACGCTAACTTTGGTTTGACTGATGGCAATAATATAGATTATGGCGATAACAATGTGGTATAAGGAATGCTATTTGAGAGAATTTCTTTGTTGTAAATTATCATTATTTTCTTGGCCTTAAATGTAATCGAATAGTAATTTCTTCTCCTCGAAAATTAATTAAATCACCGTCTTGATCAACTATCCGTAGTGTTAGTGAACTTACTTCTTTGGAATTCACTGGCAAATAGATGAGATTTGTAGGTATTTCATCCATTTTATAGCCAGGTGGAACATTTATTGCAAATTCGTGTAATGTATGTGCATGAGAATTGTTTATATATGTGTTTACCACAATATTACATTCTATCCGCAAGAGATTTACCTTAAAAATATTTACTGGTAGATCTGAGAAATGGGGGACATTAGAAGAGAGGACATTCTTATTGAAACCAAACAATTTTCCTATCGAATTCTTCTTGTTAAAGTATATCGAATCTTCGGAACTATACAATTTGACTTGCATTGTATTGTTATTAGCTTCTATAATAATTTTCTTCTTCCCCAACTCATCTTTCTCATATTCCCCCTTTATGAAATCGACAATATCATTCAGCTCATAGGATCCAATAGGTATAGTAATAATTTTACTACCAATGTGAAACAAATTATTGTATTTGTCCACATTTGGTATGCTGTTGTATGCGTGAAAATCTACGAGAGCACACTCGTAATCGCCGTTTAAATTTATTGGAGGAAAGTAATTTGCTGATAAATTTGAGGAGTTTCCGCTCAATGTTAGTGTAATTGACATTTTGCTTACCAAATGGTTAATGTAGGAAATAAAACAAAATATTGTTTTTTTAAAGGGTTGCTTTTTCTTTATTTTAGATAATTTTATATTAATACTTAAAGTACATGTAGTATATACCTATATATATATATATATATATATATATATATCAATTTTAACATTCTTTCCAGAAGATTCTCATTTCTTAACTTTATTATTTGGGAATAGCTACATTAAGTTGAGTTTTATAAAACATTAACTGAACCAAACCTGGTGTTAGCAACCAATTTTGATTTCCTACCATGATTTTATCATCACTTAACTTAATGTAGCTATTCCCAAATAATAAAGTTTAGAAATGAGAATCTTCTGGAAAGAATGTTAAAATTGATATATATATATATATATATATATATATATATATATATATATATATATATATATATATATATATATATAGGTATATACTACATGTACTTTAAGTATTAATATAAAATTATCTAAAATAAAGAAAAAGCAACCCTTTAAAAAAACAATATTTTGTTTTATTTCCTACATTAACCATTTGGTAAGCAAAATGTCAATTACACTAACATTGAGCGGAAACTCCTCAAATTTATCAGCAAATTACTTTCCTCCAATAAATTTAAACGGCGATTACGAGTGTGCTCTCGTAGATTTTCACGCATACAACAGCATACCAAATGTGGACAACTACAATAATTTGTTTCACATTGGTAGTAAAATTATTACAATACCTATTGGATCCTATGAGCTGAATGATATTGTCGATTTCATAAAGGGGGAATATGAGAAAGCTGAGTTGGGGAAGAAGAAAATTATTATAGAAGCTAATAACAATACAATGCAAGTCAAATTGTATAGTTCCGAAGATTCGATATACTTTAACAAGAAGAATTCGATAGGAAAATTGTTTGGTTTCAATAAGAATGTCCTCTCTCCTAATGTCCCCCATTTCTCAGATCTACCAGTAAATATTTTTAAGGTAAATCTCTTGCGGATAGAATGTAATATTGTGGTAAACACATATATAAACAATTCTCATGCACATACATTACACGAATTTGCAATAAATGTTCCACCTGGCTATAAAATGGATGAAATACCTACAAATCTCATCTATTTGCCAGTGAATTCCAAAGAAGTAAGTTCACTAACACTACGGATAGTTGATCAAGACGGTGATTTAATTAATTTTCGAGGAGAAGAAATTACTATTCGATTACATTTAAGGCCAAGAAAATAATGATAATTTACAACAAAGAAATTCTCTCAAATAGCATTCCTTATACCACATTGTTATCGCCATAATCTATATTATTGCCATCAGTCAAACCAAAGTTAGCGTCCTCGCTGTTCTCATCTTCACATTCAGCCAACAATTCAAATAGAAATTTTCTCAAATCATTGAATTTCCAATTGAAGAAGCAACATCAAAGAGAATAAGATCAATAATTAATGTTTTGGATAAACCCTTATCGGATGAAAGCATTATAAAAAAAGATTATCACACTTATACTCCAGAGTACAGAAGGCAGCTAATGAATGACACACTCAATCGTGACCTCTCGACGGTCTCCGAGTGGGGTCTTACGAATAGGGTCGACTTCAATGCAGGTAAAACTCAATGTTGTATGTTGTCCCATAGGGCTGTGAGATCAAAAATGTCATCAACAAACATGGGTGGTGTTGATATCAAGGAATCGGATACTCTTGATGTTCTGGGCATGAAGATTCAGTGTGATGTCCGTTGGAATAAGCATGTATTCGAAGTGTCGAAAGAAGCATTCAAGTGTCTTGGTTTCCTCAAACGGTGTAAGAAATACTTTACTCCATCCGACCTCCTTACTATTTATACCACCTATATCCGACCGAAAATGGAATACAACTCCCATATATGGGCAGGAGCTTCAAAGTCTATTTTGGAGCTTTTGGACCGTGTGCAAAGGAGGGCGTCGGCGCTCATTAATGACATTGGGATATCGAACTCTATTGATTCATTGGAGCATCGTCGGAATGTGGGTTGTGCGTCACTGTTTTATCGATATTACCATGGGAAGTGCTCTGTCGACATAAGGGAACTGATTCCCAGAGCCCGGGTTTATGTTCGAGATACTCGCTCATCTATCAGAGCACATCCGTTTGTAGTCGATTGTCCCGTTGACCGCACATCGCATTACAGAGAAAATTTGTTTATCAGTCGTACAAGCCGTATGTGGAATAAACTCCCCGCAGAGGTCTTCCCTGTCACTTACAATTTAGAGAAGTTCAAGGCAAATATCCACAAACACTACTCCCTCTTTCCTCCCTCTCATAACATATTTTCCTAATTCTAACACAATGCACTGCATTAGTAGGGGACATCCCCTGAGTGTTAGTCTAACGTAAAAAAAAAATACTTGCAATCATTTAAAAATAACGATGAAATAAGAATATCAATACAAAATCAGGATTTGTATGTTTTGCCGAGTGAAAGTTTTATTTACATTCAAGGTTTAGTAGAAGAAGAAAGCGGCGATAGTAAAAAAGTGGTAGCATCTTCTGCTTTCAGATTGAAAAATAATTTTGTTGCTCATCTATTTGATGAAATTCGTTATGAGCTAAATGGCATTGAAATTGATCGCACTAGACACCTAGGAGTTTCAACTAATATTAAAAATTATGTTTCTTTGATGGCAACGGACGGTGCTGTCATGGAAAATGCTGCTTGGAGTAAAGTAGATGACCTAAATGGACACTTTAACTTTTATGTACCATTAAAAATATTATTGGGATTTGCTAAAGACTTTAATAAAATTATTTTGAATTCCAAACATGAATTGATATTACTTCGTAGCAAAAGTGATGATGATCTCGTATATTCAACAGCATCTGTTCAAAAACCAAAAATTACTATTAAGAATATTTCATGGAGGATACCACATGTACATCTTTCTGACTTGAGTAAAATAAATATGAAAAAAATAATACAAAATGGAACAAATTTACCAATAGCATTCCGTAGTTGGGACTGTCATTTTAATCCTCAATTATCAAGCGGAACTAATCACATTTGGAATGTTAAATTATCTGCAAATAGGGAACGACCTCGCTTCGTTTTGATAGCCTTCCTGCGTGAGAATAAATTTATTAATTGTGATTTAACCAACATCAAAGTTCACTTAAACTCAGAGTCATATCCTTATGATGATCTAAACATTAAATTTGGGGAAGAACGGTTTGCCATCCTCTATGATATGTATGTCAGATTTCAACAAAACTACTATATGAGAGAACCTCAACCTCTACTCACTTGTCAAGAATTCAAAAATAAAGCTCCTATTACAGTTATTGATGTAAGCCATCAAAATGAAACGGTTGCAAGGGGTCCGATTGATATAAAAATTATGTTTGAGACTAGCATCAATATACCACCAAACTCATCAGCTTACTGCATTTTTATTCATGATCGTTTAATTGAATATCAGCCAACAATTTAACAGAATCAAATAGAAATTTTCTCAAATCATTGAATTTCCAATTGAAGAAGCAACATCAAAGAGAATAAGATCAATAATTAATGTTTTGGATAAACCCTTATCGGATGAAAGCATTATAAAAAAAGATTATCACATTTATACTCCAGAGTACAGAAGGCAGCTAATGAATGACACACTCAATCGTGACCTCTCGACGGTCTCCGAGTGGGGTCTTACGAATAGGGTCGACTTCAATGCAGGTAAAACTCAATGTTGTATGTTGTCCCATAGGGCTGTGAGATCAAAAATGTCATCAACAAACATGGGTGGTGTTGATATCAAGGAATCGGATACTCTTGATGTTCTGGGCATGAAGATTCAGTGTGATGTCCGTTGGAATAAGCATGTATTCGAAGTGTCGAAAGAAGCATTCAAGTGTCTTGGTTTCCTCAAACGGTGTAAGAAATACTTTACTCCATCCGACCTCCTTACTATTTATACCACCTATATCCGACCGAAAATAGAATACAACTCCCATATATGGGCAGGAGCTTCAAAGTCTATTTTGGAGCTTTTGGACCGTGTGCAAAGGAGGGCGTCGGCGCTCATTAATGACATTGGGATATCGAACTCTATTGATTCATTGGAGCATCGTCGGAATGTGGGTTGTGCGTCACTGTTTTATCGATATTACCATGGGAAGTGCTCTGTCGACATAAGGGAACTGATTCCCAGAGCCCGGGTTTATGTTCGAGATACTCGCTCATCTATCAGAGCACATCCGTTTGTAGTCGATTGTCCCGTTGACCGCACATCGCATTACAGAGAAAATTTGTTTATCAGTCGTACAAGCCGTATGTGGAATAAACTCCCCGCAGAGGTCTTCCCTGTCACTTACAATTTAGAGAAGTTCAAGGCAAATATCCACAAACACTACTCCCTCTTTCCTCCCTCTCATAACATATTTTCCTAATTCTAACACAATGCACTGCATTAGTAGGGGACATCCCCTGAGTGTTAGTCTAACGTAAAAAAAAAATACTTGCAATCATTTAAAAATAACGATGAAATAAGAATATCAATACAAAATCAGGATTTGTATGTTTTGCCGAGTGAAAGTTTTATTTACATTCAAGGTTTAGTAGAAGAAGAAAGCGGCGATAGTAAAAAAGTGGTAGCATCTTCTGCTTTCAGATTGAAAAATAATTTTGTTGCTCATCTATTTGATGAAATTCGTTATGAGCTAAATGGCATTGAAATTGATCGCACTAGACACCTAGGAGTTTCAACTAATATTAAAAATTATGTTTCTTTGATGGCAACGGACGGTGCTGTCATGGAAAATGCTGCTTGGAGTAAAGTAGATGACCTAAATGGACACTTTAACTTTTATGTACCATTAAAAATATTATTGGGATTTGCTAAAGACTTTAATAAAATTATTTTGAATTCCAAACATGAATTGATATTACTTTGTAGCAAAAGTGATGATGATCTCGTATATTCAACAGCATCTGTTCAAAAACCAAAAATTACTATTAAGAATATTTCATGGAGGATACCACATGTACATCTTTCTGACTTGAGTAAAATAAATATGAAAAAAATAATACAAAATGGAACAAATTTACCAATTTATCCGTAGTTGGGACTGTCATTTTAATCCTCAATTATCAAGCGGAACTAATCACATTTGGAATGTTAAATTATCTGCAAATAGGGAACGACCTCGCTTCGTTTTGATAGCCTTCCTGCGTGAGAATAAATTTATTAATTGTGATTTAACCAACATCAAAGTTCACTTAAACTCAGAGTCATATCCTTATGATGATCTAAATATTAAATTTGGGGAAGAACGGTTTGCCATCCTCTATGATATGTATGTCAGATTTCAACAAAACTACTATATGAGAGAACCTCAACCTCTACTCACTTGTCAAGAATTCAAAAATAAAGCTCCTATTACAGTTATTGATGTAAGCCATCAAAATGAAACGGTTGCAAGGGGTCCGATTGATATAAAAATTATGTTTGAGACTAGCATCAATATACCACCAAACTCATCAGCTTACTGCATTTTTATTCATGATCGTTTAATTGAATATACGCCTTTGACAGGACAGGTTCATAAAATTGTTTAAGCAATGGAAATGCCAAAAATAGTTTTTATTGATCTCCAAAGCTTTAGAGCAGATTCTAATAATTTTATTGCCAAAGAAATTGCATTGGTTTTTAACGCTAAGGAGTATATAAATTTCATCATAAAACCCCCCTTCGATTATAGTTATTTATCACCAAAGAATCAAAGACAAGTCAATTGGTTAACAAAAAATCATCACCATCTGCAATGGGAAGATGGATCCGTATCATTCAAGTCTGTGTGCAAATTTCTCAAATCAAACACAGGGATTCTTTAATTTTTGTCAAGGGTTTGGAAAAGAAAAAGTGGTTGGAGAATATGCTGCGGAAAAGCGTTTTCAATATAGAAAATATCAACTGCTGTAATTTAAGAGAGCTCGATGAAAATATCCCGATTGCACCCGTTGTAGTTCTCACAAACATGGAACATGTGCACTAAAAAATGCTCTTTTACTACAAAAATTTTTAAACTTTAAAATAAATGAAGGCAATTTTCCATTTTTATTATCTTTATTAAATATTTAGAAAATACACACTTAAAAACAATGTCTTAAAATTATAAATAAAAATATGTATTCTTAAAATAGAAAACTAAAATATCAGTGTTTTATTTTGCTTAATAATCAAAAAAATTTAAGAGAAAAATACAATATTTTTTTTTTTTCAAGAATCAACGGGGTAATCTGAGGTATCAAATTCAAAATATTGTGAAATGTATCCTAAAGATACTACAATAAATTGCTCACTTTATTTTCATAGTATTGTCAAATAGTTTAAATATTCACATTATAAATGCGGAGGGTACAATAAATAATAATTTCTGGATTCAGACAGAAAGAACGACTCAGACGATTAAGATGTCAATGCGGGAACAAATTTTAGAATTCCTTAATGAATATAAGGAGTTTATATGTCTAGAAGATTTGCAAATCTTTTTAAAGAACGCTGATTATTTCGAGAAGAAAAGAATTCTTAATTCAGCGCATGGAGAGCATTTTGAGGATTGCATATGGTCTGACGACAGATGTACTGAAGGACCTGATACATGTAGTTGCATCATCTATAAATTTAGAGAAAATTCAGTCAACGATCTTATAAATCTCTATCATAAACATCTAAATTTTTAATTAAATAAAAAAATAACCGAATTTATTATATTATACGTATTTAAATTTATAAGAAATATTTAATGAGATTTTAATTTAAGAATTATTTAAAAGAAAGTAAAATAAAACCAAATACATAAAACTAATTTATAGTATTGTTTTTTATTATACACAACTAAACAAACAAACAAAACACTAACAGATTCCAATTACCGCTTTATTACAAGAAATAAAACCGAACAAACAAACAAACAGATTCGAATTTCATTAAAACATAAAAATTTGTAGATTAATGAAAATGTCACATTAATAAATAATTAATTTGTGACCTACTTGTACATTTATATGTAGAATGTATATACCAAACACAAAAAAAAAAATAAAAACAAAAATAGAACATAAATAAAAGAAAGAAAAAATGGAAATTTTCTCTTAATACAAAAAACAAATATGTAGATCAATGACTTTCACTTAATGCAAATTTCCTCTTAATACAAAAACAAATATGTAGATCAACGACCACCAAGGAATAGAAAAAAAACACAAGAGATAAAAAGAATTAACCGACGACAACGCTACCCTATATAATTTCAAAAAGATCCTTGTCACATAACACCTTCTAGCAAAACATACACATGACATTTTTTGTATAACCACCACTTTTACATTATAAGCAAACAACCGACGGTAGAATGTATATACCACCAAAGAATATAAAAAAAAACACAAGTAAAAAAGGGCTAAATTCGGCTGTGCTGAATCTTTGAATACCCTCCACCATAGGGGCTGAAGATGATATACGTATATACTAAATTTTGCATGAACTGTAATATGAATATGTTTTGTCAATTTATGTAATTTAAATACCAAACTGCTCGGGAGGATGTTCAATAATCTGGGTAAAATTAGTCACCCCCGCTTGCGTCTTCGCGTCGTGATCGCCATTTCAACAGACAGACAGACGGACAGACAGACAGACGGACATACAGACAGACGGACATAGAGACAGACAGACAGACAGACAGACAGACAGACGGACAGACAGACTGACACACAGACAGACAGACAGACAGACAGACGGACGGACATACAGACAGACAGACAGACAGACATCGCTAAATCGACTTAAAATTGCATAAGGATCACGAATATATATACTTTATGGGGTCTTAAGCCTATTTTTCGACATGTTACAAACGGAATGACAAACTGATATATACCCTCACCATATATGGTGGAGGGTATAACAAGAGATAAAAAGAATTAACCGACGGCCACACTAACCACATAATTTCAAAAAGACCAAAAACAAATATGTAGATCAATGACTTTCACTTGATCATAAAAATTTTGTATTACAACCCTTTTATATTATAAGCATACAACCGACGGCCACACTAGAAGGCAATTAAATCAATATGAGTCCTCAGCTAAAATGAAGGCAATTAAATCAATATGAGTCAACATCAAAAATGAAGGCAATTAAAGCATTTTGTGTCAACATCAAAAATGAAGGCAATTAAAGCATTTTGTGTCAACATCAAAAATGAAGGCAATTAAAGCATTTTGTTTCAACATCAAAAAGCAATTAAATCAATATGAGTCCCCAATTCCCTACTACTTACAATAATACATACTTACATATATAAAGGGTGTCCCAAGAAGAACGCAATTTTTAAATTTTAAATAAAACACAGATATTTAAAAAAAACCGTGAAACTTTATTATATCGTAAAGTAGACAGAATGAGGTTATGTATGGAACAATATATCGTCCAGATGGCCGCCGCGGCTTTGCTGGCATGCACGCGATCTTTTAATGAAATTTTCAATGACCGTTTTGCATGAATGCTGCGGTATTTCATTAATGCAGCGTCCAATTTCCTCTTTTAAGGCTTGAGTCGTCGTCGGCTTATTCGCGTAAACCATCGACTTCAAAAAACCCCAAAGAAAAAATCTAATGGTGTTAAATCGCACGATCTAGGCGGCCAATTCTGATCTCCAAAACGCAAAATAACACGACCGGGAAATGACTGATGCAGCAATTGAATTGTTTCTCTGGCTGTATGACATGTGGCGCCGTCTTGTTGGAACCACATGCCCTCCACATTCATTTCTTCAATTCTAGGCAAGAAAAAACTGGTTATCATTTCACGATACCGAACACCATTGACTGTTTGCGCTTGACCTGCCTCATTTTCATAAAAAAAAGGTCCAATTATTCCTCCAGCCCAAAAACCACACCACACAGTGACACGTTGAGGATGCATTTGCTTCTCGTGAATCACTCGAGGATTTTCCTCACCCCAAATGCGACAATTCTGCCTATTGACGAAGCCATCAAGATGAAAATGAGCCTCGTCACTGAAGATGATTTTATCGGCAAAATCAGCATTTTCATGTTGTGTCTCCAATACACAATTAACGAACTCCCTTCGCTGTCCATGGTCAGCTGGCTTCAGTTCCTGTGTCAATTGAACTTTGTATGAATGAATATGCAAATCTTTCGTCAAAATTCGCTGCAAAGTGGATTTGGAGACACCAATTTGCTGAGCTCGGTGTCGAATTGAGGTGAATGGAGTTTGAGCGACATCATCTCGTACAGCTGCGACATTTTCGGTCGATCGACCTGGTCGATGGCGCGTTGTTGTCTTTACATCACTTACAGACCCAGTTTCGGCAAATTTATCCATTAATCTCTTTACAGTTGACTCTTTTGGAGCATTATTGTGACCCCAAATTGATCGCAATTTGCGAACTGTAGCCGCAAAACTTTCACCATTTTGGTAAAACAATTTCACAATGAGAATGCGTTGTTCATTCGTGTAGCGCTCCATTTTTACTAACCTCGTACCTTCTACTAGCAAACAATAACAATTGTTCAAATGTCAAACAATGACACTTCGAATGTTGCCAGATTTAAAAATTGCGTTCTTCTTGGGACACCCTTTACAAGTGGTTTTTATTTTTTTTCTATTCTCTTTGTGCTATTACTTTAATTTAAATATACAAACATACAAACTGTGTTATTTACAAACAATTTAATAAACTGCGTATAAGCACCCTACTCTCCGTTTTAGTCGCGACTTATTGAGTTTGTGTTTTTTAATTTGAAATAATTTTGGGATTATTTATTTCCGGATTTTTGGTCAAATTTATTGCGAAATTTGAAAAATATTTTAATTTTCTTCGTAAATTTTCGATTTTTTTTGGATTTCTTCGTGGGTTTTCGGAATTTTTTTGATTTTTATATTTTTTCGAATTTATTTATATTACTCTTTGAAAATTTGAAAAATCTTTTGATTTTCTTCGTAAATTTTCGTATCTATTCGGATTTCTTTGTTTTTTTTTGAACTTTTTCGAATTTTTTTAAAATTATTTTCTATAAACTTAAAATAAAACGTTTGATAACGCTTTGGATGTTTTTATTAGAGAGTCCGATGCTCTTATAAAATTCGAATCCTAATTTAATGAACTTCGCGAGTATTTACACACGGTATTTACGCTCGAAATTCGCGCAAAGGAACTAAGTGTTCTGTGGGAAAGCGTTAAATTGTCTTACAAATCGTGTTTAAGTTTTTTGGAAAATGAGGATAGTGCTGAACCAGCTGATGTAGACGCAGCTGAGGAGAAATATGACACGACCTTTAATGCGTACGTCAATTGTTTAGCTGCTATTAACGAAAAATTGTATAATTTTGAACCGCGAAACACTGATACCAAGAAACCGGCAATCAGTCTCCGGTTTTACCGGTCAACTCTGATGATTTCTGCCACAATTTTAACATTCCGCCGTGCAATATACCTGTTTTTGACAGTCAAGTTATTACTTGGCCCACTTTTCGCGATCTTTTTACAGCGGTTTACATTAATAACTCGCGTCTTAGTCCAATTGTGCGATTATTTGCTCTTTTGGAGAAAACAAGTGACCATGCACGGGAACTTGTTTCAAAAGCGCCGCTTACCTGGAAAAGTTTAAGGGACAAATACGAGAATTTACGTCGACTGGTGAACCACCAGCTCATTATGCTTTTCGATCTTCCGTTCCTTGACAAGGAAACGGATGAGGGCTTAAAAACTTTACAGCGCGGTATAAACAATTGTCTTTCTGCCTTGTCTGCTTGGGACATTTCCGCGACTGGGGATTCAAGTTCGCGTATGATCGTTTTTATGTGTATTCAACGGTTACCTGCGATCACCGTTAATCTTTGGGATCAGTCCGTTAGGGATAAAATGGCCTTGTCCCTCTGGAGTGATTTAGATCGCTTTCTGACACTTTAGAGTGCTCTCGTGATCTTAGGGGTTCACATCTTTCGAAAAGGTCCGCTAAATTAAAATCCCATCATACTGCGGCTTCCTCTTCTACAGACACTTCATGCGTTTTGTGTAAAAATCAGGTGCATTTTTTGCGTTCTTGCCCTCGATTTAAAAGTTTATCGGTTGCTGATAGGTATTCGAATGTAAAGAAATTTCATTGTTGTGTCAATTGTCTCTCAAGGACACATGAATCTAAATATTGCAACAGCATTCATAGTTGTTCAAAGTGCAGTAAACGGCATCACACTTTGTTGCATCGCGATTCCGCTGCTGGTGAGGCATCAAATCTGAAGAATACTTATTCTAATTGGGCTGCTGGTTCGGGTACAGCTCCTCGTCTTCCCAATCTGGCACCAGTTGATCGAAATATACAGTTCACTTCTAATGGCGGTAATTCCGCATTGCCTTTTAATAGGCAGGTATTTCATGCTTCTGTTAATAGAAATGTGCTTTTAGGGACGGCTATGGTTAACATTGTTCCCCAGGGTATTACGTACCCTGCCCGCGCACTTATTGATCCCGCCTCCGAAACTTTGTTTATTTCGGAACGTTAAGCGAATCGTTTGAAACTTCCGACGCTTTCTACAAAGGTCGGCGTTTACCTATTGATTCCGCTTTTTCAATAGAGGCCTTACTTCTTGTGTTGACCAATATTTCTGGTAATATTCCGTCTTTTTAAGTACATTCAAATATAAGAGAAAATTTGCCAAATCTTCGTTTGGGTGATTCTAATTTCTATGACAGTCGACCTGTCGATATTTTGCTCGGTTCAGAACTGTATCCTAGAATTATCGTAAAGGACTTTCCTCGGGATATCTTGGGTTCTTTGATAGCTCAGAACACGGTTTTCGGCTGGATCATTTCTGGTCCACTAGTGCAACCTTGAGTTCAAGTCTATTCTACTCATGTAGACTTTTCAGAAGAGATAATCTTAATAAAAATCTTCTTCGTTTCTGGGAACTTGAGGAGGCTCCGAAAACAAAAAATTTATCCCTTTTTGACAAACATTGTGAGGAAAATTACAAAGCGACTACTCGTCGCTCCCCTAATGGTAGATATATTGTGACTCTGCCTTTTAAACTCGAATTTCCTAAAACTCTTTCGTTTGGATCGTCTAGGTTAAGTGTTTTGGGACAGTATCTTAGGACTGAATCTTCCCTTCAGCGAAAACCTGAGATTAAGGAGGTGTATGACAACGTCGTTAGGGAATATTTAGATCTCAACCACATGAAACCTGTTTCGAACCCTATTTTTAATCCTAATTTTTCTTGTTATTTGCCTCATTACCCCGTTATTAAACCTGAAAGGAAAACTACAAAGTTGAGAGTTGTCTTCAACTCTTCAAATAAGACTTCGAATGGGAATAGTCTTAACGATTGCTTATATGTTGGGCCTTCTTTACAGGCATACTTGGTCCTCTTGATTCTTCGGTGGCGCCTTTTTAGATTTGTTTTTAATTGTGATATTACCCAGATGTATAGGCAAATTTTGGTCGATTCTTCTCATACCCCATTTCAGTGTATTTTTTTCGAAATTCTCCATCGGAGGACGTAAGGGAATATGAGTTACAGACTCTGACCTTTGGTGTCAATTGCGCTCCATATCTTGCGATTCGGACTTTATTACAGTCAGCGGACGATTCTGAGGCTGAGTTTCCTCTCGCATCACACATTCTTCGAATGTGTATGTACGTTGACGACGTTTTGACGGGAACTCACGATGTTTCTACTGCTTTGATCGCCATTAATCAGCTGATAGCGGCCTTGTCTTCTGCAAAGTTTCAACTTAGGAAATGGACTTCAAACGAACATACGATTTTAAACGGTCTCCCTTCGGAACATTTAGTTGACGCTAAATTATTGACGTTTGTTGAGTATAGTAGCTCAAAGACTTTGGGAATCCAATGGAACGCTCGATTGGACTCTTTTTATTTTAATGTGACTCCAATGCGACATAGGTCAGGTTATACAAAGAGGGAAGTTTTATCTACGAAAGCGAAATTGTTCGATCCTGTTGGTTGGTTAGGTCCTGTTATTGTTGTCGCGAAAATTATCATGCAGAGAATTTGGCTGGATAATATCAATTGGGATGATTTGCTTCCGCTCGCTACTGAAAAAGAGTGGCAGAAATTTGTTGCTTCCTATCATGAAGTAAATACTATACAGATTCCAAGATGGGTTAATTATACTCCGGAAACTTCGGTTGAACTTCATGTCTTTTCTGATGCCTCGGAAAAGGCATACGCGGGGGTGATTTATATTCGTATTGAGACCTCTACCGGAGAAGTTCACACACATTTGCTTTCGGCAAGGACTAAAGTGGCTCCTATTAAACAAATTTCTTTACCGCGACTTGAACTTTGCGGTGCAGTATTGGCCTCTGAACTTTTGAAAGCAGTGGTAAGTAAAATTGCTATTAAAGTTAATCAGATTTATTGTTGGACTGATTCTACTATAGTCCTTTCCTGGTTAAAAAAGGCACCCTGTTCTTGGACCACTTTTGTTGCGAATAGAGTTTGTCGTATTCAGGAAAACGTAGGAAACCATAATTGGTACCATGTCCGATATGGGGACAATCCTGCAGATTTAGGTAGTCGGGGAACTTCTCCCTCTGAGCTGGCGATTAGTGAACTTTGGTGGCATGGTCCACAATGGCTTCGACAGGACAGGGCTAAGTGGAATATATCTGATCTTTCTTGCCTTACTACAAACATTGAGTGTCGGGTTGTTCGAACTCATGCTTCGTTTTTACGGACTCCGGAGGAGCCGACGTATATGAGGATATTCTTACGAATTATTCAAATCTTGATCGAGCACTTCGTGTTCTCTCGTATGTTTTGCGATTCATTTATAATATTCGCCCAGCTCATAAATCAGGTCGAAATCATTATGTTGATAAAACGCTTTCTAGTCTGGAGGTGAAAAGAACCAAATTGGGATTGGCCATTGTGGCTCAAAAATACTATTTCGCTGATGAATATAAATGTCTCTTGGAGAAAAAACCTTTATGTTTGAAAAGTTTGCTTATACCTTTAAGTCCTTTTCTTGATAAGGATGGCGTCATTAGAATTAATGGTCATTTAGTAAAATCGCCGTCTCTATCATACACATAGAGGCATCCTATAATTTTGCCATATTCCAGTAAATTTACGCTACTTTTAACGGAATATACTCATTTGATTTCCATTCACGGTGGAAATTAGTTAATGTTGCGAATACTTCGCATTGAATATTGGATCCCACGATTAAAGTCTAAAATTGGTAGAGTCATCAGTCGTTGCAAACGGTGCATTATAGACCGGAAAAGACCTTGTGTTCAGATTATGGCAGCTCTTCCTCCTAAACGAAGCACTATCGATAGGCCTTTCACTACTCCTGGTGTTGACTTTGCAGGCCCCTTTGATATCAAGAGTTTCACTGGTAGGGCTTCTAAGATAACTAAAGGCTACGTTTGTGTTTTTGTTTGCTTTTCTACGAAAGCGATTCATTTAGAGGCAACTTCTGACTTGTCTACTGCGTCTTTTTTAGCGGCTTTTTACAGATTTATTTCGAGAAGAGGTTGTCCAAATTTTCTGACAACGGAACAAATTTTGTCGGCGCTTCGCGCGAAATAGAGAGAGATTTTAAGGCTATTATAAAAGAAAGTCAATCGACGTTGTGTTCGGCGTATAACGTACAGGGTCTGTCGTGGAGTTTTATCCAGCTGGAGCTCCTCATATGGGCGGTCTTTGGGAAGCCGGTGTAAAGAGTTTTAAACTACATTTAAGGAAAGAGGCACAAGCTTTTAAATATACATTTGAGGAATTCTCTACTGTTCTTTCCCGAATTGAAGCTTGCTTAAATTCGCGCCCTCTTTCTCCTATGACAGACAATCCTCAGAACCGGTAGCCCTGACTCCTGGTCATTTTTTGATTGGTTCTCCAATTCTGGCTCCTTCTGAGCCTGCGATACACGACCCCCTTCGAGTTTAGTTAATCGATTTCGGAAAATGAAGGCACTTGCTCAACTCTTCTGCCGTCGATGGAAAGAAGAGTATTTAACGAGCTTACACAAGCGATATAAATGGCAAAATCCGCACCGCGACCTTCAGGTAAACGAGTTGGTCGTAGTTAGAAACGAGCAATTACCTCCGACATCGTGGCGGTTAGGCAGGGTCATTAAAGTTTATCCTGGAAGCGATGGACATTTAAGGGTTGCGGATATACGTACTTCAAACGGGGTTGTAAAGCGACCGATTACAAAACTGGTCATTCTGACTAATTAACTTTAATTATCTCGCTATTAAAATAATCGGTCCTTACTGCCAGCTTCTGGGTCCTTTCTGACCCACCATACTTTTTTATATCTACGGGGTCCCTACTGGCCCACATTCACAAAAATATTTATTTAAATTTTAATAAGTTTAAAATTTAGGGGATCCCTACTGGTCCACTTATCTTAGTTTTTAAATAAACATTTATATATAAAATTTCTACGTGGTCCCTACTGGCCAAATTAGTTGTAAGTGTTATTTGAAAAAAAAAAATTATTTGAATTCAAGCTCACATTCTTTAATTTATAAACTGAACTATACCTCTTGTTAGTTTTAGGATAACTTTAAGATTTGGTTTGCAACACACCTGGATGTTGGAAGGTGGCCGGCAATGTTTAATTACAAATCATTAATTTTGTTTCCGAGTATTTTTCGGCACCTTTGCCTTTGGTGGGTTAATGCTCTGTTAGAATCTAATTATTACTTCCCTTTTTGTACAACTTTGTTGGGAGTATTTACACAGATTCTAGCGAGTAAAACCGTTAACGGGTATTAAACATTGTTGCTCATCACTTTAGATAAGTAGTCTCTTTTTTTGGGATATTCATTCGTTTTTTGGATACCTATTGTGCTCATCATCACCGACGGTAATTTATAAAAATTTTAAATTATAAATAAAATCTGAGATCTCTTTTCCTCAACAAATTCGAAATTGTATTTTTCTTTTTATTTTCATATTTTGCACTCACGCAAACACTAGTTATTAATGTACTCTTGGTTTACATTTACAATTTCTTCAACGCTTTGAATTATTGTATTAGGTATAACAGAAATGTAAACAAATTTATGAAAATAAATTTTATGAAAATATTCGAATTACAAAACAGAAATGTAAACAAATTTAAGGAATCCACTTCACATCACAATAAACTTGAACTTGAAAAATCATACAATGTACTAAAAAACAAGTGTACGATTTTTTTTAAGGGCAAGGGTGTAGTGAATACGTAGTATAGGGTATAAATTAGTAAACACAAATATGTGTCATTTTGGAGGCGGTCGAGTTTTTATTCATAGGCAAAGTAATATGAGATCCTTTTTGGAATGCGGCTAATGAACTCAACGAATTTATTAGCTATGGCAATTAAATTGTGTTTATTTAGTGTGGTTATTAGAGTACTTGTTAGAGTAAATGAAAATACCACACAAAAGATAGCATTTTTAAAAACATGTAAATTTGAATATATGGAGTGAGTTTAGAAGACTCCATGCAGTAACGGGAATAATGAGAAGCTCCGACCAATCGAAAATGACATTATAGAGCGATTTTAGGAAGTCTCTCTTATATTTAAAGTTATGGAGTGACTTTAGAAAGTCACTCATAGGGAAGTTCTAGACGACTTGTCAACTTCTCATAAGTTGTATATAAACCGAAGAAAAATTTAAATAAAATTCAGATTGAATTTACAAAAATCTTAAAAAAAAATTGCCTTATAAATCTTTTACACAAGCATCTGGAAGCCAAAGCTCAGGTCAATCTACTACCAACTGTATTGATTCAAATATTAGTCCAGTATATGTCACTTTTTCTCAAGATCAGTTTATAGACTTAATTGGTAGTGTGAATATAGGAAGAGTTACTAGAGGCACATTAAATGAATCAACTGATAGTTTTATATGTAAAAGGCAACGTCTTTTTGCGCAACTAGATGAAAGACTTTTAGATAAGGTTATGCTAGATATGATTTTCTCTCAATTCTTGTTGCCATTCGTGAAAAAGTTCCAAGAGAACCGTTATTACTTTCAAGTTTTGGTTCAAAAAGCTCGTGAAGTTGAATTGCTATTAAATGAAAATGGCGAAAAATGTTCAAAGCCGACTGGTAATCTTGATAAGTCTGTTCGTTGTTCTTTCTGTAGAAAACGTAACCATACAGCAGAAACATATTTTAAGCGTATAGAGGCTGAAAGAAAAGGCGCTCCTAAGGTTTAAGAATCAACTTTAAACTGCTACGGCTGCGGTGCAGCTGGTTAGTATATATATGTGGCACCCTATTGTTTTGGCTAGTACCAAATACTATAACCAAATACTCTTACCAATTAGTTATTAGATTCTTCAACACTAATATTTAAAAACATTTTCTTTCATTCCTTTTTATTTTTTCGTGCTTTCAACACAACAAAATTTAATAAAACATCACATAATTGTAATTTAGTTAAATAAAACCTAAAGTAAATAACTAAATACACCACCGACTTTTTAATTTAGGGAAATCAATAATAAATTTCCCAAACTGGTGACCCCGACGAGATTGGTGGTGATCGTAATTGTGTGATTTTTTTCCTTTTTGGAGTGCATTTCTTTTGTTGGATACCGGCCATTTTGATTTTTTTTGCAACAGCAAGTGGCGTGGTTTGAGCCGCCATATTTTTTTACAAAATATCAAGCCGATAGTTACGTAACAATTGTGTAACAGCTTACGATGGTCAATCCAAACGACAGTGGGACTTCCACAACAGCATCCAATGTTGGTGGACACAATATCAAAGAATCCCCACAACATATTCAACCGGCTCATAATGTTTCTGTCGTCTATGCCAGATTGCCTGTTCCTCAGATGTCTAACACTAATATTGAGGCATGGTTCACCACAATGGAGTTCTGGTTGACGTCATCGGGAATAACCGCTGACCGACAAAAGATGGCAACTGTGTTGGCAGAGCTTAGTCCAAATGTAATATCACAGTTGACCGACGTTATTGCTGCACTTCCGGCCACCGAAAGGTATGAGTATATCAAAACGAATGTAATCGAGCATTTTGCAGACAGCGAGCAGCGTCGACTCAACCGGCTGTTGTCTGAATTACCCCTGGGCGACAAAAAACCATCCGAATTGTATTTCGAAATGAAGCGGGTCGCCGGAAGCACTCTGGGTGATGCAGCTCTAAAAGGTCTATGGACACAACGGCTGCCGGCATTCGCTCAACCTGTGGTGGCTGCTTCTTCAGGCACTCCAGTCGAGTTTACGAAAATTGCCGATTCAATTTGTGACGCCATCGCGTTGAGCCAAGTTAATCAAGTGGCGTCTGGGCCATCAAGCGAATTAAGCGAAATTCGGGCAACTATCGTTCAACTCACAAAAAAATTTGAAAATTTTTCGACTCGGTCACGATCACGCTCGCGCTCACGTTCAAGTAAACTAACAGTGGCGCGCAACCGATCCCAAAATCGTGCTCCGTATTCCAGCGATACGACTGGCGACGAGTGCTGGTACCATAAAAAATATGGCCGAAATGCTCAAGTGTCGCAGCCCTTGTAGACATAAACAACGTAAAGTGAATGTACTGTCTGCAGGTACATCGCAGTGACTTAATCGGCCGGTGGAGGTTTCCGGCGAAAATTCCCCCACCAAGTGCCAAATATTTCGCCTTCAAGTCAACGATAGTTACACAAACACAAATTTTCTTGTCGATAGTGGCGCCGATGTTTCCGTCCTGCCTCTAACTTCAAAGTCTTTTGATGTCCGTTCAACTGCCATCACGTTATACGCCGCTAACGGTTCTCCCATTAAGGTAAGTGGAGAAAAGCGTGTGAAACTTGACCTTGGTCTTCGCCGTGAGTTTCATTGGTCATTTGTGGTCGCCGACGTGACTTCACCTATCATCGGGTCCGATTTTATAAAACTCTTCGACCTACTTATCGATCTTAGACGTAACCGCCTTATCGACAACATCACTGGTGTTTCATCAAGTCTGACATCATCAACGTCTGACAAAGTGACGGAACTTGGAGACCATGCGGCGACTATCGAGCCCTGAATGCGCAGACGTTGCCAGATCGTTACCCTTTGCCGTATTTAACAGATTTCACAGCAAATTTGAGAGGTAAGAATTTTTTTTCTAAAATTGACCTGCAAAAAGCTTTCCACCAGGTGCCGATCCATCCCGATGACGTACCGAAAACCGCCATTAGTACCCCGTTCGGCCTGTACGAGTTTAACTTTATGACGTTTGGGCTATGCAACGCCGCCCAAACGTTCCAGCGGTTAATAAATGAGGTAGTACGTGGTCTGGATTTTGTTTTTCCATACATCGATGACATTTGTGTCGCTTCGTCTTCTGCTGAAAAACATCGTCATGATCTTGCTGAAGTTTTTCGACGCCTTCAAGACAACCATCTCGCCATCAACCTGAAAAAATGTGAATTTGGTAAAAACGAAATAAAATTTTTGGGTCATCTGGTTAACGCTGACGGAATCCGACCTTTGCCGGAAAAAGTAGCTGCTATAAGCGATTTTCCAAAACCAAAAGTGGCTCAAGAGCTTAAAAGGTTCATCGCCATGCTGAACTTTTATAGAAAATTCTTGCCACATGCAATTTCTTATCAGACGCAGCTGCAGACGCTAATCGTTGGCAATAAAAAAAACGATCGTACAGCAATAAAATGGACTCCAGACGCGGAAGCTGCTTTTGCTCGATGTAAAAACGAATTAGCTAACGCAGCACTTTAAGTACACCCCGCTGCCGAAGCCGAGTTAGCTATCTTCGTGGACGCTTCCGATACAGCTGTTGGGGCAGCTTTGCATCAAAAAATTGATGGTGATTTACTACCTCTGGCGTTTTATTCCAAAAAATTTACACCAACTCAGCAAAAATATTCAACATATGATCGCGAGCTTGCAGCAATGTACCAATCTGTGTCCCATTTCCGTTATATGATAGAAGGAAGGAGTTGTTACATTGTCCCCGACCATCGTCCGCTAATTTTTGCATTTCAACAAAAACTCGAGAAAGCTTCGCCCCGTAGAATACGTCAACTCGATTTCATCAGCCAGTTCACCACCGATATTCGCCACACGCCTGGTTTAGAAAATGCTACAGCTGACGCACTTTCTCGCATTGGTTCAATTAATCAAATCATCGACTATTCTCGCATTGCGTTGGCTCAGAAAGATGATGAAGAACTTCAACAAATGCTTCAAAGTTCAGGTACGCAAATCAATTCACTTAAATTAAAATTTTTTTCAATCCCAGGTTGCAACGACCAACTAATCTGTGACACATCGACGTCCCGTGTTCGCCCATACATCCCAAAGGAATTTCGTCAACAGATATTATCAACAGTTCATAATTTGTCACATTCAGGTGTCCGGACTACCACCAAATTGGTCACATGCAGGTTTTGTTGGCCTGGGATTCGAAAAGATTCTGCTGTTTTTGTGCGAAGCTGTTTGCAGTGCCAACGATCAAAGATTCAGCGGCATACTCGATCATCACCTGTGAAGTGTGATCCTCCAAAACAACGTTTCGCTCATATCAGCATAGACATCGTTGGTCCGTTTCCACTATGTGAAGGGCAACGGTACTGCCTTACGATAGTGGATCGTTTTACACGCTGGCCGGAAGCTGTTCCAATCCCAGACATGTCAGCCATCACAGTTGCAAAAGCTCTAGTGTCTCAGTGGATTTCAAGATTTGGTGTTCCAGCTCGAATAACATCTGATCGTGGTCGTCAATTCGAATCGTCAGTCTTTGCCGAGTTAATAACTGCAATCGGCGCAACACACCTTCGTACTACACCATACCACCCACAATCGAATGGTATATTCGAGAGGTGGCACCGAACGTTTAAAGCAGCGATTTTGTGTCATAATCCGGCAAGATGGATACATCGTTTACCTACAATTTTGCTTGGCCTACGAGTTGCTTTCAAGCCCGATTTAAAAGCTTCGCCAGCAGAACTAGTATACGGCTGCACATTAACAATTCCCGGCGAATTTTTTGAGCAAACGAAAATTGACGACACTGCCAGCGATTTCGTCTCCGATTTTCGAACAGCGATGCAAATACTAACGCCAACCGATACTGCTCATCACTCAACGCCAAAAATTTTCATTTCAAAAAATCTTAAAAACTCAACACACGTCTTCGTACGCAACGACTCCATTCGACCTTCACTCACTTATCCATATGATGGTCCATATTTGGTGGTGAAGCGTTTCGAAAAATTTTTCACAATTTCAATTAAAGGTCGTCGAACTAACATTAGTATCGATCGGCTTAAACCTGCTTTTATCTCACATGATGATCACAACGACAGTTCAACTGTTCCCGAGCTACCTTCAGCTGCTTTGCAGAGCAGCTCACCTGATTTTTCTACAAATTTACAAGTTCCTAACGAAAGTGATCTCAACTCTAATCATACGTCAACACATTCCAGCCCAGCTGTCAGATTTTCACCTGAAGTGCTACAGCCCAAGTGGCAGACGGGTCACGGTTCCTTTAAGGTTCAGGTGAACCTCCTCTAGCGCGGGGAATAATGTGGCACCCTATTGTTTTGGCTAGTACCAAATACTATAACCAAATACTCTTACCAATTAGTTATTAGATTCTTCAACACTAATATTAAAAAACATTTTCTTTCATTCTTTTTTATTTTTTCGTGCTTTCAACACGCTTCATATATTAAAATTTAATAAAACATCACATAATTGTAATTTAGTTAAATAAAACCTAAAGTAAATAACTAAATACACCACCGCCTTTTTAATTTAGGGAAATCAATAATAAATTTCCCAAATATATGATTGCCCTAACTGTAATGGTAAAAAAGTAGTGTTAATGCCAAAGTTTTAACTTGCATTACGCATTAACCCCCTTAAAGTAATTGGCAAATCAAACAGTTTTACTATATTTAAAAACTGAATAATGTGAAAGTTGGAGAGTTCGATAAATAACCTTCTATCTTACTCCCGCATTAAAGCCTAAATAATGGGTCAAATCTAAAACAAAAGTCATAGATACTGACTTCCGTTCAAATCAGGGGTTTGGACTGGTGTTTTTGCTAAAATAAGCAGCCATACTGGTAAGATCGTGTCCAATTATTTGTCCAATAAATAATATTCTAAATAGTAATTCCGACTTTCTTTTATTTATTTTCTTTTGGTACTATTTGGAATGTTGTGCACTGAACACAATCGTATTGTATTTGTGTTTGGCTCTGAGTTTATTTCCATCAAATATCCAGGAATTGTCCAACGACTTCTTCCCTTCTGGATTGTGACAGAAGCATTTGGTCCTAAGCGAACCGGATTACACGCTCTGAGAATTCATTATTGAGGAGATCTTACCGTATATCAACACTATCAACAACAACATAAGCAACGACATTGGAAAAGACAGAACACAGGTTCGTTTGTATTTTGCTTATTTGGTTTATTTAGTGGTTTTGATAGTGCAAGTCATAAAAGAGGTAGCGCATACGAACGATTGAAAATATACTATACCGGTGGTAATTTTAATTGAGAGTGAAAAAAAAGAAATATAATAAATAACGATTATTTCAATTTTATAAAAAAAGGAAAAAAAAAGAATAAATTGTAAATCTAATAAGGAAAAGTTAAAAGGTGCATACAATTCCACTGCTTGAATTCGGAAATTGAGTGCCGAACAAACTACAGAAGTCTGGATTTTAAATTGGAAATTTTTAATATTTAACCTCTTGGTGAGCTCATATATATATATATATATATATATATATATACTTGTATATAAATTTTCCGAAACCAAAGTCTTGAGAAAAAAAAAAATTAAAATATCAACGTAAATATGTATGTCATTATATTTTCAAGTTTCAGGGTTTTCAAACTATGGCCATTTTGCTAAAATTTTGACTCTCCATTTTTTCTTTTGAACATATATACATATTTTTTTTCTGGTTGGAATCGTACAGTAAAATACAAAAAATTCAAAATTTCTTATTTTTGCTGTACTGTTATTTTTTTCTCCATTTATCAATATTTTTTCCTTTAATGTATTCTTTTCTCCTTTTCACACTCGGCTCCTAGCTCTCTTTCCTTACCCTCTTTTGTTTTCGAGAACTAATTTTACCACTAATATACTCTTCCATTGCCACTATTTGTAGTTGAAGAAGTAATTAAGAGAAAGCTACACTTACAACCAATATTCTCTTCATTTTCCCTCTTTATTTATTTTTTTTCTTTTTTTTAACAATAATTTCACATTTACTGCTCTTGGAAAAAACTAGCTGATCTTTTCCATTGTACCTTTACTTTATTTTACGCTGCTGCCTAGGACAAAACTCATATATACTTTTTCCCTATAAATTTGTTGACACCCCAGCAAACATTTTGTATATGAACAATTTTCATTGGGGTTGTAATCAACAATTTTATTTTTTAACATTTTAGGCTTCGTGTGATCTATTACGAAATCAGAAATTTTAGTTTTAATACATATATCAAACTTTAGTTAAAATACATATATCAAAATTGTATAGAAAATAGTTTCTCTAAAAGTCACGAAATAAATTAACTAAATCGAAAATCCCAGGACAAGGTTATTCCTAAAACAGCGCTACATTCACGGAGAAACATCAAATTACCTACCGATGTCTTCTACGAAAACTTACGGATGATTATGACAGTGTGTGCTGGGTATCTTAATACGTAAACATAATTGTACCTACATACAAGTAAAGGAAGACGAACACCTACTTACAAATTAATTATTAATTTACATGCTATTATTTTGCAACCCACTCGAGAAAATTCCGTCGGTCATTATAATGAATTAATCTATTTTTTCTTTGAGTTTATATCAGTTCAGTTCAATAGTAGCAGTTTACGATTTGTATTCGACAAGAGTGTGGGCCATATTTTTTTCTTTTTCCTATATAACTTTAATGTGTATAAATTAAATTGGCCACAAATTTTAAATGGCATAAATTAAATTGGCTGTAAATTTAAATTGGTTATAAATTAAATTTTAAAGTCAATGTTTTACTAACATAGTACTGTGGGGGTGAGTTTATGAAAACGGCTAATTCTATTGTTTTTTTTTTTTTGAGAATATTCCATAGTCTCTGAGAACCAAACAAAAATCCTTCCAAGGCGTGAAAATATTCCAATTAAGTTCCAGGTTCATTGAACTTTTATTTGGATTTATTCACAGATATTTCCAAAAGGGAAAGGTATCTGCGCCAATATATAGGAACAGCTGACTCATATCTGCATTGAATTTTTTTAACACAACATTACGGTGTTATCGTAGTAAGTTGTAGCCACAACTCAATTTTTTCCGATACTCTTATAATACTGCTTTAACTTTTATTAAAGCTGTCTGTTATAATCATACACATTAAAAAAAAAAAAA
Organism: Eustalomyia histrio; assembly: GCA_949748255.1. Classification (NCBI taxonomy): domain Eukaryota; kingdom Metazoa; phylum Arthropoda; class Insecta; order Diptera; family Anthomyiidae; genus Eustalomyia; species Eustalomyia histrio. The sequence continues at coordinate 162,568,948 of OX456523.1, read as the reverse complement.
AAAAACAACTATTCTGTCTGCTAAACCATTCTTCGAATTCGGTTATTTTGATATTATATATATACTGATATACTTTTGCTTACACTCGCGGAAAAATTTAGCAGGAACTTGCGCTAATAACGATTTATATATTTCTTCCAAAATTCTTTTTCTGCCGATTTTGTTCGTACTTTTTTTATTGAATCCCGGTACACAGAAATAATTGGACTGTCTTCTAGTTACTGATTAATCAAAACAACAATCACAATATTTCAAATTGTTTTTGTTTCGGATCTATCTGGTCAAAAGAGCGATCAGAGTGCACTATTACCCTAGTTACGTTCTTTTTACGTTCTCCACTGTACTATCCCGAAGGAACCCATTTACGTTTCCTTTTAGTCCATCGTAACACGTTCATAATGTCTTTGGAGCATTTTATTCGTTTGGCTGACAGCTTAGTAGAATTTGAAGCTGACTTGAATGACAACAGATTCCCTGTCAACTCCCTTCATGCCATTGAATTACATAGATCCGAGATAAAGACCACCTGGTCTCGCATCAAATCCGCATATGAAAAATTTCTTTCCGATATGGAAAGTGATCAAAATGCGGAAACAGATGCTGAAAAGGAGACTGACAGGGATCCTACTGACCTAGAATCATTCAAGGCCAAATATCGAAGCACTTATGTGACTTACTGTAATTGTTTAGAGAAATTGTCTGACCTGGCTGATACTCTGCGATCTGAGTCTGCTTTTAAAACTGACTCCCTGAATAGAGTAGTCAATAATGAGTCCCTTACTTCTTTCCAAAATTCCAATTTAAATAATTTCCATTTACCTCCATGCGACATTAAACAATTTAATGGGGATTATTCAGCTTGGCCGACTTTCCGTGATCTGTTTGAGGCTGTTTACATAAGAAATTCTAGACTTAGCCCTATAGAAAAACTTCTCCACTTGACGAACAAAACTTCAGGAGAGGCCCGCGAAGTAATCGTAAAGGCGCCGCTAACTAATCAAGGATTCGACGAGGCTTGGAAAAGTCTCTGTGCTCGTTTTGATAATCAAAAGGTACTGGTCAATCAACAGATTAGAACCCTTCTGCACCTTCCCGTTATAGACTCGGAGTCGGGCATGAAGATTAGGCTGCTACAGCGGGATATAAATGCTGTTATCACTGCCCTTAGGCTCTATGATATTGATGTTGCAAGTTGGGATGCACTCTTTGTCCTCATTTGTAATGACCGGCTTCCAGATGCCACCTTAAATCTCTGGGAGCAGAGCTTACCTGATAAGACAAGACTCCAGAAGTGGTCTACCATGGACGCTTTTTTAACTGATCGTTGTAGAACCCTAGAGTCTGTAGCGGAGTCCCGCATCTCACACAAGACCAACTCTATTAGTTCGAAGCCTAAAAATGTCCCTCAACCATCCAGTTCTTCCAAAAATGTTAAATCTTTTCAAACTTCCGTCAAGGATCCAAAATGTCCTCTATGTCCTAAAGAAAATCATATAATTCGAAAGTGTCATCGGTTCTTAGAAATGGACCAATTTCAAAGACTTAGTGAGATAAAGAAACAGAACTTGTGCATTAACTGTTTCTCTAAAGCACACACTGTGAGGAATTGCAATAGCAAACACAGCTGCTATAAATGCCAAAAACGTCACAATACTTTGCTCCATAAAGATGTTGGTTCCAATTCCAACTCTTCCACCAAGCCACATAGTTCAAACACCAATTCATCATTGAATCCGAACTCACCTCCATATCCTTCCAATTCGAATCCTAGTATACAGTCCACTAAAAATTCGGGAGATGGGATTGTTCAAAGTTTTTTCACTCGTAACGCTAGGGGTGTTTTGCTCGGTACAGCTTTAGTAGATGTGTGTCATATGGGTAAAAGATACCAGGCACGCGCTCTTATTGATCCCGCGTCAGAGGGGTCTTTTATTTCGGAAGATTTCTTCAGGCAAACTAAGCTGCCGAATAGACGAACAAAAGTATGGGACGTTTCCGGACTTGGTGACTTTGTTTCCGCTTCTACTCAGCGGGAATGCTCGTTTATTCTCGGGTCGCCAGTAGACGAGAGCATTGAAATACCGGTTGATGCATTAGTTGTTCAACAGGTAACGGACAAGCTCCCCTCCCAACCAATGCCAGTTTCCTATTTTTCGAACCTTCCCGAAATTCAACTCGCTGATCCTCAATTCTACTATGGTTCTAAAGTGGATATACTAATTGGTGGAGAGGTGTTCCCTTCTATAATCCGTTCCGCCACAAGGCACAAAGTGTGCGAATCCTTAATTGCTCAGAAAACTATCTTCGGATGGATTCTAACTGGTCCCGTTCCTCTTAATGCGTCTAATCCAGAACCAACTATTGCATCGTTTATGTGTAAAATCTCTTTAGAAAAAGAGATTTCACGCTTTTGGGAGGTGGAGGATCTTCCACGGAAGAACTTTGCATCCCCATCCGATAAACTTTGTGAAGATTTGTATGTTAAAACCACGAAAAGGGATGAAAGTGGTAGATATATCGTTTCACTACCATTTAAAGAAGGTTATCCTCACAAGTTAAAGTTGGGTCAGTCAAGAAATGGTTCCATGGCACAATTTCTTAGGAATGAAGCTAGGTTGCTTTATAACCCTACATTTAAAGAGGAGTATGATAAGGTCATAGAAGAGTATGGTCACTTGGATCACATGTTTAAAGTTCTTCCTCCTAAGCTTTCTAAATTCCCTTTGCATTACTATTTGCCTCACCATGCGGTTATAAAACCAGAAAGCACATCAACGAAGATTCGTGTGGTTTTTAATGCTTCTTCCCGATCTTCAAATGGGTTAAGTCTTAATGATATTCTTCATACTGGTCCCGTTCTTCAAAATGACTTAACTCTCCTAATACTTAAATGGCGTTTCTTTCGATACGTGTTCAATGCTGATATCGAAAAGATGTACCGGCAAATATTGGTAAATCCAGAACACACTCCGTTTCAAAGAATTTTGTTTAGAAAAGACCCAAGTGAAATTGTACAGGATTATGAACTCAGAACGGTCACTTTTGGAATAAACTGTGCCCCGTACCTTGCAATCCGCACAATTATCCAATTGGCTAATGACATTCAGTCCACTTATCCACTCGCCAGCGATATTCTTCGTAATTCAATGTACGTTGACGATGCTTTGGCTGGTGCTCATTCCATTCCTGATGCCATTGAAGCTAGAAACGAGCTTATCCTTGCTCTTAAATCAGCGGGATTTTCATTGAGAAAGTGGACAGCGAATTCGAAAGACGTCCTGGTGGAACTACCTCACGAACATCTATTAAATGAAGATTTTCTGGATTTCGACGACACTAGCACAGCAAAACCATTGGGAATCCGCTGGAACGCGCGATCAGACTCATTTTACTTTGCAGCAAAACCTTTTCCCGAATCATCCAAGTTTACTAAACGAGAAGTGTTGTCCCAGATCGCCCAATTGTTTGATCCTGCCGGCTGGCTGTCTCCCTGCGTTATTCAGGCAAAAATAATTATGCAGAAAATTTGGGTAGAAGGCACAGACTGGGATGATATCCTCTCTCCGGACTCCCTTTCTCAATGGAAAACTTTCCAATTGAATTACTCATTTATTAATGATATTCGTATCCCTCGCTGGATTGACTTTACTCCAAATGCTGAAGTCCAATTCCATGGTTTCTGCGATGCATCCGAAAAGGCATACGCAGCAGCATTATATATCCGAATTGTGAAGAATAATTCCATATACACTCACTTGGTGTCTTCAAAAACGAGAGTAGCTCCAGTTAAGACCTTATCCATTCCGCGATTAGAGCTTTGTGGGGCTGTTCTCCTTGCGGAAATGATTGACACTCTACTTCCCAGAATAGGTGTTAAAAAATATTCAGTTTTCTGTTGGACGGATTCCACTATTGTCCTTTCTTGGCTTGCTAAACCTCCATGTACTTGGTTGACCTTTGTCGCAAATAGGGTATCGAGGATTACACAAATAATTGGTCCCCAACAATGGTACCATGTTACTTCGGAAAGTAATCCTGCGGACTTGGCAAGTCGTGGGGTTCCTCCTCCAGAGCTAGTGGATAACAAGCTGTGGTGGTGTGGGCCAAAATGGCTGCAGAGTCCAAACGTATCGTTTCCCACTTCTGAGGGGCACACTTGGAGTGATACTAATTTGGAGAAGAAGTCTATCAAGGTCCATTTTACCTATTTTAGTCATTTTGACGATGTGTTGGAACGATTTTCTTCTTTCTCGCGGGCAATGCGCGTTATGTCTTACGTTTATAGATTTTATCACCGTACGCACCCCAAATACCGATCCAATTTTGCGAGAGAATCCAGTGTGATAACGAATTCTGAGATTCTAGCTGTCCGCAATCGACTAATTATAATGTATCAGAAAGCTTGGTACCCAAACGAGTACAAAGCTTTATCATCTAGACAAGAGATATCTTCATCGAGTTCTCTATTGAACCTCAATCCTTTTTTGGATCAAGAGGGTCTTATTCGATCTTGTGGAAGGCTCGAATTTTCACCCGGTTTATCTTTTAATGAAAAGCATCCAATTATAGTTCCATATGGTTGTCAGTACTCCAGACTCTTGGTGCAATTTGTCCATGATATTAGTATCCCTGGAGGAAACCAACTTGTTCTCCGAATTATCAGGTCGAATTACTGGATTCCTAAGGTCAAAAATCTTATCAAGACCACTATTAATAAATGTAAGCCTTGTATTCTCTACAAGAGACGGTGTCAAAAACAACTTATGGCCTCTTTGCCTTCCGAAAGATCCGAAATCTCACGTCCATTCACCCACACGGGAGTAGACTTTGCTGGTCCTTTTGACATTAAGAGTTACTCCGGTAGAGCATGCCGTATCTCCAAAGGATACGTATGTATATTTGTGTGTTTTTCCACCAAAGCTATACATCTCGAAACCACCTCAGATTTATCCACCTCCGCCTTTTTAGCTGCTTTTAGCCGGTTTGTATCTCGCCGGGGTTGTCCACTCCATTTGCACTCTGATAATGGTACAACATTCGTTGGTGCCTCCAAAGTTCTAGCTAAAGAATTCATTCAGACATCGCGTCAGGCCATAATGGCATCTTACGCCCATCATAATATAACTTGGCACTTTATACCTCCGGGTGCACCACATATGGGTGGGTTATGGGAGGCCGGGGTAAAAAGTTTTAAGTTGCATTTTCGGAAAATTTCGGGCAACTTTAAATACACTTTTGAGGAGTTCTCCACATTGTTATCTCGGATTGAAGCTTGTTTGAACTCCCGTCCTTTGTCTCCTATGTCCAATGATCCCTCGGATTTGTCTGCCTTAACTCCGGGACATTTTCTCATCGGTTCACCGATCCTAGCCCCTATAGATCCTCAGATGAATGAGGGTCCTATGTCTATTAGAAATCGTTGGCAAAGACTCAAGTTGATTCACCAACATTTCTGCTCTCGATGGAAAAACGAGTATCTAAAGGAACTCCAAAAACGTATAAAATGGCAAAAGCCGGAAGAAAATATGAAGGAAGACTCGCTTGTCGTTATAAAAGATGAAAATCTTCCTCCCAACTCGTGGCGACTTGGCCGAGTAGAAAAAGTGTACTTAGGGTCGGATAATCGTGTTAGGGTCGTCGACGTGTTCACCCAAAGAGGCACTATTACGCGACCAATTACGAAGTTGGTAGTTATATCACCGGAAATTTAATTATCTTGTACTTGTATATTATTTTACAGATCACTATGCCTAAACAAACATCCAGTAAACAAAACCGTCAAACACCACGCCGTAAAGTACAAACCTATCTCCCACCGACATACAACTCATTTTTGTGTCGTATATGCAAACGTCCTCATGCTCTTAGAACATGCAGAAAGTTTCTGGCAATGAATATTACTGACCGTATCCGAGCCGTCCGAATTCACAAATACTGCTCGAATTGTCTCGCTCACGACCATTCTCAAGGGACTTGTTTCACCAAGCATGGCTGTAAGACCTGCAAGAAGTTTCACCATACACTTCTCCACATTACTCCTCGATTGGTCAGCGACAATAAAAATTCTGCATCATCTTCACGTTCTGTTTCTCCACCGTCAACATCCAAACCTGAGCGTCCTACAGGCCCCCCGACTGCCGCGCCTTCCACTGCAAAATCATCTTCTCTCACAGCACTTCTACGTCAGAATACTGTGATTTTGCTTCCTACAGTGCTCGTGAAAGTAGATACTACAAATTCGCACGCACGTTGTCTTTTGGATTCTGGTTCTACGACTAGCCGTATTTCTAAGAAGCTCGTCGACAAACTTGGCTTAACGACTCTTACGTTGCAAGATGAAACCATTTGCCCATTGGTACTAAAATCTAGGTTCGACTCTAATTCTAAGGTTGAAGGAACCTTTCGGGTCAACCATCGTCTCACACTTCAAACTCCGACTCAGTCGTTACCAGAATTATTTAAGAAAAACTTCCGAGATCTCTTTTTAGCTGACTCAAAATTTTATGAGTCAGCCGGTATTGATGTGATTATAGGCGTAGATCTTTATCCTAAAGTTATTTGTGAAGGCGTTATTTCGAAAACTGGGTTACCAACCGCTCAGAGCACCATATTTGGTTGGACTATATATGGTTCCTGTTCCGCATGAATGAATACAATTTCCTACCTTTAAATGCACTATCAAACTTATATAAGCAAAACCAAACGTACTTGTTTATCCATATGTATTTATCCTACATATTTATAATTAGTTTTAAGTTTAACTTTTATACAAATTATCATTATATATATATATTAAAACTGAATTAGCTATTCCAAATGAAATCGAATTTCCACAAAATTCCAATTTAAGTTTTACTATCCTGATCTGCCATGAAAAGCGGTATCTATGACATTTCACTTCACCATTTTCTTTTATTGCATATACTGCAAGGCGGGCGGTAATGTTAATGCCAAAGTTTTAACTTGCATTACGCATTAACCCCCTTAAAGTAATTGGCAAATCAAACAGTTTTACTATATTTAAAAACTGAATAATGTGAAAGTTGGAGAGTTCGATAAATAACCTTCTATCTTACTCCCGCATTAAAGCCTAAATAATGGGTCAAATCTAAAACAAAAGTCATAGATACTGACTTCCGTTCAAATCAGGGGTTTGGACTGGTGTTTTTGCTAAAATAAGCAGCCATACTGGTAAGATCGTGTCCAATTATTTGTCCAATAAATAATATTCTAAATAGTAATTCCGACTTTCTTTTATTTATTTTCTTTTGGTACTATTTGGAATGTTGTGCACTGAACACAATCGTATTGTATTTGTGTTTGGCTCTGAGTTTATTTCCATCAAATATCCAGGAATTGTCCAACGACTTCTTCCCTTCTGGATTGTGACAGAAGCAAGTAGTAAATAGTCCACAAAAACTAGACTTTAACTCTTTATACACAAGCTTAGTAGGAAGAAACGTACCAACCGTAAATATAAACGTAAATGGTCTTAACGGGGAGGCATATTTGGATACGGCCGCCCGTACCAGCATAGCTGGGAATACATTATTATTAAAATTAAAACAAAAAGTAACAGCCGAAATCTCATTAGCTGATGGTATAGTTAAATATGAAACAGTTTATTCGTCTATTGTCGATATCATAATTGGTAAACGGTTCAAGCGTATTCGATTTATATGTCTATCGAAGGCAAAAAATAATCGTACTTTAATTAGCATTGATTTTCTAGAACAATCCGGTATCGTTATGGATCTTTCTCAGCGCATTTGGTTTTATAAAGATGATCCAAACACTATTTTTGAATTTAAAATGCAAAGTCCTGTTGTTGATAAGACGGCACCCTTATCAAAGGCAAATTTAGAAATGCGCGATTGAAATACACAAAATTCTACAAACAGCGATGGCTATAAAACACCAAAAACACATACAAGTTGAAATGTGTAGTGTTTGTGGAATGTTATTGGTTTTCCCTATAGCCCTTTGTTATTTTAGTAGCTGTCAGGGTTTCAGCTGATTCACAAGGCGTTCAAAGGAACTGCCGAATTATTTTGAGTCTTTCAATTAGAACACAAGGCAGGTTGTTGCCGATTTAGTATTGTAATTTCAAGTCCGCTTTTTTTGGATTTACAAGCACTAATATACTATACATGACTTTTTAACCTAGCCTTTCTTACTTATTCTACTTATCGATAAAGTTCTAGTTGTCTTTGTCGATATTATGGACATATGAATAATTACCCTGATTTCAATTATTCTGACCAATAGGAACATTTGTGATTACACTCATTCCTATTTGTTACTCAATTTACAATTCTTATTGAGTAGAATTCTTTGTTTGTGTTTATCATATTCATACCCCAATTAACTTGCATTCCAATCGATGTGTGTCGATTGGTAAATGCCGTTATTCGATCTTGCATAATTACCCTACTCTATTTAGGTTGGTATGTATAGATTTAAGAGTAGTTTAAGGGTATGCGGTGGCAACTTATGAGGTACACAACACCCTCACCGCTAAGAGAAAAATTAGGGGATTGATTTTTCTTGATCTATTCATAGTACCGACAATATTTGTAAAATAGTCCTTAATTTCTATTTACATATGTTATAGTTTTACAAAGTAATCTTTAATATAGTTTTTATAATTTTACAATTTTTATAGTAATTCTTAATGTAGTATTTAATATTTTTATAATTTTAAAAATAGTATTCTTTTAATTTTTAATGTATATTGTGTACTTAATTAGTGTTTCTTAAGCCTATATATGATTTTAATTGATTATTATGGAATTCTTTTTCAATTTCGTGGTAGTCTATTATAGTATTTATACCGTTATGTCTAATTATCTTATATGGGCCTTTGTACGGGCTTTGATTCTTTTTCCTATTTTCTACTTTTATTAAAACTAAATCTCCTATACCTAGATGTAAACTATTACTATATCTATCTTCCAAATTTCTTTTTTCTTTTATCTTAATTGTAAGCTCTTTAGCTCTATTTAAAGAATATTGTCATTTTTGCTTAAGTTCTTTTGCATAATCTTCATAATTATATATTTTATATTCTTCATTGTTATGTAATTCTGATGGTAAGCATGGTAATTTACCGTATACTAACTGAAATGGTGTGTAACCAGTGTCTATGTGTGGTGCCGTGTTGTAGGCAAAAGTAAAGTAATTTATGCACTTGTCCCATTCATAATCATTTGCTGTTGTCAGCAAGAATTCATTGAGAACCCTGTGATTTCTTTCTACTGCATCCATTGTTTCATGGTGGTAAGGGGTTAAAAATGTTTGTTTGATATCGAGTAGTGAACATATGTTATGCATAAGTTTGTTTTTAAATTCTGTCCCGTTGTCTGATTTGAGCACTTTAAATTTACCATATTTTAAAAATAATTGTTCTACTAGTGTTTTGGCAGTTGTAAGTTCGTCTTTTGTTGACATTGGGTGAGCAATAATGAATTTCGTTAGCTCGCATTGCATTGTCAATATGTATAGATATCCGTTTGAAATACGAAGAGGTCGTACAGTATCAATTGATATTGTCTCAGACTGTTGCTTGGGGTGTCTGTTAATGTAAGTGGTTCTTTAATGTGTTTGGTTTGTTTGTTTATGTTACACTTGTCACAGTATTTTACAAATTGCTTTACCATCTTATTCATGTTTCAATTTAATTATTGTTTTTCTTATTCCTAAGTGGCCTCCGTGTGTGGCATTGTGGAATTCATCGATGAGTTTATATTTCAGTATGTCATCTGTTGGGGCATTGTAAATTAATATTTTTAGTTGAGAACTTTTGTTGTTTATTCTTATCTTTGCATATGCATCTTTTAAATCTTTCATTGTATATAATTTAAATATCTTATCATTCTTTGCTAGCGCTAATTCTTTTATTTTTTCTTTATTCATTTTAGATATCAGTTTTCTCAGAATCGAATCTATTTTCGCTAAGTCATCGCTGAAGCTCGCATGCATATTTCTATTATTCTTGGAATGAAACTTCTTCGTAATCAAATCTTGTTTGATGAATTGTCGTTACTACCTTCATTCATATAATTATTCTTTTGGGTACGTGATTTCTTCATAAACGAATCTTTTTTCGATGAATTATCGTCACGTCCTGTGTACACAGTATTATTTTCAATTGTTTGACTTTGACTTCCTCTGATTGACTTCCTCTGTATTTTTAAATTTATTAAACTGTAATTTCTTCATGTTCTTGACGTCATTTATGGATGTGCATTCCCATATTAGAAGTTGATCAGACTCCTGAGAGATGCATTTTTCCACATTATTTCTATTTGCGTTACTTTCATCCACCCCATTTCTATTCGCGTTACTTTCATCCACCTCATTTCTATTTGCGCGCGCTTTTTTCATATCTATTTCTTCATTATCATTAATTTTATTTGCCTCGTTATTTGTTACTTTATTTGTCTCTTTTTCATTTCTCTTTGTCATTGCCCTTGTGTTTATTAGAATTCGCTTTTCTTTTACATCATTTTCCAAGTTATCATTTGTTTTAGTACGTCTGAGTTTATTTCTATTCTTGATAATGCATTCGCATTAGTGTTAATTTTCCCTTTCTTATAAATTATCGTGAAGTCATAATCGCTTAAATCTAGTCTAATTCTTGTCATTTTTGATGAAGGATTCGTATGTGAAAATAGTGATATCAATGGTCTATGGTCTGTTACCACTATGAATTTTTGACCGTATAAATAGGGTTTGAAAAAATTTATTCCCCAGTGAATTGCGAGCAATTCTTTTTCGATGATGGGTTTGTTAATATCATGCTTTTAAAGTGATTTACTTGTGTAAGAAATAGGTAAATCTTTTCCAATTTCACCTTGTGATAGGACTGATCCTAGTGCGTAGTTTGAGGCGTCAGTCGTCAAAATAAAAGGTTTGTCAAAATTTGGGTACTGCAAAATTGGTGGGTTCATAATTTTTCTTTTAGTGTGTCAAAAGCATTTTGGCATTCATTTGTCCATAAGAATTTAACTGATTTTTTCAATAGCATATTTAAGTGTTTTGCAATGCCCGCAAAATTCGGTATGAATTTTCTATAATAGTTGCAGAATGCATCGAAACTACTAACTTCTAGGTATTGGGTAATTCTTTATAACTTCATATTCAGCTGGATCTGTTATTACACCGTCCTTTGTTATTAAATGTCCTAAGTATACTGTAGTGTGCAAACTTACGGTACATAGTGTACAAAGAGAAAACAACGGTTTGTATTTCAACCTTAAGTTGAATTAGTCAGAACTAATAAAAATAAATATAATTCATAAAACAATTATGAATACCCATGGGTAAAAACGTACTAAAGGGTTTCACATTACATTGTTTATAGTTGATACTGGACCTCACGCAGTTCAAGTGCAATGAATGCATGTGACACTTTGAAACATTGCGACTGCAGTAAATCTGGCGCGCACATGTTTGAATTGAGTCAATGTTAATTTTGTTTTGACGTTTCCCCTTTGTCACAGTACAAATAAATTTAGTATATAAGTCGTTGTAAAAATTAGAAATAAGTTAGTGTTAATTATAGTGTTAAACTCATCACACCACATATAAAATATTATAATATAAATCTATAAACAAACAACATGCAAATTTGTTCAGCTTAATTGATAATATTCAAATAAATACATAAACTCATTACATGGCGATCCTGCGACATCCTGGACACAACACACAATGATCCTGCTAAACTGAAATGATCCTGCTCGAATCAATAATCCTGCTTAACTGAAATAATCCTGCCCAGCCCGAACAAAGAATCCTGCCGTTGGTGATACTACAGCTGCACTTAAGTATTACAAGCAATTAAGTATTAAATAATGCAGAAGAAAGAAAATTTTTCCAAAAATTACGGTGTATTAAGTGCTCTGCATAAATACCACTGTACAAACAATATATTTTTTTTTTTTTTTGTTGTTATACATATTATTTTAATGGATAAGAGAAATTTAAACGATATTCTCAGGGAAATAGAAGTAGCTAAGAAAAAATTGAAAGCTGGTGAACTCAAAGAGAAACCAGAAATTCTACTGCTAGGACCGAAACCTTTGTATAAGAAACAAGAGGAATCGGTCTACCCGATTTTCCCGGTCCAAGACACTAGATCAAAAGACAAGAATTATAAGGGTGAAAGGAAAATAAAACTAATAATAATAGAAGACAGTATAGCTTCTATAAAAGAAAGGATAGCAACAGAAAAAGTAGATAAGGAGAAGGATTGTCTAAAAAAGAGACTAATAGAATTAGAAATAGAATTTGATGTAACGTTAAAGAAAATAAGAGAATATAAAAAGCTTTCTCAAGCTGCTAAAAAGAAAAACAAAAATACATTAAAATAAACATAAATAAATAATCTAAGAGAAAAATCATAATCTATTTTGTAAAACAAAAAAAAAACAAATTAATAAGAAAATATGTTAAGAGCTGCATTATTAATAGCAACGATAACAATAATTATAATAACAAGTATAGCATTATTGTTTATATATATAAAAAATAGGTTAGTGAATACAACTTACGAACAAATAAATAATGTAAGAGAATGTATCTTAGAAAAAGCAAATGACTTAGAAATAGAGGAGGGAATAAACTCTATGGTGGAAAAAGTAGACGAATTAAAAGTATTAGATAAGGTTACTTCAATTAAGGATTTCTTAAGTAACTTAAATGATAGAAATTAATTTTATAGGAAGCATTCGAATACAATAAATATTAAGTTTTAAGTAATGATTTTGTTCCTATCAACATAGAGACTAATGGATAAAATATATAAACAGGTAGAAACTATATTAACAAATGCAAGGAAATCATCAGGCAGACCTTATTCATTAGAGACGATAAAATCCAAAAAAGAGGAACTTGAGAAATTGCAAGCAGATGCAAGTACGACATTGAATAGTTTGAAACTAACAGAAGTAGAAAAGAATACACAATTAGAAAAATTAAATACATTGAAAAGAGAAGCTTTGAATATTCTTCAGTTTTACAAAGACAAAGCGCAACAGACAAGTAATAATAGTATAGAAGAAGAATCTAGTAATACAGAAGAAGAATCTAGTGAAACCACCACGATGACCAATAATATTTTGAACACGACTGAACTAGCATCTATCTCGAAACTATTACCATATTTCAGTGGTGCAAGAGATGAGCTAGAGCCGTTCATTGCTAATTTAGAAATAATAAAGGAGACTATTTCCCAGGAAAAACATACCTCATTTTTCAACTTTGTCTTTAGGACAAAGCTAACGACTAAGGTTCAGAACAGAGTACGACAAATATCAGTGCCAACTTACATCGAGACTCTTCTGAGTTCACTCAAAAAGGCATATTCCATAAAGAAATCTCCAAATGTAATCCTAAACGAACTGACTAGTGTAGTACAGTCAGAAACGATAAGAAAATTCGCTGACAAAATAGAGACACTGACAATGGAGTTGAACGAACTTCAAGTAAACGCACTTGGTGAAACTAGTAGGGAAACATTAGCAACACGAATGCTATGATAGCGTTTAATGCGTTCAAAAACGGTCTAAAGAATAGAGAAATAGAAAGATTGAAGCAAGTAGAACTAAGACGCTTCACAAAGCTATCGAAATAGCTTTAGAGGCTTCATCTAACATAAGACAAAGCCAGGTTATGTTTCAAACTGCACAAACAGGAAACGCATCCGGACGAAACTGGAATACTAATGGCAACATATGTGGGAAATGTGGTGGTAGACATGGCAATAGATACTATGCAGATGGTAAGAATTGCAACAATTGTGGCAAGTTGAACCACCTTGCTAAAATGTGCAGATTGGGAAGAAATAATAACCAGAATAGTAATAATAATAGCAATAACCGAAATAACAACAATGGTTACAACGGTAATCAAAATAATTGGGGTAATAATCGTGGAAGGAGTAATAACCATTCTAATGGAAATTCTGGTAATAATAGAAACCATAATGTACGTCATATACAGGAACAGGGAAACTCCCAGTATCCGGAGATTTTAGAGTACCAGGAATCTTCGGAACAGAACCAGTAAAAACCAAACGAATATTTAGCATCTCGTTGATCTTAGAAATTATGTAAAATTAAATGTACAGGGTGCAGATAGCATTTTAACATTCTTAATTGACACAGGAGCCGATGTCTCTTTGTGCAAAGAAGATTTATTACATAACCATAAAGAAGATGCAGATGATTATTGTTACCTAACGCTTATTTCGAAAGAAGAAATAAAATCTTTAGGTTCCACTAACTTAACAATACAATTTGGTGAAACGGTAATTGATCATAAAATACAACTGGTCAAATATAATTTTCCAATTCATACGGATGGTATATTGGGAAGGGATTTCCTTTACCAACCAAGAAGTGAGATGATTGTACCATTTGATTTAAACATTGAAGAAGATGGTGTGATATGCAGTCGTGAGATTGCGAAGGGCGTGTTCTTAGCAAACGCCATAGTACCAAAGAAAGAACATGTCAGATTATTAAATGTATTGGACAAAACCACAATAATAAGGAATTTATGCATAGAAAGAGTACCGCTACGGAATTATGAGATTTATAGAACTAACAACACGACAACTCATACGAAATATAATGATGAGCGATTCAGTAGACTATTAAATGAGCTTAATTTAGACGTCAATGACGATATGGCAAAAAATTAATTAATTGGGGTTCTGAGGAAATACCAATCCATTTTTCATTTAGAAAATGAGCATTTGACAACAAATAATTTTTATAATCAAACTATACAATTAAACGACACTAGTCCAGTGTACATAAAGAATTATCGCTTACCGCAAACACATACGGAAGAGATAAATAGACAAGTGAAGGGACTATCAAAACAAGGAATCATAGAACCATCCATAAGTCCTTATAATGCTCCACTCTTGTTAGTTCCTAAAAAGGGACAGAGTGATTTGAGCAAATGGAGGTTAGTAGTAAATTTCAGAAAACTTAATGACAAGATAGTTAATGATAAATTTCCATTAACACGAATTGACGACATTTTGGTTAAGTTAGGAAGGGCAAAATATTTTTCTACATTGGATATGACAAGTTCATTCCATCAGATAGAGCTTGATAAGAACTCAAGACCTTTTACAGCCTTTTCAACTCCTAATGGTCATTATCAATACACCAGATTACCATTTGGTTTAAAAATATCTTCGAATAGTTTCCAAAGAATGCTAACAATAGCACTGTCTGGATTAGAGTCTGAAGCATTTTTATATGTTGACGACATAATTGTTTTTGGATGTAGTTTGAAACATCATAATGAAAATTTAATGAACGTTTTTACTAGATTATCCAAGTATAATCTTAAGCGAAATGCGGGTAAATGTTGTTTTTTAAGACCTGAAGTTGTATACTTAGGGCACTTGATCACAGCAAACGGTATCAAGCCAGACCCAAGCAAGTATGAAGCAATTTCCAAATATCCGATTCCAAGAAATTCCGACGACATCAGAAGATTTGTAGCTTTTTGTAACTACTATCGCAGATTCATAAAAATTTTGCAGAAACTGCAAACTGTCTAAATGACCTATTGAAAAAGAATACGAAATTTGAGTGGACTGAAAAATGCCAATTGGCATTTGAGGCTTTAAAGAACAATTTAGTAAGCCGTTCAGTTTTGCAAAATCCGGATTTTGATAGACCGTTTGTATTAACAACGGACGCATCGGATTTTGCGCTGGGTGCAGTTTTGTCTCAAGGTCCAATAGATGAAGATTTACTCATATCTTATGCGAGCAGATCCCTTAACAAGCACGAGAAAAATAAATCCGTGACTGAGAAGGAGTTGCTAGGTATTTATTGGGGAATACAGTTTTTTAGACCGTATTTGTATGGTAGAAGATTCACGGTTGTAACGGACCACAGGCCATTAATGTCGTTATTTTCTCATAAGAATCCTAGTTCAAAACTAACACGAATACGTTTGGAACTTTCTGATTATGATTTCGATATCGTTTATAAGAAAGGATCCAACAATACAAATGCGGATGCATTGTCACGAATACAATTAGACTCAACAATATTAAGGAAAATTATGAAAATATAAAGAAAACGCTAGTAGTAACGAGAGGTATGAAAAAGAAATCATCAGTAAATGAAAATATCAATAGCAAGTCTCATAGCGAGTCTCATCAACTCCATATGTGGCATTGCACTTCCATCAATGATATAAAGCATGCATGCAAACTGAAATTTATATTAGAAAAGAGGCCGACAGAGGATATATATAGATATATAACAGAGAATGATAAATGTAAAAATGAAATGCGCATTAGATGTAGTGATAATCCAAAGTGCTTAGCTACTCTATTGCAGAAGCTTTCATCTTATTTGAAGAAAAGTAAGAGTAGAAAATTTCCCATCGCCAGAGATGATGCAATATTTAGAATAATTCCTGCAGAAGAGTTTAAGGGCAGATATAATGAATCGAATAAATCGAATAAAGATGACGTAACAATAATGGTATATATTCGAAAGACTCTACTGAAATTGAAACAACGGTACATATGGAAAAACATGTACAGAATGGTAAAAAATTATATTTCTAAGTGTGATCGCTGCCAGAGAAACAAGCAGATAAGACACACCAGAGAACCACTTTGTGTTACGGATACACCTACACAGAGTTTTGAAACGGTTGTAATCGATACCGTTGGACCGTTACGTCCTTCGATGAACTATCGATATATATTGACTATGCAATGCGAGTTAACAAAATATGTTATAGCATGTCCCATAGATACGAAAGAAGCAAAGTCTGTAGCTAAGGCATTGACTGAAAACCTTATATTGAGGTATGGAATATTCAGAACTTTGAAATCTGACAGAGGGACAGAATTTGCAAACGAGTTGATGAAGGAGATATGCGAATTATTGAAGATTGAACAACGATTTTCGACTCCGTATCATCATGAGACCGTAGGCACAGTAGAAAGCAATCATAGGATTCTAAATGAATATTTTTTGTCTTTTGTAGAAGGTGATAGTTGGGAACGATGGATTCCTTATTATGCATTTGCATACAATGTAACTCCTCATGTGGACACTGAATACTCTCCATTCGAACTGCTATTTGGAAGATTACCGAGTTAACCAGGTGATGAAGTCATGAATCATCCAAAGGTATACAATCTAGAAAATTATGCAAACGAACTGAAGGCTAGACTAAAATATTCACTAGACTATGCAAGAAAACTGACTGTGAAAGTAAAGGAAAATAGACAAGTAGAATCTAGGGATAAGGCAAATAGTATAAAATTAGAGATAGGAGAATTAGTATTAGTTAGAATTGAAAATAGAAGAAAAAATTAAGCACCATATAAAGGTAGAATGTATGAGCGTCTTTAGCAACGCGTAAAGACGTGTTTTTTTTTTTTAACTCCGCATTCTTTTTTTTTTTAAAAAAGTTAAAAACAGAAAATAAAAAACAAAAATAAGAAAAAAACAAGCAAAAAAAAAAAACTTCAAAAAAACCAATAACTAAAAAAGATGCCTATCGGGCATTCTCCACCAACAACAAATGAAAAAAAATTCAAATTAATATGCTCACCCGCGCAAATCGCAAGTTCCCCTCTGTACAACGAAACCGCATGGGCCATACAATGCAAAACACCACCAACAACAAGTACAAATACTTGTTCAACATTAACATCACAAGCATGTACAACAACTACAATCTCAACTTCTTCAAACTCGTTATCAACACCAATAATGTCAGTATGTAATTCTCTCTTTACTAATACTCCCACTAATACACGTAGTATAACTGCACAAACTAACAATAATAAAGAGCAAACAAGTGAAGCTCTTAAAAATTCTCTTTCACTAAACATACAAACTAATGATGCAAACCCAAATGAGTCGGTAGTGGTCGCTTCAAAGGGTGCTATACCTAAAACAAATAAACTGAATTCCGAAAAATGTAACGACAAACCATTAATAGGGATTGATCGATACTTTACAATATTAAAAAGAAAGCGTAGCCCCAACTCCTCCAAAAATAATCCCACTCCAAAACAAACAAAAAAATCAGGTAATGCTAAAACAATGAGCCAAAATCGTTTTTCGTTGTTAGCTACCAACGATGTCGAAGAAGATACAGTTGAAGTGGTGAAACAGCACAAGCCCCCAGCAATTTTCTTACGTGAACAAAACTCCAACGTTTTAGTGAAGTCCTTAACAGCAACAGTCGGAAAAGACAACTTTTTTGTAGAATCTCTGCGCAGAGGAAACGTTCTTGAAACGAAAATCCAGACATTTACAGAAACGAATTTCCGTAAAATTGTTTCGTATCTCGATTCGGAAAACAAAAATTACTATACTCATCAGCTAAAAAGCGCGAAAGGTTTATCAATCGTCATAAAAGGCATTGAAAGCAACGTTCCAACTAGTGAAATAGCAAATGCTATAGAAAACGAAGGCTACAAGGTAAAGTCTGTACACAACATAACTAATAAAGATAAAATACCGCAACCACTTTTTAAAGTCGAAATTGCCTTTGAGTCCAGCAAACTAAAGGGAAACGAGCCTCACCCAATTTATAACCTTCGTTATCTCCTTCACCGAAGAATAACGGTAGAAGAACCACGTAAACGAAAAGACCCACCACAATGCTTAAACTGCCAGGAATTCGGGCATACCAGAAGTTATTGCAAGCTTCCAGCAGTATGTGTAATCTGTGGTGATGTGCATAAAACATCTGAATGCACGAAAATTAAAAGCGACCCCAGAAATAAAAAATGTAGCAACTGTGGTGGTAATCACACCGCAAATTACAGAGGATGCCCAGTATTTATACAAATAGCGCAAAACACTTCTAATAAACCTGCTTTTCGGCGCTTCCAGTCAAATGACTTCCCATATTTATCCAATAATAATAATGTCTCCTCACAACATGGGCCTTCTGCTCAAACCAACAACAACCACGCCAAATTCTCTGCCAACCCACTCCCAATTTCTAATAATAAAATGTCGTATGCTCAAGCTGCCCAATTCAGCAGTATTCCTTCTGTACGTACAGCCGCTCAAAAAATCTCAGAACCTAGTTCTCCTAAAGAACCATCCCAGAAATCGCCCTTAGAAAGCTCAATAGAGCTTCTAATACAAACAATGAACAATTTCATATCCAATATGCAAGTCATGATGCAGGAACTTTTAAGAAACCAGGGTATGCTGCTTCAAGCATTCGCCTATAAAAAATGAACCAGATAAGATTATGTTACTGGAATGCAAACGGCTTAAGCCAACACAAAATTGAAGTGGAAAGTTTTCTTAAATCTCAGTCTATTGACATATTGCTGGTTTCTGAAACACACTTTACAATAAAAAACTGTTTTAGAATAAAAGGTTACTCCGTATACGATACAAAACATCCCAGTGGCAAAGCATGTGGTGGTGCAGCTATAATAATTAGGAATCAAATTAGTCACTTCCCAATGCCGGAATATAAAACTGATCACATTCAAGCCTCATCAATATGCCTCTCGGCCACAAACATCACCATATCTTCTATATATTGCCCCCCCAGACACAAAATTACTGATGATCAATTCGTTACTTTTTACAAAACGCTAGGCAATAAATTTATAGCGGCAGGAGATTACAATGCAAAGCACACGTTCTGGGGCTCACGACTCACTACTCCAAAGGGCAGACAGCTATTAAAAGCTATCTCATTTCTTAAACTTGACGTTATATCTGATGGACAGCCCACTTATTGGCCCACAGATCTACAAAAGACTCCTGATTTAATAGATTTTGCAGTCATTAAGAACATCAGACGCGATCAACTTTCTACAGTCTCTTTGTTCGACCTGTCCTCAGATCACTCTCCCACTATTATATCAATGCTAAATGGCCAAAATATCGAAAACCCTTTTTGTTTTCCCAATAAACATACTAACTGGCTCAAATATAAAAAGTATGTAAGCTCCCACGTATCGCAAAATATTTCACTTAAATCCTATAACGAAATACAAGATGCTATAAACGAATTCTCTGAAACATTATCAACTGCAGCTAAAGTAGCTACACCTTTTAAATATTACAACTGCACTAAAAATAAATGCTCAAAAACTATTCAAAATCTTATAAAGGAAAAGAGAAACCTTAGAAGACAATGGCAACTACACCGCTCTCCTACCTTGAAAACTCAACTAAACCTCTGTCAAAGAGCCCTTCATAGTGCTCTTTTGGAGGAGAAACAGTCAGCTCTAAGGGCATATTTAGAAGGTCTAGACACAACAAAATCAACGGATTATAGTCTTTGGAAAGCCACCAAACGACTTAAAAATCCGATTAAATGCGAGTCTGCTATTCGTTGTAGTGATGGTAATTGGGCTAGGTCCCATAAAGACAAAGCTGAAGCTTTTGCCGATCACCTCGAAAAAGTGTTTACGCCTAATATTTCTACCTCGGACATAACTTTACCAGCTATTGAATACCGTGTTGTTTCCCCGATGAGAATTCGTTTCTCATCTCTAACTGCAGCAATTAAAAATATTAAAACAAATAAATCCCCTGGCATGGACAAAATTTCAGGAAAAATGATCCGTGAACTACCAACACCTGCCCTTAGGCTAATTTTATTCATTTTTAATTCAATCCTGCGAACGGGTTGCTACCCTAAATCATGGAAAACATCAGAAATAATAATGATACCTAAGCCAGGCAAGGACGCTAGCCAAGTGTCATCTTATCGCCCGATAAGCTTACTTTCAATTTTATCAAAGCTCTTCGAGAAAGTATTTTTAAATGCGTTGACTCCATATCTAAACGACCACCACGTCATTCCCGTTCACCAGTTTGGTTTCCGAAAGGATCATGGCACCATAGAACAGGTTCATCGCATAGTAACTCTAATCAGAAAGGCTTTTGAGGACAAACACTATTGCTCAACACTCTTCATAGACATTGCTCAAGCCTTTGACAAAGTCTGGCATGATGGGCTATTATATAAAATAAGCTCTTTGTTACCCCAAAATACCCACAAGTTGCTGCGAAATTATTTACTAGATCGTTCGTTTGTAGTAAAGTATAAAGACCACATCTCAGACTCAAGAGAAATTGCAGCAGGAGTTCCCCAAGGCAGTATACTTGGTCCTTTAATGTATATACTTTATACCTCAGATATGCCCACAAATAACCTAATACATACGTCAACTTTTGCAGACGATACAGCTTTTATAAGTGTACACAGAAATCCTGTAATTGCTTCTAGTTATCTGCAGGCTCATATCAAAGAACTCGAAAAATGGCTTAACAAATGGAAAATAAAAGTAAATCCGGTAAAGTGCGCACATGTTACTTTTACCTTGAGACAGGGAAATTGTCCCAAACTGAGGATAAATAACATCGATATCCCCGAGCAAAGTCATATAAAATACCTTGGTATACACCTTGATCGACGCCTTACCTGGTCTCAACATATTGATTCCAAATCAACACAACTTAAACTGAAAACACTACAGCTTCAGTGGCTCCTTGGTCCCCATTCTGCTCTCAACCTAACCTACAAGGTTCTTCTCTACAAAGCTATTATTAAGCCAATATGGACCTATGGTATCCAACTATGGGGAACAGCTTCTGCATCTAATATAGAGAAATTACAAAGACGACAAAACAAAATACTGCGACTTATTACTGGGGACCCGTGGTATATTAGAAACGCGAATATTCACAAGGATCTTAATACTCCATTTGTTCGCGACGAAATTAAAACCTTCTGCTCCAAATATGCACGAAAACTGGCAACGCATCCAAATCCTCTCGCACAGGATCTACTGTATTATAATGGACATACTCGCCTAAAGAGGGTCGACACATTGGCTCTCGCCGAACCGCAAGAAAGATGAACTCTATCGAAACAAAAAATGGAGTTTCTATTGCAAAGGCAATAGACCCAGAAATTATTCATTAATTTAAGATTTTAATACTTATTGTTATTTTCTTTTATAAGAAAGATCCAATAATAAATTAAAAGTTAAAAAAAAAAAAAAAAAAAAAAAAATATAAAGGTCCTTATACGATAGTAGCAATTAATGATGTGAACATATCAGTTAGGATAGGAAATGATGTTAAGACATACCATAAGAACTTATTAATGAAATATAAGCAAAACATTGTAAATAAATCAAAAGAAAATTTTTTACAAAACAAGTTAATTAACAAAAAAAAAAAAGAAAATATTGTAAACAAACCAAAATAAAAACTTTAAAGAAAAATATATATAGATAAATACGTATATCTAAAATTATAAAGTTGCTTAAATGACAAGTAATTAGTAATAAAAATGTAATATTATGGGTATGCACAGTAAACAACACACTTATTTAAATCCTCCAATTTCTGTTGATTTTCTTTTTGCAGAAATTTGATGATTTCTCTTGAGGGTGAGGGTGTAGTGTGCATACTTACGGTACATAGTGTACAAAGGGAAAACAACGGTTTGTATTTCAACCTTAAGTTGAATTAGTCAGAACTAATAAAAATAAATAAAATTCATAAAACAATTATGAATACCCATGAGTAAAAACATACTAAAGGGTTTCACATTACATTGTTTATAGTACTGACCATTGTCAAGTAAAGTGTTTGTTGATACTGGACCTCACGCAGTTCAAGTGCAATGAATTCATGTGACACTTTGAAACATTGCGACTGCAGTAAATCTGGCGCGCACATGTTTGAATTGAGTCAATGTTAATTTTGTTTTGACGTTTCCCCTTTGTCACAGTACAAATAAATTTAGTATATAAGTCGTTGTAAAAATTTGAAATAAGTTAGTGTTAATTATAGTGTTAAACTCATCACACCACATATAAAATATTATTATATAAATCTATAAACAAACAACATGCAAATTTGTTCAGTTTAATTGATAATATTCAAATAAATACATAAACTCATTACAATACTACTTCTGGTCTTAAAAAACAACATTTCTTTGGATTCAGTTTTAAATTGTATCGCTGAAGTCTGTCTAAAACTTTGACAAGATTTTGATTGTGATGGTTCAAACTACATCCATAAACAATTATGTCATCGACATAAAGAAAAATTTCTGAATCAAGTCCTGAAAACTGTTTAAATAAATTTGAAGTCCAAATGGTAGTCTTTTAAATTGGTAGTGTCCCTGTTGTGTAAAAAAAGCTGTAAGTGGTCTTGAATCTTTTTCCAAGTGAATTTGGTGAAATAAGCTAGTCATGTCAAGAGTTGAAAACCATTTAGCTCTTCCTAGTTTATCCAAAATATCCTCTAATCTAGTTAGTGAAAATTTGTCATTAACTATTTTGTCATTTAACTTTCTAAAGTCTACTACAAGTCTCCATTTTCGTTTGTCTTCCGTATTCTTTTTGGGTACTAAAAGAAGTGGAGCATTGTAGGGGCTAACTGATGGTTCTATTATATCGTCATTTAGCATATTTTGTACTTGTTCATTTATTATGTCCGTGTATGAGTGGGGTAGTCTATAGTTTTTTATATACACCGGAGTATTATCTAAATTTGTAATGTTTTGTTTATAAAAATTGTTTGCAGTAAATTTTTCATTATCTAAATGAAATATATTTTGATGTTTTTTGAATATGTTTATTAATTCTGATTTTGCATATTCATCAGTTTTATTTAATTGCAAGTCATTTAGAATTTGTTTGAAACGTTCGTCATTGTTTATGCTTGTGTAACTTAATACTTCATAATTTTTAAGTGGGTCACTATGCAGTTTAATGCCCTGTAAAATTTGTGTCTTATTTGTTGTGTTTAAAATTTTGATATGTGTCATTCCGTTTTTTGGTGCTATTGAATTACTTAAAAAAATACCGCTTTTTAGTTCATTGTTAAGTATTACGCAATCTTCAGTAAGGTTTAATTTTAATGGTTGTATAATTTCTGTTCGTGGGGGTATAGTAATTTTTAGTGTGTCGAATGCTTTTGATTGCATGGGCAGAATTATGGTTTCATTGTTGGTAAACAAAGAAATTGTGAATGTCTCATAATCTATTTTACATAAGTGTTCTCTTAAAAAATCTCTTCCTATTATGCCGTCTGTCTCTATTGGAAAATTGTCATCTACTAGATGGAATTTGTATTTGCATGTTTGGTCTGCTACTGAAAGTTCAAGTTCACTTGTCCCTAATGAATATATTTCTTCTTTAGTGATGCCTGTTAATTTGCATCTGTTTTCTATAGTTAGTGGTTCTTCATCAAAAATTGTTTTAGTGCGACATAATGATACGTCGGCACCTGTGTCGACAAGAAATGTTAAATTTTCATTTTTATATTTGGCGATTATGTAATTTGGGTTTTTATTTGAAACTTTAAATACTCTTAATTTTGGCTGTCCGGAATATCCTTGTATTCCGAGCCTTCCCCGTTTCCCTCGTCTTGTACTACATGTATATTTCTTCTGCTGTTATTATTATTTCCGTAGTTGTTGTTGGTTCTATTGGAATTACTATTCCTGTTGTTATTGTCATTTCTGTAGTCTCTATTGTTGTTATTGTTTCTAGGTGTATTACGGTTGTAATTGCTGTTTATTGCCGAGTTATTTCTGTTCCTGGCGTAATTGTCAAAATTCATGTTGTTTGTGTTACTGTTTGAATTGTAGTTACTATTTCTACTGTTTGGGAAATTATCTTCATTCCTAGTATAGTTGTCAAAATTTCTGTCGTTTCTATTATTGTTTGAACTGTAGTTATTACTATTTCTATTGTTTGTGAAACTATGGTTCCTATTATGACGGAAATTACTATTGCTGTTTCTGGTACCATTGTTATTACGCTGCTGTTTTTGTACATATAGCACCGAGTTGGTAGGCAGTTTATTTTCATTTTCCAGTTCTAGTGCAAGTTCAACCGCGTCTTGCAACGTCTTTGAACGAGCTGCAAAAATGGCTGTCTTTAAATTGTCATTAATACCACTTTTAAAAGTATCTAGAGAAAGCTTTGAATTTAATTTGATAATAACATTTTTCTCTGCTTCTGTGGCGTCATTACCAAGTTCTTCTACTCCTAACTTGTTCAGGTTGTCTATTGTCGTCATTATTCTTTCCTGAATGTGCTAACAGACATTTTCCCTTGGTAAATAGTGTTTAATTGTAACTCTGGAATGGTCTTTGTACTTTTGTACCTTTGTTGTAGTAATTTTTTTAATGCATTGAAATTTTCTGGCTTTGCATAACTACCTATTGCTTACCCCTGAAGTCAGCTTTGCATGGTATACGTATTGTAAGAAATCCTGTTTTGCTGTTTCAGCTAGAGTTTTCTCAATGAGTTCTGCTGTTATTAAGAAACTTTCTAGTTCCCCATGGTTTCCAGCAAAAAGTGGGAGTGCTTTTGACACTGTTTCTAAACTAAATGCTGCCATTGTATTTCCTGTATCTAATAGTTTTTTCTCTAATGGGTTTTTAATTCTTTCTATTAAATATTCTTTGATTTTCTTAATTATATTGCTAAATTCTAATCTGAGCACTGCTATTTTCCTTTCGTATTTTTCTTCTAGTTGTGCTAACTCGAATTCCCCTGTTATAAATTTTATATCCTCTTGTCTAAGGTTTATTGTCTTTTCTGAATATGTCCTTCCCGGAATTTTCTTTAAATTTTTTAATATTTCTTTGAGTTTTATTAAACTTCCTTCCATCTATCTTCAATTTCTATACTTCTGTTATTTTATTTTTACTATTGTTTCTGTTTTTTTACAATTAATCATAAACTTATACATGCTATGTAATATGAATATGATTAAAGTAATATTTTGGACAACATTGATAATATATTTACTTGTACTGAGAATACTAATCTTATGTATATTAATATTATTGGGTGTAATTATCCCTATAAATAATATCAAATCTTTTTCTTTTTATCGCCTGTTACTGAGTATTGCATACATTAATCTTACGACATAGGCAATTACTAATAAGGCTAATGTAATTATCATAACTATTTCGAAAATGTTTAAATTTTCTTCTCTATTTTTATTTGCGTTCTTATAGTGTTCATATATTCTATAAGCTGTTCACTATCTTGATCATTTTTATTATTTTCATTCTTTCCTACTTCGTATCCCGCAATAACTAGTGGGATCGCTTTCAAAATGGTCTTCCACCATGTCATGTCGAAAAGTCTGTCTATTCTCCCTTATTTTGTATAAAACTACATAAAAATTTTGTTTTTATTTATATTTGTTTAATTGTAATTTTTAATTTATATTTATTTTTGCATTATGTATAAGCTACTTTTGCAACCTTTTTATCTCCTTCCTTATTAATATTTGCTGTGTCTTCTCTGTTGCGAGGTTTACGTTTTTATATAGCACTGCCAGTCTCTACTGGTTTCTGTTGCCGCTTCCTATATTCATCTATCGTGATAGCTTTTGGACCCGCACAGATCGGTAGTGGCTCGTAAGGAGGTGCTGCATAACCTGTCGGTTCAGGCTCGTACTCTTCTTCTTTGTTGTCTTCTAGGTACGCCGACCAACGTGCAAAAATTTCATCGATTTCTTTGGACATTTGATTGTGTTGAATATATTTTTCTTTCTTCTAGCCTGTCAAGAAAACTAACCTTTGCCAGTTCGGTAGGATTATAAATTTATTATGGTCCGAGTTGGCAGGATCGCCATGAAATCTGTAGTGTTTGTGGAATGTTAGTGGTTTTCCCTATAGCCCTTGGTTATTTTAGTAGTTGTCAGGGTTTTAGCTGATTCACAAGGCGTTCATAGGAACTGCCGAATTATTTTGAGTCTTTCAATTAGAACACAAGGAAGGTTGTTGCCGATTTAGTCTTGTAATTTCAAGTCCGCTTTATTTTGGATTTACAAGCACTTATATACTATACATGAGTTTTTAACCTAGCCTTTCTTACTTATTCTACTTATCGATAAAGTTCTAGTTGTCTTTGTCGATATTATGGATATATGAATAATTACCCTGATTACAATTATTCTGACCAATAGGAACATTTGTGATTGCACTCATTCCTATTTGTTACTCAGTTTACAATTCTTATTGAGTAGAATTCTTTGTTTGTGTTTATCATATTCATACCACAATTAACTTGCATTCCAATCGATGTGTGTCGATTGGTAAATGCCGTTATTCGATCTTGCATAATTACCCTACTCTATTTAGGTTGGTATGTATAGATTTAAGAGTAGTTTAAGGGTATGCGGTGGAAACTTATGAGGTACACTACAAAGTTTTAATAATGATTACTCACCAAGATTTATTAATAAAATGTTTAGAAATTGCCTGCCAGAGAGTTATCAAACTTCCGAGCAGAATGATCTTTTTCCTTTAATCAAAAAAGTTAAGATTTCGGATAATAAAGATAATGACTCAAAATCAATTACACTAAACATGATTGATGTTAGATTACGTGATAATGAAGCTACTCACTTATCTGAAAGTCAAAGAACCATTTTAGAAAATTTATTAAAAAATGAAATCAATGTTTTTAATGAAATTTTGAAACCCATACCACATGTGGAAAATGTTATAAAAACAACCTCAAGTTAGCCTATTGCTTGTGCACCCTACCGCATATCGCCAGTTATGAAAAACAAACTGAAACTGGAGTTAGATGATTTGTTGGCTAAAGAAATAATTGAAGAAAAAGAGTCACCATGGGCTTTTCCCGTAGTCCTTGTTCCTAAAAAGGGAGGTAGTGTACGTGTATGCGTAGGTTATCGCAAGTTAAACAAAATTACAACTACGGATAGTTATCCCCTTCCTAGAATGGACGATTTACTACATGCGGCAACGGCTACACCATACATGTCTACAATTGACTTGAAGTAGGCTATTGGCAAATCAAAATATCCGAACACGATAAGGATAAGACCGCTTTCACAACACCATTTGTTATTTACGTATTCAACCAAATGCCGTTCGGGCTTAACATGCCCAAAGGTTGGCGGATAAGTTTAGAAATGAGTTACCAAAAATTTTAATACTCGCTTCTTTAGATGATCATTATGTTCACAAAATTTTGAATCACACATTTCGGGCTTAAAAATTATATTTAAAAGAATTAAAGGTTTCAGGTTTCAATTAAATAGAAGCAAATGTTTTTTCTGTACAACAAGTGTAAAATACCTTGGTCATGTACTTACAACAAATGGTTTAGTTCCAGACCCCGAAAAAACGGAGGCCATTTTAAAATGTCAAAAGCCAAACAATCTTAAACAATTGATTTCGTTTCTTCAAACTTGTTCATGGTACCGCAGATTTATACCCAATTTCGCTGAAGTAGCAAAGCCACCAACAATGTTAACAAAAAAGAACGTAAAATAGATATGGACTAAAGAACAATGTTTGCCGTAAATGCAGGTTCCAATTCGAAAATAAAAGAAAGACAAGAATTTTAAACTTTTTATAAGAGAATATATCTCTGTTTATTTATACAAAATAAATCACCTTAAACAAGGGTTTGTGCACGTAATGGCGCTAATAGTTAAACAATAACTAACTCTATACAAAAAATCGAGTATAGAGAAAGGAGACCAACAATGCCTAAAGGTGCCGTTAACGGTTTACTCGCTAAAATCCGTGTAAATACTGCCACTAAAGTTGTAAATGAGGGGAGTAAAAACAGGGTTTTAAGAATAATTAACCCTACCAAGGCTAAGGGGTACCAAAGAGGTACCTTAAGTAAAATAACCAAAATAAAGGTTTACGTTTAAACATTGCCGGCCACCTTGCAACAATAAGATATGTTGTAACGAAATTCCATTAATAAATATTTAAGGTTACAAATAAATTTATATACATTCATTTTTTTCAAAAACACTTAAAATCTACGACGATGACCCAAAGGGGGTCATTGGCCCAAGGGGGACCAGGCTTGACACAAAGGGTGCCGGGTGATCACAATGATCGTTGGTCCAAAGGGGACCAGGGTTGATCCGAACGGATCTATCCCCTAAAAGGGGGATTGGCCAGTTATGACCCACCCAAACATTGTATATTGGGCCATTGGAAAGCCCGGGCTCGAATATATTTTAGCCTTCATAATTTGAGGGCTAACCTCAGGTCCCAAAACCACCCGTCCCGATACATTGAAACGGGGGTCGGCCAACTGAAAACCTGCAAAATGGTCCTTTACCACATCTGAAACTGACTCCGTTGGAGTCTTTACACCTCTCATCTTAGTCACTTTGGCAGTAAAACTAATTTTTTGCAACGCATCGTAAGACGAACCGACCGTTAAGCGACAGTATTTGCCGCCATCCGTGGAGGACACTGGTAACCGCAGGTTGTAAACCAAGGTTTCGCATATGTAGCTAATGCTACAACAGGGGTCCAGTGCCGCACGAACCGGTATCGATTTATTAGGTAACTGAAGATGAGCTGCCAGAGTAAGCGAAAATGTTATAATATGACGTATAGGTAAAGAACAAACCTTGCTTTTTAAGCCAGATTCTACAGGCTGGCTTGGAGCAGTCTTCTTCGAAGAAGTTCTCGCAGCCTGGGATGTTTTGGAACCAATTTTAGCAGACGGAGGACCATGCAAAATGGAATTATGATCTCCATTGCAGTGGCGACATTTCGCCGAACTCGAACAATTTTTGGCCTCATGTGTATGTGCCAAACAACGAGAGCAGTAGCGATGAATTATGACCAAGCGTAGCCTCCGGGCATGACTAGCCTTACGAAATGTAGAGCAAGCCCTCAACGGGTGTCTACCACTACAAACTCTGCATTGCAGCTTTAAACGACCGTTCTCAATATCAGTCGTCGACGTATTCGAGGCCGGGGTAGCAATAATACCCGACAATGTATTGGGGGTCAACGGTTTCGTTGTAGCTTCGACCAAAGAGGACGTAGCCACCGTTTGGAGCACCACAAGGAGGTGCAACCACAGTAGAAAGTGGTATTATAGGCGCAAATAACTGTGTATTAGTTGTTATAATGGTGGGAGCAGGTGTAGAAGTAACCAAAGGGGCCTTTGTAGCTGATTCCACATCGTCCATTGCTTCCTCATAATCGTCCAACAACGGGTCGTATAAAACAGTTTTTAAGGCGTCCATAGTGCTAGGGAAAATTATATATTAATGAAAAAAGAAAAATATTTTTATTTAGTTAGTCAGAATGACCAGTTTTGCGATATGTCGTCTTACAACCCCATTCGCAGTCCGTACATCCACGACTCTAACGCGACCGTCACTACCCGGGTATATTTTAACGACCCGACCTAATTTCCACGAAGTTGGAGGTAAGTTTTCATGACGTATAACAACTAAATCATTTTCCTCTAAATCGCGATTCGGATTTTGCCATTTATAACGCTTATGCAAATCCATGAGGTATTCCTCCTTCCACCGACGGCAAAAATGCTGAGAAATAGCTTTCATTTTCCGAAAGCGATTAACAAGACTTATCGGAGAGTCAGTTATTTCAGGCTCCGGAGGAGCTAATATGGGAGAACCAATAAGAAAGTGTCCAGGCGTTAGCGCAACCGGTTCCAACGGATTTTCCGTCATAGGACAAAGCGGACGCGAATTCAGACACGCTTCTATTCTCGCAAGAAGCGTCGAAAGTTCTTCAAACGTATATTTGAAGGCCTGTGCCTCTTTTCGAAAGTGAAGCTTAAAACTCTTCACACCGGCTTCCCAAAGGCCACCCATGTGACGTGCGCCTGCAGGAATAAAACGCCACGAAAGACCCTGACTCCCATACGTATAACTCACCGTGGTTTGACTTTCCTTAAGAAAGGCCCGAAAATCTCTCTCCAACTCACGCGACGCGCCTACAAAATTTGTGCCATTATCCGAAAACATTGTTTTTGGACACCCAAACATTGTTTTGGACATCCGTTGAAAAGCGGATAAAAAAGTAGCTGTCGACAGATCAGATGCTGCCTCTAAATGTATTGCCTTCGTAGAAAAACAGACAAATATACAAACATAGCCCTTGGTAAAGCTTTTAATGTCAAATGGACACGCGAAATCCACGCCAGTTGTAGTAAACGACCTATCAAGAGCAGTCCTTTCAGGCGGAAGAGCGGCCATAATTTGACTACAAGAGAGCTTTTTATCCAGTATACAACGTTTGCAGCGACTAATAACTGCGCGAATTTTAGACTTAAGTCTGGGAACCCAATATTCTATGCGAAGAATCCGAAGCATCAACTGATTTCCACAATGAATAGAAATCCTATGAACAAATTCAATCAAAAGCAGCGTAAATCTGCTTGAATAGGGCAAAATAATAGGATGCTGCTCAGTATACGTTAGAGAAGGTGATCTCACTAAACGGCCATTTAATCTCATGACGCCGTCTTGATCCAAAAATGGGATCAATGGAATAAGAAAACTCCCTGAAGATAAAGGCTTTTGGTTCAAAAGACATTTGTATTCCTCCGAAAAGTGAAGTTTCTGAGACACTTTTGCCAAATGCAACTTTGTCCTTTTCAACTCAAAACTAGAAAGAGTTTCGTTAGTACAAAATTGACGACCTAATTTGTGAGCAGAATGACTGTTGTAAAAAAACCGCAAAATATACGATATTACACGAAGTGCCCTATCCAGACAAGAAAAATCCTTAAGTATATTCACATACAAATCTTCCCCTTTCGTGTTCCTAAAAAACGAAGTATAAACTTGAATAGCTCGACCCTCAATGTCAGTATCAAGGCGAGAGAGATCAACAACATTCCATGTAGATTTTTCCTGACGAAGCCACTGTGGCCCATGCCACCAAAGTGAACTGTCAACTAGCTCCGAGGGAGAAACACCACGACTGTCCAAATCGGCGGGGTTATCTTCGGATCGAACATGATACCAATTATGTCGACCAACATTTTCCTGAATTCGGCAAACCCTATTAGCAACAAATGTGGTCCAAGAACAAGGGTCCTTTTTCAACCAAGAAAGGACTATCGTAGAATCAGTCCAGCAATAAATTTGGTTAAGTTGAATATCAATTTCACTAAGTACCGTCTTTAAAAGCTCAGATGCCAAAACTGCACCACAAAGTTCAAGACGCGGAATCGAAACTGATTTTATAGGAGCCACTTTCGTTTTGCAAGACAGCAAATGGGTATGAATTTCGCCGTTCGGGGATTCAATTCGAATATATACTACCCCCGCGTATGCTTTTTCCGAGGCATCAGAAAAAACATGTAATTCAACCGAAGACTCTGGAGTATAATGAAGCCATCTGGGAATTCGAATACTATTTACCTCATGATATGACATAACAAATTTCTGCCAACTATTTTCTGTTGAGAGAGGAAGCGAATCGTCCCAACCTATATTATCAAGCCATATACGTTGCATGACCATTTTTGCAACAACCACAACTGGGCCTAGCCAACCAACAGGGTCAAATAATTTTGCAATATGTGTAATAGGATTTACACTAAAAAAAATGAGTCCAATTGAGCATTCCATTGACTACCCAAAGTTTTAGAACTACTAGACTCCACAAAAGTCAAAAGTTTGGCATCTACCAAATGTTCCGGAGGAAAACCTTCTAAAATTGTGCGATCGTTAGAAGTCCATTTTCTAAGCTCAAATTTCGCCGAAGCCAACGCCGATATAAGCTGATCACGAGCGATCAGTGCAGACGAAATATCGTGAGTTCCCGTTAAAACGTCGTCAACGTACATGCACCTTCGTAGAATGTGCGATGCAACAGGAAACTCTGCCTCAGAATCGTCTGCCAATTGCAACAATGTGCGAATAGCCAGATAGGGAGCACAATTAACACCAAAAGTAACTGTTTGCAACTCATAATCTCTAACGTTCTCCGTAGGAGAATCTCTAAATAAGATCCGTTGAAACGGAGTATGAGCTGGATCAACTCTAATCTGCCTATACATTTGAGTGATGTCACAATTGAAAACAAATTTAAAAAGACGCCAACGTAGAATCAAGAGAACCAAATCAGTTTGCAACGTAGGACCAACATAAAGACAATCATTTAGACTCGTCCCATTTGACGTCTTATTCGAAGTGTTGAAAACTACACGCAATTTTGTAGTCTTTCGTTCAGGTTTAACCACCGGATGATGTGGCAAATAACAATAAAACGTAGTGGCGGCCGAAGAATCCGAAACAAGATTCATATGATCCAATTGTAGATATTCCCTAACCACGTTATCGTATATCTTCTTAATCTCAGGTCTTCGTAAAAGAGAGTACTCTGTCCTGAGATATTGTTTCTCGACATTTGACCTAGAAATTCCAAAGTGCAACTGATGAGGAAATTCAGGTTTGAATGGAAGCTTCACAATGTAGCGACCATCAGAACCCCGACGTGTAGTCTTCATATAATTTTCCTCACAAATTTTATCAAAAATGGATAAAATTTTCCTTTTAGGTGTTTCCTCAAGTTCCCAAAATCTAAGAAGATTTCTATTGAGACAATCTTCCTCCGAAAATTCAACGCGAGTTGAAAAGACCTGAACTGGAGGTTGTACAATTGGACCAGTAATAATCCAACCAAAAACTGTATTTTGGGCCAATAATGATCCAAAAACATCTTTCGGAACTTCCCTTAAACAAATTTTAGGATAAACCTCACCGCCAAGCAAAAGATCAACAGGTCTACCGCCATAGAAATTGCAGTCTGCCAAACGAAGATTTGGTAAATTTTCCCTTATATTAGAAGGTACTTTAAACGACGGAAGATTCCCAGACACATTAGTCAGAACAACGACTAAGGCCTCTAACGAAAAAGTTGAATCAATAGGTGAACCAACTTTCACCGAACAAAGTTTTTTCGACGTAGTCGAGATTGACTCCACACCTAAAATGCCGACCTTCGTAGAAAGTGTCGGAAGTTTCAACCGATTAACCAAACGTTCCGATATAAAAGAACTTTCGGCGGCGGGATCAATTAATGCACGCGCTGGGTATGTAATACCCTGGTGAACAATATTAACCATAGCAGTCCCCAAAAACACATTCCTATTTAGAGCTGTATGAAATACCTGTCTATTCTGAGGAAATGCCGAACTGCTACCAGTAGAAGTGGACTGTGTATTAGAATCAATTTGTGTGGGGTTGAGAAGACGAGGAGTCGTACCCGAACCGCCAGTTGTAATAGCAGAAGTATTTCCCCTATTGGAAATATCATCTGAAAGTGGATCACGATGTAATAAAGTGTGGTGACGTTTATTACATTTCGAGCAACTGTAATTGCTTTTACAATTTCTTGCCTCATGTCCCTTTGCAAGACAATTGACACAGCAGTGGAATTTTTTCACCGTAGCATATCTATCAGCCACTGATAAATTCTGAAAACGACGACAAGACCTAAGAAAATAAGCCTGATTTTTACACAAAACGCAAAACCCATTTCCAGAAGTGGTAGTATTCGTGAGGTGAACCTTAACCTTTTGTTCAGAAGGCTTTTTAGAAAAATCTGAATTCCTAAGATGACGAGCACATTCTAAAGTATCGATCCTTTCCGTTAAAAATCGATCTAAATCCGCCCAATTGGATAAGGCTTTTTTATCGCTCACGCTCTGTTCCCATAAATTAATCGTAGCCGCAGGTAATCGCCGAATACAAATGAAAACAATCATATGAGAACTAAGTTCTGTAGTAGATTCAATATCTAAACCAGCCAGAGACGAAAGACAACCGTTAATTCCACGTTGTAGTGATTTTAAACCATCACTCGTTTCCTTATCAAGAGAAGGAAGATCAAAAAGCTTTCCAAGCTGATCGTGAACCAACATGCGCAAATTCTCATATTTATCTCCTAATCGTTTCCAAGTGTCATCAAATCCTTTATTAGTATATGGGGCTTTAGAAACAATTTCCCTCGCATCACCACTTGTTTTCTCAATCAAGTAGCTTAATCGTAATATCGGACTGAGACGCGAACAATTTATGACGATAGCGGTAAAAAGATCTCTAAAGGTAGGCCAAGAAAGATAAGTTCCCTCAAAAATCGGAATAGTCGAAAGCGGAAGATTCAAATTATGATGAAAATCATCGACCATTGTATCATCCAGCTCATCAGCGGGCCTCTTTGGCCCCGGTTTCGAGTGCTCGTGCAATTTTTCCCTAATTAATGTGAGACAGCCAACATAAGCACGATAAGTGGCCCGATATTTAGCCTCCACCGCGTCCAAATCTTTGGGTTTTGATTTTTCTGCGGTTTGCAAATCGGTGATACAATCTTCATAGGTGACCTTAACTTTTTCCCACATACCTCGCAATTCCTCACTTTCTATTTCCAGATTAAAAACATTGAATGTCTCATCTTTAAGGGCATTAAAACTATTATCAAATTTAATTAGAGCATCAGAAGCTCTAATGAAAATATCAAGAGACGATAAAGGCATCTTGTTCCTATCGATTTCAAAAAAATGAAAAAAAATAAAAACCACAAAATTTTGTAAAAAGGCAAAAAAAAAAAATAAATTTATTATTTAAATTTACAAAATAACCGCATAAAATGACAAAAAAAATAATATCAAAATAATTTCCAATTCAAGTAACACACCCTACAAGTCGCGACCAAAACGGACAGTAGGGTACCAATCGAGGTTGATAAAAAAAACCAACAACAACAATGCAATATGTATGTAAGCTCTTGTTATTATTAAAAATACTGTAACTACAGCTTGTATATAAAAAAAATCAATGTTTATTTGGAATATAGCACAAAAAAGAATAGAAAAAAAACACTGATATGTACGTATGTACATATGTATGTATATATAAATATGTAAAAAAAAATATAAATGCGTTTTTATTAATATAACTATGATCACTTTTTTTTTTCAAACAATCCGATGGAATTATGTAAAAATTTAATGTTTATAAATTTTCTTAACACTTTTACACCGACAAAAAAATTAAAAGGGTATTATAATAAAATTACCGAAAATTTTGTAATAATAAAAAAAATTAATTTGTCTGTCCGTGTAAACAAACGCACCGGTGAGAAAAAAGTAAATACAAAAAATATTAACTTTATAAATATTACTCGCGAGGGGTTGTAACACGATTAAATTCACAATAAAATAATATTTAAAAATGGTATTAAAATTCGTAATACTTTTTTATGCAAATTTAATAAAATATTTTATTTGCAATTTAATAAAATTATTTTATTTTTAATTTCCTTTATCTTCTTTTTCACACTAGCACTTTTCTTTTTCTTTAAAAAAAAAAATATAAAACAGTACGCACCTTTTTTCGATGAAAACAAATTATGTAAAAAATTTTATCAAAAAGGCTGCTGCTGTTGTGTACCACAAAAAAAGATGGGGGCTCTGGAAGTATAAAAATAACTTCCACTTTTGTCCTTATTAATTGGAATCCAGTTCGAAGGGCCAAATGTTTGCCGTAAATGCAGGTTCCAATTCGAAATAAAAAGAAAGACAAGAATTTTAAACTTTTTATAAGAGAATATATCTCTGTTTATTTATACAAAATAAATCACCTTAAACAAGGGTTTGTGCACGTAATGACGCTAATAGTTAAACAATAACTAACTCTATATAAAAAATCGAGTATAGAGAAAGGAGACCAACAATGCCTAAAGGTGCCGTTAACGGTTTACTCGCTAAAATCCGTGTAAATACTGCCACTAAAGTTGTAAATGAGGGGAGTAAAAACAGGGTTTTAAAGAATAATTAACCCTACCAAGGGTAAGGGGTACCAAAGAGGTACCTTAAGTAAAATAACCAAAATAAAGGTTTACGTTTAAACAAACAACAAAGCGCGTTTGAAAAACTTAAGAATCTTTTGGCATCACCACCAATTTCACAACAAGTAATCCTTGATTAGCCATTTTTTATTAAATCAGATGCCAGCAATTATGCTTTGGGAGCTGTGTTAATCCAGGGGGAGAAAGAAGAAGAGCATCCCATTGAATATGCGAGCCGTCTTCTACTGCCAGCAGAAAGAAATTACTCAACTACAGAAAGAGAAGCCTTGCCAGTTGTTTGGGCCGTAAATAAATTTAGAGGCTATATTGAAGGAGCAGAGTTAACCGTTTTAACGGACCATCAACCTCTTAAATGGCTTTTTGGACTAAAATCACCTACAGGTCGCCCTGCCCGCTGGCCTCTTCAGCTACAAACATTCAATATTAAATTTGGTTACACTCCCGGAAAACAAAATATAGTGGCTGATATGCTGTCTCGCCCACCTTGTGATATTGATAAACATACAATTTCTTGTGAATGTAACTCAGTTCAAATTGATTTTCCACGTAAAGGTGCAGAAGATTTCCGCAAAGAACAGTTAAAAGACGTTGAAATAAAAAAGATTATCGATTCTTTCGAGAATGGAGATGCAAATGTCTCACGTTATAATCAACGTGGTTATATAATGATTGATGGTGTACTTTATCGTTTTTGTGCTGACAGAGATTTAGAAAACGTTCGGATCGTGGTGCCTCAAAATATGAGAAGTTACATAATTTCCAAATTTCACGACGGCTCGATGGCTGGACATTATGGAGTTGAGAGAACTATGAATCGCATTACACCCCATTATAACACTATGGAACATTTTTGGGATTATTGTCTGGGGAGTGAGAAATTCCAAGTCAGGGTGATGGTACTAGGTCAGTATAGTAAAACCCTCAAAGGGTTTGGCGTTCGTATGTGTCAGTTTTTTTTTATGACCTTTTAAATTTTTTCCTTATCTTGATTTTTTTTTCGCTTAGTTGTAACATTTTGGCAAAAACGTAGTTTAACATAACTCGAGAACCACTTGTCCGATTTTGCTAAAGCAAACTCAAAAAAATTTAGAATTACAATTTCTTTAATCCGTTCATATAACGTTTTTCTTTATAATCAACAGTTTTGCCGCTAAAAATAAATTTGTGGAGAAAAAAAAAATATTTTTTTGTCTAAAAATTTAAATTTTTTTTTTAAATTCATAAAAAATACAAAACGACAAAAAGGATCAAGTGTTATTAATTTCATGTAAAGTCACATAACCTATAAACAATATGCGACATAGATCATAGAAATCGATTTACGCGTTCTGCTTTTATGTACAATTAAGTAAAGGTATCCCATTTTGACAAGAATATTGATATTTGTTTTTATTCAAAAAAGTGTCATTTATCGCCTTTTTTATAAATTTTCCCCAATAACTCCAGAGTTCTGGCCATAAACTACTAAAAAAATTAAGTAAACATTTTTATAATTTTTTATTTTATTTATTTATTTATTTTTATATATTTTAATAAATATTGCCTAGACTTTTTCGATGGTGGTTGTTCGGGACTAGTGGCATCGCATTCATCGCTATCATCGGTTTCTGAACCACACATAATGTCAATGTGTGACTCCACTGTTGGCCCTTCTGCATCTCCTGAAAATTCTTTATCATCAAGATCATCCTTGTCTTGCGACACAAGCTTACTCCACCAGCAAATTTCCGCAATTATTGCACTCGGCGACTTTTTGCATCTATATCTGTAAGTTTTTGTTTTATTAAAATGAGTTTGAAAAAATAAAAAATCAGTATTACCTCATTTCAAATGGCATAGCAACTTGATGATAGCGTTTACCTTGTTCATCAGATTCGGTAGCCAATTGTTTGCTGAAGTAGTCCAGATGATGATGTAAATAATGGATTTTCAAGGACATGTGGACACCAATTTCCGAGAATGCTATTAACATCCTTGCGACAGAAACATCGTAGTTGTTAGAACGATGCTTTCCCAACAAGCCTTCTATTACTTCTTTGATTGCCTGCCATGCATTTAATTCAGCGTCCATCAAAATATTGTTGAATGCGTCACTTTTAATCAGCTTTCGTATATCTGGACCATTTACTACGCCTGATTGGAAAAAATTAATTTCTTAAGATGGAAAATGAATGTGATATTATAACTTACCTTCTTTAATTTTACTTTCGCTGAGTCTCGGGTAAATTAGTTTCAAACACAAGAAAACTTCATCTCTTTTGGCGACAGTTTTGATAAAATTCTTAACAATTCCAAGTTTAATATGCAGTGGAGGCAGCAATATCTTCTCCTTCGGCACTAGAGGCTCACGAATAATATTGGCCGTTTGTAACCTGCTGTGCTCTCTGAGTTTCCATCCGTGGCATGCATATTGGTCACCGGAAAATCGTGTGTCCCAATCGCACAAAAAGCACATATATTTTATATAGCCGCTTTGAAGACCGCAAAGCATTGCTACAACTTTTAAATCGCAGCATATGCGCCACATATGTTTGGCGTAGTTAACCATTTTTAAAATATTTTTTTATTGGTCTTATGCAGTAAAACCGCCCTCAAGCTGAGTTTTGAACTGTCAATAAATAATCTCCAGTCATCTGCTTCATATTTTATTTCCATTGCGTCCATCAATTTTCCTACATCGGTGTTTCGGTAGTTTAGCGATATTTTAAAGGACGTTTAGATATTTTTAAATTAAACCTGTAAAATAGCGCAATAAATCCTGTTATACAAAAAGACACATGCCATTAATGGAATCCCCATTTTAAAATTTTGGTATCAGCCTTAAAGTGGCTGTGGTAGCCAACTACCGTTATTATGAAAAGGTATTAAATGCCAACCATGTTAAAAACTCAGTTGGCAATATGTGTTGGCAAAAATCACATTGAATGGAATCTTAAACTTGAGGATGATTCGTTTTGCTAAGTGTGAAAGTACTGGATTCTCAGTAGCTTATCTCACTTTTGGAAGATAATTACGAAGTCCTCTAGAAGTACACCATGATTTGAAAGCCATAGTGGAAGCAGAAAATTTCATACCACAGATAACCCCACATATTATACGATTGGCAGAAACTCTTAAAGATGCAAAGGAAGCGGAAGAAAAAATGCAGGACCGTAATACAATGTATGTAGATTTGAAAAGAAGACCACAATTACAACTTAATATTGGCGATAAGGTCTTAGTAAACACTCACATCCTTAGTAAAGCAAAGGACAACCTGACATCAAAATTCGTTCCCAAGAGAGATAGGCTGTACATAATATTTATTATCTCAAAAAGGTTCATCATGTTATGTAGTAGCATCTGAACAACAACCTGACATTCCTATTGCTACTCATCATGTTTCGGCCCTTACACCTTATAGTGGTCCGAAAGCTACCACCTTGAGAGGTGGTGGAAGAAAAAAAAGTTAGTAGAAATATTTGTAAACGGTTTTCAATCCCACTTTATTACTTTTGTACTAATTTTTAGTAAAAAAATTATTATTTAGCAAATCTTTTTGCTATTTACATTTTACAAATTACAGAATTTTTACAGAATATTTACAAATTTTTATTGCTTATTTCAGAAATCATTTCACAAATTTTTGAAAACCGATTTGCTAAAATTAGCAAAAAAAAATTACTAATTTTAAAAAAGTGCATATTGAAGAAAATTTTATTTATAATTAAAACTTACACCTACAAACATAAATAGCCTTAAAATTTTACATAGATTAACAAAAGGGATCGGAAGTGAATATACCGAATCATGTCTAAAAATAGGATAATCACTTAAAATAGCACTAAAAAATTTTTTTTTAGTTTCTAAAAATCAGCTTTAGCTATAGGCTTTTACATTAAAAATAAAGAAAATTGGCTAAAATATTTTTCAAAACTGAAATTACCAAATTAAAACAAAATGATAAATTCGTTTATGTTTTTACAATTTTTAAGCCTTTGATTTTTTTTTAGTTTTTTCTAAAATATTTTAAAAAAAAATAAATAAAATAAAAAAATTTTGATGCTCGATAAAAAAAAAATTTTGAAATTTTTAGTACAAAATTTCATAATCTTTAGTAAATTTTTTTTGCTGATTTTAGCAAACATATTTTAAATTTTACTTTACTTAAATTTAGTAAAGCGGCAGCTACTATTGTACTACACGTCATCATTGTATGTATTGTACTACACGTCAGCAGACATGTGTTGCTAAAATAAGCAAAAAATACCTCTGGGCTCAAATTATCCAAATTTCCCTTAATAACAGCAAAATTTTCAGTTGCCATTACAGACTTTTATTGGTGAGTGTAAATACAACCCAAAATATTTCAAATAGGCATCAACAACTGAATTTGTTAATTCAAACAACATCTTTGTAACTTTTTTTGTTTTTAAATTTTTTTGGTTTCAAAATTACAAAAAATGTGTTAGAAATCGAATTTAAATTTTAAAAATATTTTTATTAGTTCGTAACTTGGCGCGAAATTTCAAAATTAGAGCTGGCAAAGCACTTATGTTATTATTCAAAAAGCACTTTATTGTTTGTTTCGTCAATGCTCTTCCAATGTTTTCAAAAGGTCTTCTTTTTAACTTTTTGTTTATCAAGATTTTTGGTTTAACAATTACAAGAAAAGTGTAAGAAATCGAATTTGAATTTAAAGAATATTTTTACTATTTCCGAACTTTTAGAAAAATTCCATAATTGGAACTGGCAAAGCACTTATGTTATTGTTTCGCCAGTGCTCTG
Organism: Eustalomyia histrio; assembly: GCA_949748255.1. Lineage (NCBI taxonomy): Eukaryota > Metazoa > Arthropoda > Insecta > Diptera > Anthomyiidae > Eustalomyia > Eustalomyia histrio. The sequence goes on along the minus strand of OX456523.1, from coordinate 162,527,482 downwards.
ACAATGTTTTTTCTGGCTGGAAAGTTTTGGCACTTTTTACTGACGCAGAGCGTTCTACTCTGCCAGCACTTTATTTGTTGTACCATTGGCCATCAGTGTTCTGTCAGGACTTTATTCTTTTACCATCGGCAATTTCTGGCTGGGTGGTTAATCATAGCACAAACAGCAAAGCACTGTTGATGGCAGAATATCCGTTTTTTTTTTTAATAAAAGTGTTGGGATAGCCTTAAAATGATAATGCCATTCTTCGGTTGGCTGTTTGTATTTTGGAGCGTTGGCAAAGCATTGGTCACAATAGTAAAAAAGTGCTCACCCAACACAGATTTGTTCTTTTTCTTAATCCAAAAACTAAACATAAAAAATAAATTTATATGGTGGTATTGTTTTGGCGAGGTTTGGTTTCATTTTTAATTTATATCTATACGAATTATAAAGAAGACGATTATGTAAAAGCATGCTAGCATGCAGGGGGTGTGGTTTAAAAAACAATTTAAGAAAAATAAAGAAAATTAATAAAAACTGATTTTTATGCTCCTTGGATTCGTGACATGTGGCAGTCAAAAATGCCATTTAAGGTTGCCTTTTCACCATGAATAGACTACCTAACGAAAAACGATTGCAAATCATTGAATTTTATTATCAAAATTCGTGCTGTAAGAGAAATTTGTTTATATTGAAAAATTGTCTTCAGTGACGAAACTCATTTTTGGATGAATGTGTACGTCAGCAAACAGATTTGCCGAATTTGGTATGAAAAGCAGCCAGAGGCAGTTCAAGAGCTGCCAATGCACACTGAAAGATGCACTGTTTGGTGCAGTTTGTGGGCCGGCGGCATTATTGGACCGTACTTTTTCAAGAATGCTGAAAATCGCAACGTTACAGTATATGGAGCAGGTGCGGATCCAGGGGGATAAGGGTAATATATCCCCTCCCCCGAAACGATTTAAAAAAAATAAAAAAATAATAAAATTATAATACACAGCAGACTTTGCGCCGTAAAAACTAATTTAGTTATTTAAAATTTTAAGTGCCTACTTATTAAGAGTTGTCACTATTACCGACAACTCTTAATAAGACTACGATTTGGTTTGGGAATACGTTAATCTTTTACTGTCATCTAGTAAGGATATCAAAGATAATTAACATGTCAAAGCTTAAAGTTTGAGAACTTGTTATTCCGAGGAACATTTTTTCTTATTGGTTTTTTGAATACAAATGGGATTTTAATTTGAGTTATTTTTGTATTGTTAGACTTTTTTTCTGCGCTTGTTATTGACATTTATTCCAGAAAATAATAATATAGTGAAAATGATTTGGAAATCAGCTGTTTGGTAGTTTTTTTATTGTTTCTTACCAAAGAAGCAAAGGTAAGTTTTACAAAAAAAATGAAAAGCTTTGTTTTTGTAAACTCCTACAAGGAGCATATGTATAAATATATACCCTGCGGGAAAAAAGAAGTCAGTTGAGAATTGGGACCTGTCCCGGGATAGGTGAAAACTGAACCGGTTCCGAAAAAACATATCACAAGATAGGTGATAAGAGCAGCGGTTCCTAAAGTACCTATCACGTGACCGGTTTAAAAGTCACGACTTGTCCTTTTAGACCAGTCCTCTGACATGTCACAGAGGGCAATGGACCCCCTCCTAGGACAAGCCCATGTTAAAGTGATCGGTCCCGTGACCGGTCCCTATCACAATGAACCGGTCATGTGACGTGTCCTGGGATAGGTTCTTTTCCCGCAGGGTATTTATTTACTATATTTCTAAAGTCCTTGGTCTTTGTAGTGTTTGTTGTACCTATAGTGGCTAGGAAATTACTTGTAGCATCTACGAATTTCGTTGTAGTATTAGCAAGGACGGTATAAAACTCATACATGTATACATATTTGATTTTTTTTTTTTTTTTGTTGTCTTAGGCAAAACCAAAAAAAATCAAATATGTATACATTCACATCACAATCACTGTACTTGGGCTAGCACCATAATTAGAAGCAAGTGTTTCTGTAAATCGGCTAAGAATGGTGACGGCTAAGTGGCGACGAAGCAGCACGGCAGCGAGGCTAGGGTTGAAGCTTAAAATTTTGCATTTTGTACATCCTGAGTTTTATACCGTCCTTGTTATTAGTTTTAGCTAGGAATTTAGTTGTAGTGGCTAGATGGCTAGGAAGCTATATTATTGGCTCGATGGGAGTCATATGCGCATCCTGTATACATATTTATATTATTAGACTGGTTCTGTGGTAATTCGCAATCTCCACAATAGATGTAAGTTAAAATTCAACTTTCTAACGCCTTATATGAGTAAACTTCTCAAATCTAATAATTTTTATGAAGATTTCGAATCTGCAATCACTTCGCCCAACTTCTATCCTATATCTATTAAATACTTTAGATCAAAGCATGCTTACTCTGACCCACTCAGCCGAGTTTGTTGTGAATTTAATAAACAGTAACAATTTATAAATTTCTCTGCAAATATTCACATTATAAAAAGTAAAATTATTATAGCTCAAAATAGTTAATTTTATATTAAATGTATTCTAGTCTGTAAGGAAATTATTCCATAAACCAAATAAATAAAATTGAAAAAAAATTTGTAGTTGTTAATTACGCACAGTTTTCGAAAATTAAACAAAATTCTATTTTTTGTGATATTTTCCTAACTGTCTAAAAAGGTTGTCTTCGAAAAATCCAACTTCTTGTACTTTTGCAATCTACTTATTGATATTGTTTTTTATTTTTGAAAGGATAATTGTTATCCTTTCATTTAAATCTCAAATTTGACTTTTTTAGTTTTTCGCTATTATTTAGCGTATTAAAAAAAAATTGTTAACAATAATTCTGTCTCACATAAGAAGACATTCTGTGGCAAAAGGTTACCCTTTGATAGAACAGATTCAGTAGATCCGCGAAAGGTCCCATGGACCATTTAGTTTTTATAAATTTTTATGGTAATATAATATATATAGGGGGCTCTCCATTACCCAGTTTTACGGTCGACCGGTCTGAACCGGTCGCACAGTGCTTTGTGTATACAAAAATAGGAGTTATCGTAGGTTACTGAAAATTGGTATGCGATTTTAGTTAATTAGAAGATAAACGAAATTTTAGGAAAATTGGTGCAAGAACACGCCTACCTCGCATATATCCTGAAGCTTAAAAATGACACAATATCTTCAATTTGGTCAGAACATGACAAAAATTGATAATTGTTATTAACACAAATTTACTAACGTGCCTGTCAATTAAAAAAAAATGATATAAAAGGTTTAAAATTTGACCGATTGCATTCAAACTTATCAAATTAATTTAAATAAATATAACAAACATGTATACTAAAATTCGTTGAATTCGGTTTTATGCCTAAAAGGTCATTAGTTTATCCTTTTTTATTACAAACAATACCCCCCACAATATTGTAATAATTTTAACTAGCGTTACCCCTAAAATACTGTTACTTTGCAGTCATTAAAAATTATTGTTAACACTAAAGTTGAATAAATTTGTATTTTATTACCCTTAAAATACTGAAATTATCAAAAATCCGTTACCGAAATACCGAACCAGTCCTTATTTCGATTACCACGCATTTTAGAAATCAGAGATTAAATTTTATGAATCTTATTATTAAAAAAAGCTATGTCGTTCGCATAACGGCAAATAAAATGTTAATATTATAAAACAAAACAAGTGCTGTTAGGGTGGGAATTTTTTAAATAATACTGAAATTTAACCAAATTTAAAATCGATAGTACTTTTTATTACGCATTTAATTTTATTAAGCTCCATTTAGATAGAAAAGTTTTTTTATTTTTTAATCTTGATCCCCATTTTTATAATTTTTTTCTGTTTCTATTTATTTTAATATTTCTGTGTCTATTTTATGACTCTTAATTAGTAATTATTTTTATTCAATCCTTGTATGTTTATTTTTGTTATTAATACTGGTAACACTTTCAATCAATTAGTCTGTTACTGATGTATAAAATCAGTTGACGATTGACTTTATTATCAAAAGTTATTTTTAATATTGCTGTGTTGTTGCTCAAACTGTACATTTATAAGAAATAATCAGTTGTTTGTTTAATATTTTTTGAAAATGTTATAGAAACATTTCTTCAATTTTCAAATTGTTGAAATTATTTTTATACTGTTGTATAAAAAAAATTTGTTTTTTTTGTTTATTTACACGTCAAAATTATTTTGTTTCCAACATTAAAATTCAAAGCCAGAAACAAAATTTGTTGAAGGTTTATATTAAAAATAATATAACTTTATTTGATCTTATTTTAATATTAATATTCAATTTTTTTAAGCTAAAGATCTTTTTTTATAAAATTTCTTATTTTATTTTCGATATTTCGCTAACAATTTGTTAGCATCTTCAGGAAAACTGAAGAAATAAAAATTATATTTTAAGTATGATAAAAATTAACTAAACCAAACATGAAATACTTTTATTAACCCTAGTCGAACGGAAGAATTTTACAACGTTAAAAGACGGTAAAGGTACAATTGTACCTACACATTCCTATCATTATAAATTAGACCTATCTTGGTTAATGAATTAAATTATTGTTCCAAAAATTCTAAAATAACAGATAATAAGCTAAAAGAAAGTCAATAATTAGTTTAAGTAATCACAAAATTTTAATCTTACATTTTTCCAGTACCTGTAAGTATCAATTTAGTTAAGTATATACTGCTTAAAATATAAGAAGAGAATCCCTATAATAATTCATGACACACAGAATGTTGAATGTTCCGAAGATAAAGAAAAACTCTTTATTGCTTCCGATGAAGATTCCTTTTGAAAAAGATTGCTGAAGCATCTGATGAAGATTCAGATATAGAAAATGTCATACAGAGTGAAGAAGAACACGACTCAAATGAAAGTGCTGAAGATGACGCTGCAATTCAAAGTGTCGACAGTATTTTGACCAGTAAAGATGGAACACATTGGTATATTGCACCAATGCCAAATTCACAAACCAAACCAGGTGGACCGTCAGAAAATAGTATTTTATTTACAGAAAAAGAACTTTTCAGAAATATGTGACATTATATTGAAACAAACAAATTGAAAAGCTTAAAGAGTTTGTAAAGATTATAACAATAAGTCAGCACAAACGTTTCCTAATTCTTCTGAAACAATATCAAAAAATTGTTTCAGCCATTTACTGCAACTGAATTTTGTGCATATTTGGGTATCCTTATTACATCCGTTGTACATAGGGACAATTTAACTGATAGGTGGAATGCTGATTCACTGCCTCTTGTTCGTGCACCAATGTCTCTGCTACCGCTTCAAGATAATGCTGAGATTCATCCGATTTGACAATGATAATACACTTACAGAGCGGATGAAAACAGATAAAGCTGCGCGAATTCGGGACATATGGACCATGATGAATAAAAATTTAGACCTAGTTGAACTGTATGTTAGAAAGGTTCTGGAAGAAACGTGGTGACAGATATTTTTTTTACGTCCTTAGAATTATCCATGAAATTAAATTATTGGAATATGACTTTAGTTGGTACGGTAAGAAAAAAAAGCTCCTGTCAAGCAGTATGCAGCCTATAAAAGTCTGGCCTATTTATTCGTCCAACTTTGTCTATAACAGTGACGTACAATCTGTTCATATGTTCGTTCACAAAAAGAACAAAGCAGTCATACTACTCTCAACTATGCAAACAGGAGAATTAGCAAAGGCAGAAATAATCAAATACTATAACAAAACTAAAGGTGGAGTTGATGTAATGTACAATATATTGAGTGAGTGAGTATACTGTGAAGCGACGAACATTGCGCTGGCCCTTTGCAATGTTCTATAATATGATATACGTCGCTGCTTTAGCATCTTACGTAATATATATGTAGATATAATACATCATCCAAGGTACAAAACAAAGGCTCAGCGAAGAAAGTTTTTCAAAGATCTTTCCAAGCAACTATAAGTAAATATTTTATACGAAGTGCTATAGAAATGGTATTTAGACGACATATTGTTCCAACGCCAAATCTTGAAGCTGGTTCCAAAGTACCTCATGGCAGACGTGGAGCCTCTCCTGTAGTGGGAAGCTGTTATGTTTGTCAATGTGAGAAACGAATATAACGTAAAACTAGAAAGCCATGTATGGTCTGCGTGAAACCTATTTGCATTTCACGTAAACAATGTATCATGTAAATTCATGTTTATGTATATTGAAAAGTTCTTATAAATAAATATAGTAAAACTGATTTTATTTTGTTTCTATCTCATACAAAATATATGAAAGCTACAATTGTACCTTTTCAGTCTTTTAAGGGTGTCAAAACAACTAGGTCTTATTAAACGGGTAATAAACCGATATATTTCTTTGAAATTTCGAAAATTTAATCTTAATTAAAAGTTTGGAGATGTTACAGAACATCAGATATCTATTACTTATGGAAAAAAAGTTATTTCAATTTAAAAACGAAAAAGGTACAATTGTACCTGTTCCGTTCGACTAGGGTTAAAAAAAATAATTTCTGATATTTTTTGTGAAACAACGAATATTCGGTCCCTATTCTGTATTCGGTATGTTTTGCCACTATTTTGCCAGTTATTCTTCTAGAAATAAAGGAATAACGGTACTGACTGACTGACTCACTCATTTAACATCGCCCAGCCCAAACCGCTGGAGCTAGGAAGCTGAAATTTGGTATGTAGGTTTCCCTTTCGGTGTAGATATTCGCTTAGACGGGGTTTTTGGAAATTCCTTCGGGGAGAGGAAAAACTTCCCTTTCACGGCCTTCCTAAGCCCCTTTAGCTAGAAACCTGAGATTAGAAATACGGCTTTCTCGGATTATGTGCTAACTCCTTGATAAGGTATATTTAAGAATTTTGGCCAGGGACGAGGTAAAAATTGGGGTTTAAGGGGCGTAAAGTCTCCCCCTTTACGGTCTTCTCAAACCATTGGACTTGGGAAGTTCAAATTTGGTATGCAGGCTCCTTCTCCAGTGTAGATAACAGCTAAGATGTGATTTTTGCAAAATCCACCGGGGAGGAGCAGGCAAGGGTGAAATACTTCCCCTCGACGGCCTGCTAAAACCGCTAGGGCTGGGAAGTTTAAATTTGGTATGCAGGCTCCTTCTTCAACGTAGATAACAGCTAAGACATGATTTTTGAAAAATCAAACGGGGAGGGGCAGAAAAGGGTGAAATTCTCCCCCTCTACGGCCTGCCAAAACCGTTAGAGCTGGAAGGTTAAAATTGTGTGTAATGTCCCACCTGAGGTGTAGACATCCACCCAGGTGGAATTTTCGTAAATTCCTACTGGAAGGGACACAGGGGGGTTAATCTCCTCCTTAACGGCCTGCCCACACCTAAATAGCAAGATACCTGAAATTTTAAATATGTATTACCTGGAGTATGTACTAACTCACTGATAAGCTGTATTTAAGAATTTTAGCCAGGCACGTAGTAAAAAGGGGGTTTAATCGGATGAAATGTCTCCCCTTTAACGGCTTGGCGAAACCGCTGGAAGTTGAAATTTCGTATGCAGGCTCCTTTTCCAGTGTAGATAACAGCTAAGATGTCAGTTTTGTAAAATCCAATGGGGAGGGCAAAAAAGGGGAATATTCTCCCCCTTGACGACTTGCCAAAACCGCTATAGCTAGGATGTTTAAATATGGTACATAGGTACCTACTCCAGCCTAGATATCTACCCAAGTTGGATTTTTGGAATTTAATACTGTGTGGTACAGTAAGAGAAAAAGTCTCCCCCCGAACGGCCTGCCCAAACCGTTGAAACTGGTAAGTAAAAATTTGGTATTCAGGCTCGTGGCAAATTTGCAAAAGTGCAAATTTGTAAAAGTGCAAATGTGCAAATTTGCAAAAGTGCAAGTGTGCGAATTTGCTAATGCGCAAATTTCAAAAGTGCAAATTTGCAAAAGTACAAATGTGCGAATTAGCAAGTGTAAATGTGCAAACGTAAAAAATTTGATTGTTTGATAGATTGATGGGTCGATGGTTTGATGTTAATTTAAATATGCAAATGGTTAAATGGGCAAATGTGTAAATATGTAAATATTTATTTATTTATTTCATTTAACATCGCCCAGCCCAAACCGCAGAAGGTAGGACGCTGAAATTTGGTATGTAGGCGTAGACATTCGCTAATACGAGTTTCTTGGAAATTACTTCGGGGAAGAGAAAAACGGGAAAAACCCCCTTTCACTGCCTGCCCAAACTCCTATAGCTAGAAATATGCTATGAATTATGCTTTTCTTGGAGTATGTGCTAACTTATCGATGAAGTCTCTCCCTTAACAGCCTGCACAAACCCCGTTGCTTCTAGGAAGTTGAAATTTAGTATGCAGGCTCCATATCCAGTGTAGATAACAGTTAAGATGTAATTTTTGGAAAATCCAACGGCGAGGGGAAGAAAAGGGAAAAAATCTTACCATTGGGGAAAAAAGGTGAACAGTCTCCTTCTATGGGGAAATATGTTCAAGGTAAAATTGCAAATTGAAACACTAGACAAGGGATATGAAATGGAATGAAACGGGGTACGAGTGGAATTAAAATACTTGACATGGAGATTGAAATGGAATGAAACGAAATGAGGAACGAGTGAAATCGATACACTTGATAGGATAAAAAATAAAATGGAATGGAGAACGAGTGTCAATGAAACATTAGACGAGGGGAAATAAATGGAATGGGAACGAGTGGATGGAAAGGGGAACAAGTGATATTAAAATCGTTAACAAAAAATTCAAAAGATGAAACAAATTTATTTAAATAGCAAAATCTTTAGAGAATTGAATAATATTTTCCTCTCATCATATTTTTTATTTAAAACTACTGATAACGAAGTATCGGGCTTTAAGCTAGTTCGTTTTACACAAATGCGCTAAAATCATGGTTGGCAAGCAATAACTTTTCATTATAACGGTAGTTGTCTATCACGCTCTGATAAATACCACTGGGAACATTTTGAAACTGCGATTGCAATATTACGGGGTTTATTTCATACCCCTGTTAAATTTTGTTATATCTGCAAAATACCATTAAAAATCGGTGTTTCAGTAGTTTAGCGTTATTATAACGGTAGTTTAAGATAGTTCAAAATTGAACCGGTAAATAGCGGAATAAACCCGGTTATACCAAAAGAAACTTGCCTTTAATGGAATCGCTATTTTAAAATTTTCATATCAGTCTTAAAGTAGCTGTGGTAACCAACTACTGTTACTATAAAAAGGTATTGAATGCCAACCATGGCTAAAATCAAGGATTTTTATTTAAAAGAAGTCACAACAACTCCAAAATTTAAACCAATTTTTTATAAATTTTGTTTAAGATTATTATTGACTTTTTAAAAAATGGTTCTTTATTAGCGAAAAAGCAGTGTTATATTCGAAAAACGTTTATTTGTTGTCTAAGTGCAATCTTTTTATTAAAAAAGTTATGAATATGCACTTTATATTTGGAATTTGTTCCTTTTTTTATTCGGTTGAAACCGAATACCGATTATTCGGTGTTTTAAATGCATTTTGAATTCGTGACGAATACACTCGAATACACTATTCGTGATACTAATTAAAACCGATTTCTTGTTAAAAAGTTTTCTTTAAAATTCCACGTATTTAGTGCCCTCTAGTAGTGCAAATAAGAGTCAAATCTATTTTTTTTCACACAACGCTTTATAATCTTTCTAAAAATATGTTTGTTTATAAATACATTATCGGGGAGCTTTGTTTAATTTAACATCATTTTAATTTTTAGCACTACAAAATTGCATAAAATTTATGAAAATAGACAATTTTAAAAACATATTTTTTTATAATTTGTGGCAAAATATAGGTTCTATTCTTCTTACTGCCTTTGAGATAATAGTATAAACTTGGAAAAACGTCAAAAATACCCTTTAAAAGATTTATATTAAAATTTACAATAAAAGTAATATTTTTAGCTTATTACAAATATACTAGAACACTTAAAGAAAAAACCTTGAAATCATTTTTTGAAAAACTTAATTTTTTAATTTTTTTTTTCGTAAAACAACTAAAACTTTTCTTTTTTGTGTTTAACTATTTTTGCTTTAAATTCTCTAAATTAGCGCCCTCTCGTTGCTCCAAAAGAAGATAAAACAAAAAGATTGTCTTATACGATTTTAAGCTACTTTTTAATATTTCCAAACATATATTTTTCATCCATATTTATGCACTCAGAATATTATATAGTTTACTGTTTGTAGTTTAATAAAAAAGTTTTCCGTTCCATTTAAAAATAAAGGAACATACATTTATTTTTCGAAGAAATATCTATATTAACTTGTTTATACATTTATTCAAAATTATTTACTATCATTTACCGATTTTTTCAGTTTCATTTATTTTTTTCATTTGTTTGAAATTTAATAAAAATTTACCCACAAAACAGAAATTTATGGTTTATTTGTGTCCATAACAGTTATTACAAATTTAAATTTTGTTTGCTGTCTGTTTAAAAAAAATATTCAAAAAATGTCAATTTGTTTTTTTATTTAAATTGGTTGTATATATGCAAAATTTTTCAATTCAAATTACAAGAACTTCATAAACACACAGACATACACAAACATATTTAAACAAAAAGTGTCTATAGCTATGCATACATACATTTTGTATTGTACGAGTATATTTAAAAAAAAAACAAAAAATAAAAAAAGGGAAGAAATTTCAAATAAATGATAATGTTTTTCTTGAAATATTTCCTCAGAAAATTTAGGAAAAATAAAACAAAATTAATTAGTTTTAAATTCAGTTTTATTTTGGGGGTTTAAATTTTCTACGTACCGTACTCTCTGGGGGTATAACAACGAATGAATAACTTAAACACTAAACAAACAAAAGCAAAAAGGAAAAACAAAGAGAAAATACAATAACATAGAAAAAAAGGGTATACTGAACAATAAAAAAAGGCAATCCGAATAATCGGTTGCGCTTAAACATCCCGCCCCCCTTGCAAGAGTGCAATACTGGGGCTAAGGACTTAAGAATTAAGAAAAAAAAAATAAATAAATAAAGACATTCATTCATAATTCAAAAGTTTTAATATAAAAATATTAATAAAAAAGGTAAAAAAAATGTGTACTAAATAAAAAATTTAAAAAACGTTGCGTCCCGAATGGACGTTTTTAACAATCGTTGCGGATGTTTGGTTATATGCTGCTGACTGCTGCAAACCGTAGTACTGTGGCTGTAGTTGTTGCTGCTGCGGTTGCAATTGTTGCTGCTGCGGTTGCAATTGTTGCTGCTGCGGTTGCAATTGTTGCTGCTGCGGCTGCAATCGTTGCTGCTGGTGTCTGCAGCATTGATGGCGATGGTTGTTGCGCCTTTAATTATTGCGCCGTTTCTTATTGCGCGAGTTTTGTGGATTGGGGTTAGAGGGAGTGGCCTGAGGAACCGATGGAACATCATCACGGGTACCTTGGGATTGCGATGGAGCCACGGGCTTTCGTTTCTTGAATCGGTGGAGGAGGGTATGGTGTTGAAGCAGTACCGAAATTTCTGCACAGTCTTCCACCGCTCCCCCACCGACATCTTGCGAAACTCCATGCACTTCCGCAATGGATGTTCCTTTTTGCAAAGGCGACAATCCCTCAGGCACTCTTCTCGCTGTGGTTTAGGTGATTGTTTATCCGCAGTTCCATCTGAAGTTGTTGAGCGATGGACTTCTAGACGACTCGCAATTCTTGACATCTCGCAACTGGTTAGGAAAAAAGGAAAGAAAAACAAGTAAAAAAGGGCTAAATTCGGCTGTGCCGAATCTTTGAATACCCTCCACCAATATCCTAAAAAGATGTTCTCTTCTGTTTTTGATACAAATAATATAAAAAAACTTTAAAAGTAAAATTATGTAGGTGAATAAATTTTTTGAGGTGAAAAACAATTCTAGTGGTGAAAAATGTTTGAGGTGAATACAAAATATTAACTGCTAAGCGACTGGTGAAAAAATATGAGAAAATATGTTAAGTACCAGTCGCTACTATGAAATTGTACTAAATTTGTATAGGCAATTTAGAGACACCTTTACATTTTCACTAGTTTTTTTAAACATGGACTGCACAAAAAACACATTTTAAATCATAGTTTTTGTCAAATACTCGATTTCGTTTCGGCTAATGGGAACTAGCTAGATTGACAAATGTATATTTATGTTAATTTTTTCTTTTATAAAAAAATACAGATGAATAAAGTGCGATATTGTGCTCTTAAACATCTAAATGAATATTGATTTAGAAAATTAAAGTATAATATACACATAAAACATATATTTTGCATAGCTTTTGGCAAACATTCTTTTATGTTATGAACGAAATAGAAAATCAATTATACCCTGTTGTATATTGTAGCAGACTATGCCTTATAGGGAGAATTTTTTTTCAGATGCGCCACCTATTGTGAAATAGTTTCAACTAATGTTCTTTCTTTAATAAATTAATGTCTTTTATTTATTTAACAGAACTTTTGTTATTTTGTTTTAGTAATGTTATTTACAGAGGTCTGCTCTGTAAGCGACTCTAACATTTCTACTTACTTAACAGAAAAAGTAGATACACAAAAATTGTACCAATTTGTATGGAAAATTTAGAGGTATCTTCACATTTTCACTCATAACTTTTGAACCGCTTGACCGATTTTGCTCATTTTAAATACCAAACTGCTCGGGAGGATGTTTAATAATCTGGGTAAAAATAGGCAACCCCGCTTGCGTCTTCGCGTCGTGATCGCCATTTCAACAGACAGACAGACGGACAGACAGACAGACGGACATCGCTAAATCGACTTAAAATTGCATAAGGATCACGAATATATATACTTTATGGGGTCTTAAACCTGTATTTCGACATATTACAAACGGAATGACAAACTGATATATACTCTCACCATATATGGTGGGTATAACAATATTAGTGGGACTCTGACACGGGAAGGAGAACAAGCTTCACAATTGGCCGGTTAAAATTGTCTGAAGCTGTCCTCACGTCAGCTGCTCGGACTTTCGAGTCATGTCCTTTAAAAACCTTTTCAATACGCCCTAATTTCCATTCATTAGGTGGCAGATTATCCTGCCGAATTACGACCAAGTCTCCTATTTTAAAATCCCTTTGAGGATATTTCCACTTCACCCTCCGGTGAAGTTCCTTCAGGTACTCTTCTTTCCACCGCAAAGCAAATTGGTGGTGAAGAGCCTTGAGTTTTTGCCACCTGTTGGCCATACTCAACGATAAGCCCGAATGGTCGGGTTCTGGGGGTGCTAACAAAGGGGCACCGATCAGAAAATGACTCGGAGTTAGGGGAACAAGTTCTAAAGGGTTGTCGCTCATCGCGCATAAAGGTCTGGAATTCAAACATGCTTCAATTCGGGTTAGCATGGTCATAAATTCTTCAAAAGTGAATTTCTGAGCATTAGAAACCTTTTTCAAATGAGATTTAACACTCTTCACACCGGCCTCCCATAAGCCGCCCATATGAGGAGCACCAGGGGGTATAAAACGCCACTCTATTGGCTGAAAACTACTTCGTACAATAACCTTTCGTCTTAACTCGGATAAAAACTGTTTTCTGTCAACCTCGAGTAAATTAGAAGCACCGACAAAGGCCGTCCCATTGTCTGAGTACAAATGGGATGGACATCCACGACGGGAGAAAAATGAGCAAACGCTCCAAGAAATGTTTCGGTGGACATGTCGCCGGTAGCCTCTAAATGTATAGCTTTTGTACCAAGCATACAAAAACGAGAACATACCCTTTGGTTATCCGACAACCTCTACCAATATAAGACTTTATGTCGAATGGACCTGCGAAATCTAAACCGGTATGGGTGAACGGTCTCGAAAGAGACGCCCGTTCAGGGGGTAAAGCAGCCATTATTTGCTGACCGGCCTTTTTCCGATAAATTGTACATTCCTTACAGTTATTTATTACCATACGAATCAGGTTTTTTAGCTTCGGCACCCAAAACTCAATTCTAACAAGACGTAGCACTAAAGAGTGCCCGCCGTGTACAGAGCATTTGTGGACATGTTCCACATACAAACGGGTAAAAGGAGCCGAATAGGGCAAAATTTTTGGAAACCGCTCATCATATGTCAGTCCGGGTGATCGAACTAATCGACCATTCATTCGGATAAATCCGTTTGAGTCCATAAAAGGATTCAAAGCAAGTAAACTACTTTTCGGGGATATAACAGTACCCTTTGACAACTGGGTGTATTCGATTATATAATTTCGCTGACATGCCAGAATCAGACGATCTCGTGCGTGTTTGATTTCGGACTGAGTAACATCATTGATGTCATAAAGACATTTTCGGGTTTGTAAATAATAAAGAAACCGAAAACAATAAGCAATAACTCGCATTGCATGCGGTAAATTCGAAAAACGCTCCAGTATGTCAAACGGTTTTGAAGTGTGAACAAAATATGACTGAACTTCTAAATGCGGATGATCACTAATCGAATGTTTTGGCCAATTATCTTTTGGTTGACTTAACCATTTGGGGCCATGCCACCATAAAGAGTTATCAATCAGATCACGCGCTAAAGTTCCACGACTTGCCAAATTAGCGGGGTGGTCTTTGGAATCCACATGAGACCAACTGTCATTTCCAACTTTCTTTAAAATCGATGCTACTCGGTTCCTGACAAAAGTAGGCCAATGGCACGGGGGTTTCTTGAGCCAAGATAAAACTATGGTAGAATCCGTCCACAAATAAATCTTTTTCTTGGCTAGATTTAATTGACTACATAAAGACATTACCACATTTGCCATTAGTGCAGCTCCACAGAGCTCTAAACGGGGTAAAGTTTCCGTTTTAACAGGCGCAACTTTTGTCTTCGACGCAAGCAAGTGCGTCGTTATCTCACAGGAGGAAGAGATACTACGAACATACAGAGTAGCAGCGTATGCCTTTTCAGAAGCATCGCAGAATCCGTGGAACTCAATATCATAATCGGGATGAAAATTAACCCATCTGGGAATACAAATTTTCTCAATATTAGGGTAATCATCTAAAAACGCGTGCCACTGAGAAAGAGTCAAGGGTTTTACACATTCATCCCAATCTGTCTTGTCCTTCCAAATTTGTTGCATTATGATTTTCGCTGCAATAATTTTGGGAGAGAGCCAACCGGCGGGGTCAAATAGCTTTGCTATTTCTGACAAGACAGCACGCTTTGTAACAATATCCCTCCCTGGTTGCGATACGAGCTTGAAATAGAAGCTGTCATTTACAGCATTCCACCGCAATCCTAGGGTTTTGTCGTACTAGCATCCGAAAATTTCAAGAAGTCTGCATCAAGCAAATTCTCGCGGGGTAAATCTTCTAGGAGACGTATGTGGTTTGCCGTCCATTTACGCAAAACGAAACCATCTGAATTTAGAACCTGAGTTAGTTCATTACGTCTCTTAAAAGCGTCTTCTAGCTCATGAGAGCCAGCTAGTACATCATCGACGTACATCTGGGTTTTCAAAATTTCGGACGCAGCAGGATTTTGAACTTCCATGTCATTTGCCAACTGAATCAGGGTTCGAATAGCAAGATAAGGTGCACTGTTCACTCCGAACGTGACCGTATTAAGCTCATAATCCTTTAGTTCAACTTCGGGATCTTTGCGAAATAAGATCCGCTGAAAAGGGGTTTGATCAGGATGAAGCAAAATTTGTCGATACATCTTTTCGATATCGACATTAAAAACATATCGATAAAGTCGCCAACGAAGAATTAAGACCGTTAGATCTGCCTGTAACACAGGTCCGGGGTGTAAAATATTATTTAAACTCACGCCATTTGAAGCGGGGCTTGAAGCGTTAAACACTACCCGCAGTTTAGTAGTAACGCTATCGGGTTTAAATACGGCGTGATGGGGTAAATAAAATACGGTCGTGTCTTCGTTAGGAGGGTTAACAACTTTCATATGTCCCAATTCAAAATACTCGTCAATCACGCTATCATATTGTGATTTTATTTCGGGGTTTTTCAGAAGACGAGTTTCATTTCTCATGAACTGGGACAACGCAATATTACGAGAGCTTCCTAACGACAAGCTGTTAGGAAAATCTCTTCGAAATGGAAGAGATACGACATAACGACCATCAGAATTTCGATAAGTCGTGGTTCGGTAAAGTTCTTCACAATACTCATCGGCTTCCGTTAATTGGGATGCTTGTGGGACCTCCTCAAGTTCCCAGAACCGAGAAAGCTGTGAATTCAACTCAATATTGTTGAAATATGATACAACCGAATACAGGGGTTCAGGGTGACAAACTTTACCAGTCACAATCCAACCGAAAACAGTTCTTTGTGCCACTAATTTGCCATTTGGATGTTTTTTTAACATCGGGTAACAAAACCTGTGGATAGACATCCCCTCCAAGAAGGATATCGACTCGGGTAGACTTGACGTCGGTCAATGAAATTTCGGGGAAGTTTGAGTTTGCAATATCCGTGAGCGAACACGATGGCAAGCGGCCTGTCAACTTCTCCACGACATAAGCTTCAGTTTGTATTTTAAAATTCGGATCAATTGCTGAGCCAATCGAAATTGAACAAACTCTTAAGAAATTGCGGTAACACTACCACTCAGGCCCGTAACTTCGGCTGTTGGCGTCGTAAATGTTGGGATAGAAAGCTTCCTTTGTAATCTTCTTGAGATAAAGGTAGCCTGAGAACCTGGGTCAATCAGTGCTCTTGCCGAACATCTGATATCGTTGGCACGAATTTCGCAAATAGCTGTGCCCAACAATACCGTTGAATAGGGGTTTGTTTCAAGATGTGTGGCATACGTTTGATACGAGCGAGCTGCCGCACCAGATACAGTTGAGGGCAAATTATCGTTAATAACGGGGGGTTGTTGTTGACTGCTAGTTGGTATGATTGTGTTCCTAGAACCCATTCCGAGATTAGAATTGGGGGTATTTTGTAGTATAGAATTACTGGAATTTGTTTTAGAAGCACTATTATCCCTATGAAGCAGTGAGTGGTGTTTCTGTTTACACAAAAAGCAAACATGAACGCTCTTGCAACTCTTAAATTCATGGGACGTTGCCAAACAGTTGGTGCAACACCTAAGTTTTTTTACAGTTGCCAATCTCTCATCAATGCCCTGTCTTAAAAATTTCGGACACAATCGTAAGGGGTGTTGTTCTTGACAAAGCGTACAACAGATAACAGTTGGACTAAGTTTTGTCTTGGTTGCAAAACTTTTAATCCTTTTCGAATCATTGAAGGATTTTTTCGGGTTGCTGTTATTCGCATTTCCAGCTTGGTTCGGATTCGGGTTTGGAAGAGAACTTCTTATATCGAAAATGGATTCGAGCGTGTGATAACGCGCGGATAAAAATTTATCCATTTCGTCCCATTGCGGCATATCTGCATCGCGTTTTGCCGACTCTTCCCACAGACTTAACGTGTGTTCGGGTAATTTCGTTGAACAAACGTATACGAAAAGAACGTGAAATAACTTTTCAGGGGTAACGTTCAACAATTTCAAATTTGTAATACAATCGTTTATGGTGCGTTGTAATTTCTTGATATTAGGGCCAGATTCTTTTGCAATCGACTGGATATTAAAAAGAATCTTCATTTGAGCAGTTATAAGAACCCGCTTGTTTTCATATCTGTCAACAAGATTTTTCCATGCGAGATCAAAACCCTCATTGGTTAATGGGCATGTACTTATAATATCATGGGGTTCATTCTTAGTCTTGTTCAAAAGATAGTATAACTTTTCAACTGGACTCAAACGGGGGTTATTCTTGTACAATGCTGAAAACATATCTCGAAATGTGGGCCAGTTTTTATAGTCTCCAGTGAAAATTTCCGTATCACACGGTGGCAAATGAATTACAGGCGTTTGGATCTGACCTAATACATTGGATTTTTCAGCTGTTAAAGCAACCGATTTCAAACGATCCAAATGCTCCGTAATAAGAGACATGCCGCGAGAATATGCAGTATACGAAGCCATATACCGTTTCTTAACCTCAACGATTTGAATGTTCTTGTTCCCTTCCGCTTGAATGAGTAACAAGTCGTAAGTCTCGCGAACCGCTTCCCATAAACGATTTATTTCCTTCTCATGACTATTTAAGGACCCGATTTTATGGTCGGTCACTGCCAAACGAGAGATATAAGCCTCAAATTCGGACAAACGATCGCAATTTCTAATCAAACTATTTATATCAGCCATCTAAGATCTAAGATTATAACCGGTTATTTTGAAATGAGTAAAAAATAAGTGAATAGTATAGTAGGTTTTTAAGATCATATCATATTCTTTTTAATTATTTTTATTGTAAAGAAACATGAAAATTTTTATTAGTAAGTTATAGAGAATAAAAATTGAGAAATTCCACTGAGCCAGCAGGATAGAATACTTAGTATTTTCGGTTGGCGCTACCCAACCTTGTCAATATCCATGCTCTTCTTCTCCCTTTGCGGTCATTGCTTGTTGATGATTGTCTATTTTATATTGAGTGTAAGGAAACAAATTAACAAACTTGTAAACAACAACACAATTAGACTAACATCAACGAAATTTAACAATTTATATTTATCCTCTATATTTTACAGTTCATAACAAAAACTGTAAAATATAGAGGATAAATATAAATTGTTAAATTTCGTTGATGTTAGTCTAATTGTGTTGTTGTTTACAAGTTTGTTAATTTGTTTCCTCACACTCAATATAAAATAGACAATCATCAACAAGCAATGACCGCAAAGGGAGAAGAAGAGCATGGATATTGACAAGGTTGGGTAGCGCCAACCGAAAATACTAAGTATTCTATCCTGCTGGCTCAGTGGAATTTCTCAATTTTTATTCTCTATAACTTACTAATAAAAATTTTCATGTTTCTTTACAATAAAAATAATTAAAAATAATATGATATGATCTTAAAAACCTACTATACTATTCACTTACAAAATAACAGATCAACAATTCATAAAATTCCATTACTTTACACACAAGGATACAGTGCAAAATATAATTCAAAATATTGTCTATTCATTAACTATCAACATAGATTAAGTTGTAGATTTAATATGGATTAGGACAAACATTTGATATTAAATGCTTCATATAAGCTGTGTTACTTTAAGAATTAAAGTTCATAACAAAAACTAAAATATAGAGGATAAATTTAAATTGTTAAATTTCGTTGATGTTAGTCTAATTGTGTTGTTGTTTACAAGTTTGTTAATTTGTTTCCTTACATTCAATATAAAATAGACAATCATCAACAAGCAATGACCGTAAAGGGAGAAGAAGAGCATGGATATTGACAAGGTTGGGTAGCGCCAACCGAAAATACTAAGTATTCTATCCTGCTGGCTCAGTGGAATTTCTCAATTTTTATTCTCTATAACTTACTAATAAAAATTTTCATGTTTCTTTACAATAAAAATAATTAAAAAGAATATGATATGATCTTAAAAACCTACTATACTATTCACTTACAAAATAACAGATCAACAATTCATAAAATTCCATTATGAGTAAAAAATTTAAAAACTCGAATGAGAATTAAGACAAAACACGGGTTAAAAATTGAATAGGTTAAATAAAACCTCAGATCAATGGAAAAAAATGCTTTAAAAGTTAAAGCGAATCGTTAAATCGATATTAAAAAAAAAACACGAGAAATATCAAAAAAGTGGGGGTTTGGGGAGGTAAAAAACCGAGTAAATTCAAAAATTATATGAATAAAAAACCTCAATTTCATACAAAAATATTATTTTTATATTAGGGTCAACTAATAAGGAAAGCAATTTCAAAAAACAATTTTTCTTCTTTTTTGGATCAAAAATCCTGAAAAAAAACCGGTTTAAACCTACGATTAAAACTCAAAATCGTTATTTGAAAACAATTGAACACCAGTTTTTTACAGTGGGAAAAACACTTTCGATGATAAAAAATATAAAATATACACTAATGTTGCACAATAACACGGGTAATCACCAACGGGTAAAAAAACGAGTAATTAATCTATCAATAAATCAGTAAATATTCGAAAATTTAAAAAAAAATCATATATAATTTTAGCAAAAAGAAACACCGATTTACTAATTAATCGCGTTTATGGGGAAAATTGAGTACAATTTACACTTTATCAATAAATTTTTTAATTACCCGTTATATTCGTTAGAATAAAAAATGTACAACACTAGTTTTGTGTGTGTAACAATATAAGAAAAAACAAAAAACAACAACATACACTGGGTAAATAGTGGTGCAACTAGTTTGTATTTATTTATAAACACTAATTATTCCACGCACTTTTTTAGTTAACAAACAAAAGATATATATATTTTTTACCTCTTTTTTTAAAAAAAAAGAAACTTCACAAACACTTATCCCGATGTTTAATTTATTGCGTTTTGACACTATTATTATTATTGAGTAAAAATTATCATCTGTTGCTTTGTACTGTTGGTAAAAAAAATGTGTAAAGCTTTAATTTATAGAAGAGCACCAGAGAAAGAGCTTGGTTAACAGCAATAAAAAAACACTTCCAATTGGATTTGGAAATAGGGCAATAAAGGAAAAATTAAAAACCAAATGAAATAAAAAAATAAATAAAAAATAAATACCGAAAAACAAAATCTTTCACTAGAATACGGTTTTCTTATGATTTTTCTCGATATTAAACGGTTTTTTTAGCACGGGTTTTGTTTGTAACTTGTTAATGTATGTTGTTTGTGTATGTATGCACTTTTGTTTTCTTTATTTATATTAGGGTTCACTTTTATATTATTACACTGCACTGATTTTCACTTTAAAATTTAAAAAAAAACACGTACCTTATTCCATAGAAAGGGGTTGATAATAATATAATATTTAAAACAATACTTATTATGACTGCTCGGGGGTTTCCTCAGCTTCAAAGCCAAACAATTTCGGGGGTTCTAAAAAGAAATATTTTCGTAAGGAATATTTCGAGGTTCTCGGGGGTTTAATATCCAGTTCAAAGGACCAAAAATGTTTTTCTCGAAATATTTCCTCAGAAAATTTAGGAAAAATAAAACAAAATTAATTAGTTTTAAATTCAGTTTTATTTTGGGGGTTTTAATTTTCTACGTACCGTACTCTCTGGGGGTATAACAACGAATGAATAACTTAAACACTAAACAAACAAAGGCAAGTTACAAAAAAAGGAAAAACAAAGAGAAAATACAATAACATAGAAAAAAGGGTATTCTGAACAATAAAAAAAGGCATAATCCTTTTGCGCTTAAACAGATAAAAAACATTTATTTTTTAAGGAATTGGTTTTTTAACTGATTATATCATTTGTTTCTTACGGATGTGTCACTTGATTAATCAACATTTAAAAATAAATAACAAAAGGCATTTAATTTGAATGAAAATCAAGTAGACCGATTTTTAAATGAAATATCATTTCTTGTAAATGACATTTTCTGTTATTTTACCTTACAAACTATTTTAAGTGTGGTAAATATTTATTATTTTTACGTCATTTCAAATTTTGGCACTTTAAAAGTGGAACAAATTTTAGTATAAATTATGAAAATGAACATATTAAAAAACTTGGTTCTATTCTTCTTATAATCTTTGAGGTAATACAGGGTGGCGCAAAAATAACCTTCCGATGTTTTTTAGCTGTAATTTAAAAAAAATTAAAAACTTTGATTCTTCTTGTGGATTATTTTTATTTGGTCTTTTAATTTTTTTACATTAAGTCGAGAATATGATGTCATGTAAATGGCCGCCGCCACAGTTGATAGTCATTTGAGCCCTTTTTATGGCATTTTCCATCACTTTGGCCAAAACTTCCGGCGATAGGTCCTCACATTCTTGACGGATATTGTCTTTAAGAGCTGCAAGAGTCTGAGGCTTGTTGACATAAACCCGCGACTTCAAAAAGCCCCACAAAAAGAAGTCTGGAGCGGTCAAATCAGGCGATCTTGCTGGCCAGTGCAAATCGCCAAAACGGGAGATTAGGCGCCCGGCAAATGCATCCTTCAGCATTTTGGTTGTGGCACGTGCAGTGTGTGGCGTTGGACCGTCCTGTTGGAACCACATATTTTCCAATTCCAATTCATCAAGTTGCGGCAAAAAGAACTCGTTGATAATTGCTCTGTAGCGCTCACCATTCACAGTAACCGTTTGGCCCGAGTTATGGAAACCCCCATAATATCATCTACAACAACAACTCCACCAGCAAAACCACCTAGGTTGGCTTAAATGTAAAAACAACAACACAAAAGTCAATGCTCTAGACATTTAGTTGAATTATTAATATTTTTTTGTTAACCCAATTAATATTTTGCAATATGATCTTCCGCATAAGCCAACATAAAAATAACAATTTAGTTTAACCAGCATTTTAAAAATTTGTTCTGTATTTTTTTGCACTTATTATTTTAAAGCTTAATCTGCATTTCTTTAAGTATAAATAATTGTAATATTGATAAGAAAGAATTAATTAATAAAGTGACAACAACCTTGAAGGTTGATTTTTTTTAAGTGTTAATAAGTCTCCACCCATATCTCCCGCGACGTCTTCAAAGAAAAAAGGTCCGATGACTCCTCAAGCGAAAACAGCACACCATACAGTGACTTTGAGCGGGTGTAATGGCTCTTCGTGGGTTACACGCGGATTTTCAGTGCCCCAGAAGCGTAAATTTTGCTTATTTACGTGCCCGCTAAGATGGAAATGGGCCTCATCACTCATGATTATTTTTGATGAAAAATCATCTTCATTATTGCTCAAATAAATAGTCACCAATATTCCGCGTTCTGGAGCAGTGTAGCGTAACATTGTTTATTAACGTGTATTTCGCATGTGTTTACTACACAAATGTCAAAACAGAACTGACATTAGGGGCCAATCGCAAAATTTATAGCATTTTCTGATAGGAGGATTACTTTTGCGCCACCTTATAAGTATAGACTTTAAAAAACGTCAAAAAATAGCCTATTTACACATTTTTTTTTTTACCATCAAAGTTTTGTAAATTTCGCTTTTTAAACACAAAAAATTTAATTTTCAGATCCATAAAAATTAATTGTACTAAAGATTAATACTGAACAGTATATTTTTAGTAAATTAAAAATATTTTAAGACAAAATAAAAACCAAACTTTAATTATTTTTTTACAAAACAAATTTAATTTTTTTATTCGTAAAACAACTACAACCCATATTTTTGTTATAGCCAAAAAGAGTCAAACCAAAATTTTTGTTCATATCTTTTAGTTGCTTTATAATCTTTCCCAAAATATATTATTTATAAATATTCATCACCAACATTTTATTTTTGATTTTTGTCTTGGAACAAATTTGTTGCCTAATCTTCTGTTTATTTTCAAGAATAGATTTTCTCTGATTTGGTATGTTTTGTCGTTTTACGTTAAAATTATTTAATTATATCTATTGGTTTCTTGTTGGTTACCGAATGTATTATTCCATTGTATTCAATTGTTCGTTGTAAAATAAGGTCTACTGTATCTTCTATGTGTATTTCTATCTTGAGGCATCTAAAGAGCTCTCCTAATGTGTTGTGGAAACGTTCTACCAGTCCATTTCAGGTACTATGCAACGAAGGTGCAGTGGCTATTTTTACGTTAAAATTAGTTAAAAGTATTGATTTTATAGTTTCGGAGTTTATGGATTTTTCATTGTCGCAGTAAATAATTTTTGTCTGAGGGAAAATTTTCATTAGCTGAAGTATTCGTCGCTTCACGTCTACAATCGTTCGCGATTGAATAGGTTGCACAACAGCGAATTTGGAAATTTGTCAATGTAAGTGAGAAAGTACTTGCGATCCGTAGAAAATGTATCAATAAGTAGTATTTCACCTGCATATGATGGGATTGTGGTTTCACTGATTATATGTTGTTTTGGCTGTTTTTTGTACTTTGCCCTAGAACAGGTTTTGCAATTCATTTTTGTGTGGTAGAATCTTGTTGCAGGATAGGTTTGAGCAGAGGGGTACTCTGCTTCTTCGATTATGATATGATTTCTAAAGTAATTTAAAGGCTTTTTTGTGCTATCAACAGCGTAGGTAAGTGATTCCTCACTGTGAATTGTGGCAGCCGCTGAACTCGCAGGGTTTTGACTCTCTTTCACCGCATTTATGCATAGACTTAATTGTACGTCATCGCTATGACTAATATGTTGTCGTGAAAGTGCATCAGCGACATGATTTTCCTTGCCCGGTTTATAGCAGAGATTAGCATTATGCTCTTCTATAAAGGCTTTCCATCTCATAATTTTAGCATAAGTAGATTTTTAAATTTCTTACGCCATACAAGTAATTTCTTACGCTTTTCAGGGCCCAGACTATGGCTAATAATTCTCTTTCATTTGTTGCATAGTGCATCTAATTGTAATTGAGAGTTCTAGAAATCATAGCAACTGTCCTTCCATTCTGTGAGAGAACTCAACCAAGGACACTGGATGATGCGTCCGTCGTAAGATCAAACGCTTTTTAATATAGCGATAAATAATCATTACATCTAAGATGTTTAAACTTCTTAAAGTTTTTCAAAACATTGTAACTGCTGGTCCTGCAGAGAAATCTTTATCTTCTTTGACTGGGTTGCGCTTACTTTACCGTATTCTCCTTTAATATATTAGTTAAAGGTTTTGCTATCCTGGCAAAGTTCCTAATGAAACACCTGTAGTAGCTTGCTATGCCAAGTTATGATCGGATTCCAAAAAGTGATGTAGGTGCAGGATAATTCTTTATTGCATCTACCTTGCTTGGAGAGATTTGTATGCCACTACGGGAGACTATAAATACCAAGTAGTCACATAATTTTTCAAGAATCCACTCAATATGTTTAATATGGTCCTCTTTTCGGAAAACATTATAACGTCACGACGTAAACATGACATGTTTTCCGATTTCTTCTCTAGGGGCGTTCTTGAGGCCAAATGGAAGGCGATAAAATTCGTATTTTCCTATTTTGACAGAAAATGCATTTTTTTCTCTGTTCCTTTCCGCGAGTTTAATTTAATAAAAACCGGTTTTTAGATCTAAAGTAGTGAAGTACTGAACTCTTCCCATGTTTGATAGTATCACCATTATGTAAGGAATGATATTTATCATCAAATATTCTCTGATTGAGCTTCCGAAAGTCTATTACTAGATGTTTCTGTCTATTCCCCGTTTTATTTCTTTGTTCACTAAATCCGCTAAGCCCATTGGATATGGGTCTAGTTTCGATTATATAAGATCATTGTCCGTGCGAATTGTAGCAACGACTCGGTAGAGTCAGCGAATGCATTCCTTCGTATTTCAATCATTATTTGAAAACTATTTCTTACCGCAGAAGGGATGTCGGTATAGTCACTTCTTAGAAAATTTAGATCTTTGCTTTTAAAAAAATTTGAGTCTTTCCTTTCCGTAAATGGAGCAAATTTATGCATTTATCAAATCTATATTTGCTCTAACCCTCTTTAACAGGTCGAGGCCTACTATTCCATCGAAAGTTGATAGAGTATGTAATATAATGCATGTGGAGTTTATTCCGAAAAAAATTATGTAACACTTTTCCGTGACATTAGTACCGCCATGGATTGAGTGTATTGTAAAAGGAGAGCCTACATTATATTTTCTAAACCTTGTAGCGGTTTGATGTAATTTTTTGATGCTCCTGTATCAATAAGAAGTCTTATAGTTCTACCAGCTACAGTTCGCTCTATAAAGGTGGGACCCACCACTAAAAAATTAACAAGATCTGAATCGGCAGCTTCGAAATAACCACATGTTCCCTTGCTCTCGTGTTCAATGCGATTAATCATTTGCAACTTAGGACCAGTACCTCTATCAAAACCTGCTGGTCTTTTCATATGCTGACCTTCAGTGTTGGAAAAATATTTCTGTGATTGATTGTATTTATTTTCAGACTGAAAATTTGTTTTCTTCCTAAGGCGAGAAGTGGAAGGGTCAATATCTACAGGCTCAGGTTAATTCTGCTTCTTGTTATGACTATTTTCATTTGCAGTATTTTTACTAACATATGAGCTTTTTCCCTGATAGTTTTCCTGATCACCATTCTTATATTGCCTAACATTTTGATTTTTATTTATTGGCAAGAGTTGTGGCAAACATATATCGCTCGTGATTGTACTCGACTTCCTGTGCTAAAACCAGAAAAAAAACACGAAGTGCGTAATTTCTATATTTTCGTTCATTATACATTCGTTTTCCAGTACCAAAGAACTCTAAAACTGTCTGATTTTCCCGTCTAAGAGTACTGTGCTCTTGTTCAATTAAATGTATGTACATGACGTTTGTCTTCATATGTAATGTCTAATCTGGCAATTATTGCATTAAAGTTTAGAACAGTATTGTATGACGATAGCTCAGCGTCAGCTTTACCCTTAATTTTGTTCCTAATAATCGCGATTGCTTGGTAATGTTGGTAGCTACTCAAGATTGTCCGATCACAAGCTTGAAAACTTTCGAGAAAGTTCCTCAAATTTTTTGTCGAACTCTTTTTTTTTAATTATTCTCGGTCCATCTTTTTTACTTGTTTATTCAGATTCAATTTTTTAAACAAACTTTCCAAACCTTCTACGCTCATATATTACTCTGGTTACAAAGTTGAACACTAAAGAATATTTTTGAAATTTTATAGAAAAATTTCGGAAATAGAAACAAAAAAAATATTACTTAGCACACGCTCGAAAATTATTTATATAAAAAAGGAAAAACCTGGCAAAAAAATGTTTTTACTCACCTTATTTCTGGCATTTTCTGACAAATTGTAGATTTTATATATTTAACGTAAAAGTTAAGAATTTGTTTTTATTAATTTGTATTTTAAACAAAAAATTAAATTTTTATAATTCTAATATTATACTGTTGTTCCTGCTGTTGCCTTTAGGTTGTCACTGTTACTGTTATTAATGTTAGTTTTAGTTGAATTTTCTCCTATCTTTTTGTTAATATTTTACTTATGTTATTGTGCGTTTTTCCTGTTTTTTTTTAAATATTCCTTGTTGCTGTTGTTGCCGTTGGGTTGTTGCTTATGGTTAAATTTTTTCACTTATCTTTTTGTTTTACTTATGCGCTTTTCTGCGCTTTCAAATATTTTATTTATATTTTTTTTATTGATCCACTGTATGTCAAATCAAAGAAAACTCTCGTGTTAATCAATTGATTTCACTTGGATATTGTTATTGTATAAAATATACATTTTTTTTTAATTTGAATAATTGCGCTGCAAAAAATTCGGTTTGACATTATATCTTTAGTCACATTTTTTTTAAATACATATGTTTTAATAACACTATTTTCTGTGTTTTTCAAAGTTTTGTTCACAAAATTGCCACTAAAATAGACTTTTAATTATTATATTTTGATTTTTAATTACACTTTCGTGCTTTTCAATTAATGTCACTAAGGTCGAGTTTTTAGGATGTAGATTATCTTTAAACTCAGTTTATCGCAGCTTGTAACTTGAATACTGATTTTTAAATTTGTTTTAATTTATTTTATTTCAATGAAGACCAAAATTGTATGTAACGAAAAGTTAATCCGGCAAAGTTATGTTTATAAACATGAAAATGGCAGACAAAATTCGTTTTGGTTTAACTAAACCAAGTTTAACTCACATCCCAAAAACTCGGCCTAAGAGACTCTTTATTTCAATATTTTGCACGTTTAGGGCTCCAATAATCAATTTAATATTGGTATTAAATCCTAAAAAAAATTGTTATTAAAAATAAAATGCAAACGAAAAATAGCAAGGAATGAGAACTGCTGTCGTAGGCACGTTCTCATGCCTTTCCTATATTACATTATTCAATTCTTATTAATAATATTGTTACAGAAATACGATTTATAAATTTCCATTTACTTGTAGAAACACAAATCTCTATATGTATGTTAGCCCTGAAATATAAAACAAACTTCAAAAGAACATTCTTAATGTTGCCAGTATGCAGCTTCCAGACGATGCTGCCACATTCTAGTTATTTTAACCCGCACATATAAAAACGCCAGCAAGGTGACATGACAAGTTTGTTGATAATAAAAAGCTAAAGAAAAGCATTAACGATTATTTGAATTGTGTATTCTGTGGAAGTGTAAACTTATAGAGTTTAAATAAAGTCTCTATGTTTGTATTTAAATAAAGCGTAGCTATAAAAGAATTTCAACTGTGTTTATTGTTTGCAATAAGAAAATAACTAGATTTATTTAAAGGAAATAAATCAACGGTCTTAAAACCGTAACAATTGGTGTCAGAAGTGGGATTGCAATATAATAAGACGTTATCAAATTAAAGGCAGCATAATAGCCAGGGAAAATGAACAATTAAAACATGAACTTTCAGAACTAAGGAAATTAATCAATGAGATGAGTAATGAAATTTACCAACTAAAGAATGAGAACAAATTATTGAGAAATGAAATAACCAACTTTAATACAAATAAATTGGAAAGTATAACCGGAATGAACTTTCAAGAAATGGTGTCTGAAGAAGAATCATTAATGGAAGAACCCCAGATAAATGAACCTAACGAACAGGTATATGAAACTGATGAAGAAGAACTCGAAAGAGAAACAAATTGGATTTTAAAAAAGCTTAATAAAGAAAAACGTGAAAAATCAAAACGTAAAAACAAACCAGAAAATAATGGCGGAGATGTAGATCTTATTGATCCAGCACCAAATCAAGTAAATTCGTCAAAACCACTACCACCACCCCCAATTAATGTCATAGGGGTACCAGAGTTTTCTGCTATTAGAGAAATACTGCAAATAATCCCAAATAAGAACTATAAGATTGTTGCTTTAAACAACAATATTTGGAAAATAAATACACCAGATTCAGATTCATATAGAGCTCTTGTAAAGAGGCTTAATGATGACGGTACACAGTGGTACACTTATGAAAATAAGCAGGAGAGACCCCTTAGAGTTATGGTAAGAGGTCTACATCCAACTTGTAAACCCGAAGATATTAAGGAAGATCTACAATATCAAAAATTCGAAGTTCTAGATGTTGTAAATATGGTCAAAAAGATCAGAACTGATGAAGGGAACAAGAAAAATAAACTTCCGTTATTTATGGTCTCCTTTAAAAACGAAGAGTCCGTTGATAAAGTATTTAACATAAGATACATACTAAACGTTAAAGTTAAAATAGAGGCTTTAAAAAAGAATCCAGAAGTTATCGCGCAATGCAAGAAATGTCAGGGTTATAATCATACTCAAAAATATTGTTCAAGAGAACCAAGATGTGTCAGCTGTGCAGGGAAGCATATGTCTGCATTATGCACAGTTAATAAATCCTCTCCTCCAGTGTGTGTAAACTGTAAAGGTCGCCACCCTGCAAACTACAGGGGGTGTGAAGTTGCAAAAAATTAGAAAACAATCAATAAAAAATCAAAAAACGCAAACAAATCCAATACAGCAAAAAGAAAATAATGTGAGGCTTAGGCAAATAAGCTCCAAACAAAATGAAGAGTTAACCTATGCGCAAGTAGCTAATGAAGGAAATAATAGAACTTATGATAATAAGCAAACTATACAAGAAATATCCCAAACTCTCAACAAGGTTAATCAAAGGCTTGAAGAACAGAGTCGTATTAATGAAATGTTATTCAATAGTCTAAAGACACTTGAGTCTAGACTACAACATCACAACTAAAAAAGAACAATGCCTAAAAATCTAAGTATTGTTACGTGGAATGCCAATGGTTTACAAAACCACCAACTTGAGCTTAGTTTGTTCTTAAATGAACAAAAAGTTGATATATGTCTTATATCTGAAAGCCATAACACGAAACAAACGTATATTCAAATTAAAGGATATAAATGTTACAATGCAATACATCCACTAAATAAAGCAAAAGCAGGTGCATCAATATTTATAAAAGAAAGCATTAAACATTATGTAACAGAAAAAATAGAAGAACAAAATATGCAAGTCATCGCAGTTAAGATAGAAATAAAAAATAAACAATTTAACATAGCAGCAATATATTGCCCTCCAAAATATAACCTAAAATCACCTGAATATGTTGACCTTTTCAAAACATTAGGCCCCTGTTTTATCTTAGGAGGCGATTTTAATGCAAAAAATTTATATTGGGGTTCACGACTTACAACAACTAAAGGAAAGGAGTTATATCATGCTGGTAAGATAATGAATTGTTTTTTTCACTCTGGATGCAAGCCAACTTACTGGCCAGCAGATCCAAATAAAATCCCTGACCTCATTGATTTTTTTATAACGAGAGGTATCGCAAAAAACTACATACAAGTTGGAAATGCAGAGGATCTGTCATCAGATCACTCGCCAGTCAAGTTACTGGTAAATGAAACTGTAAGTGATTTTCCACAACCACCATGTCTGGTAAACAACAAAACCAACTGGCACAAATTTCGCTCTAACATAAATACAAATATAAAACTAAATGTGTCTCTTAAGTCACCTTATGAAGTAGAATCTGAATTAGACAATTTTATAGAAGTCATACAGGCATCAGCCTGGAACAGCAGCCCAAATATACAAAGAAAGAGCTTACCTAAATATCCTGAAGAAATTAGAAATCTACTTTCTGAAAAACGTAAAGCAAGAAAAACCTGGCAACAACAAAGAAGTCCAGAAAACAAAAATATTCTCAACAATCTTTCTAATAGATTAAAAAAAATGCTTTCCACTATTAAAAATAACAACATGACAGAACAGCTAAAAAGTTTATCTTCTACAAAAGATACCGATTACTCATTATGGAAGATAACAAAACAGTTTCAAAATACACCCAAGATTATTCCACCTATAAAAAAATGTGATGGTACATGGGCAAAAAGTCCCCAAGACAAAGCTGACCTCTTAGCTAAACACCTTGAAGATACCTTTCAACCGCTGCATAGACTAACATCAGATGAAAATATTGAAATTTTTTATACAGCTGATTCTAAAGAAATTTCTGAAGTAACCCTTCGTGAGCTAAACAACTTGGTAAAACTGGAGATTAAACCCAATAAAGCACCAGGGTATGATCTTATCACCGGCAAAGTGTTAAAAGAGCTCCCGGAAAGTGGCATGCGACTATTTTTATATATAATAAATGCTTCGATTCGTTTAAAATATGTACCTAGCCAATGGAAAGTTGCAGAAGTTATTATGATACCTAAGCCTGGCAAACAGCTTCATGACAAAACATCGTACAGACCGATATCGCTCCTCCCAACAATGGCGAAAGTGTTCGAAAAAATATTATTAAAAAGATTACAACCAATACTTGAAGAAAGATGTTTAATTCCCAAACACCAATTTGGTTTTCGTCGTAAACATTCAACAATTGAACAAGTTCACAGAGTTACCAACACAATAGAAAATACTTTAAACTGCAAAGAAATATGCTCCGGTGTCTTTTTAGATGTAGCGCAGGCCTTTGATAAAGTTTGGCATGAAGGTCTTACCTTTAAGCTACAAAGAGATTTGCCGAACCAGTTTAGTGACATGCTCAAATGTTATATTTCTGGAAGATATTTTAGAGTGAAACATGAAGGAGAGTACTCCAAATTGACGAAAATTCATGCTGGTGTTCCACAGGGAAGCGTACTGGGGCCCATACTTTATATACTGTACACTAGAGACTTGCCAACTCCACCTGAAGCAAAAATTGCAACCTTTGCTGATGATACAGCTATTCTTGTAACTGATAAAAACATAAATGAAGCTACAAAAAAGCTTCAAAATGCAACCAACAAAATCCTTCAATGGACCAAAAAATGGAGAGTTCTTCTTAATGAATCCAAATCAACACACGTTAATTTTACATATAAGAAAATAGAACATTTACCGATTTATATAAATAACACTATTGTGCCATACGCTAATACGGCAAAATACTTGGGTTTTACACTTGATGCCAAACTTAAGTGGAAAGAGCACGTAAAGAAGAAAACCTCAGAGCTTAATAAAAAATTCAAAAAGATGTACTGGCTTTTTAGCTCGGCATCTGATATATCAATGAAAAACAAACTTTTACTGTACCAGCAAATCCTTAAGCCTAAGTGGACGTATGGAATTCAGCTTTGGGGATGCACTAAAAAAACAAACCTAAAACAAATACAAACCTTCCAGAACAAAGTGCTAAGATGTATCACTTGTTGCCCGTGGTACGTAAGAAACGATGACCTTCACAGAGACTTGCGAATACCAACCATAGTAGATGAAATTAAAAAAATAGCAACTAAACATGAAGTGAGATTACAACAACACTGCAATGAAGAACTACAGGAAATACTGCGTAATCCAATAGCAAACAGAAGATTAAGAAGAACATTACCATCTGATCTGCGATTGATGAATAATGTCTAGATGCCCTTTAGGAATAACCATTGGGTTATTTACTTACCAAACGTGATTTAACTGTGTAAATATAAGTTACTAGATAAGCAAACATAAGGCTTAGTTGTAATAAATAAAGATATTGAAAAAAAAAAAAAAAAAATTAAAGGAGTTTAAAGTAGATCAACTCAATAAGGAATTGATTAAGTTGGAGCTACCGACAGCAGGAAATAAGATGGAATTACAAAAGGAGCTAGTAGAGGAATTCGAGCGGCGTGATATTTACATTGGTACTTACAAGTTTCACGAAAAATAAGAAATGGAGGTAAGTACCCATTATACAGAAGGTAACATGGAGTTAAGCGCAATGTTGGCTGCTATGATGGAAACTTCTAGAGTATACACCGAGAAATTGTTAGTTAAACTTCAGGAAACTTTTAAGGCAGACAACATGAAAATGTTAGAAGCTTCGACAGCAGACAACACGAAACTGTAAGAAAATTCTGGAGCAGACTATGAATAACTACTGGAAATTTCTATAGGAGACAACACGAAAGTGTTGTACTTAGAAACTTCTAGAGCAGACAACGAGAAATTGACAGCTAAACTTCAATAAGCCTTGAAAGCAGACAACGAGAAACTCTTAACTAAGATGAAAACGAAATTGCTAGAAACTTCAAAAGCAGAGAACGAGAAATTGTTAACAAAAATGGATGAGAAACTTCAAGAAACTTCTAGAGCCGCTTTTGAGAAAATGGATAGATGTGACAAAAAGTTGTCTGATTAGAAAAAGCTACTAGAGCTTGAAAATAAAGTAAACAATGTCCAATGTCAAGAGGGCCCAGTACGAATTATTTCGGAAATTTCTGGTAGAGCAAAAGCACCTACATTTGTATTCAAGTTCCAGTTCGATACAGTTGCCGCCAGAAATGTGTGGAACAATGAAGAAAAAGCTATGGAATTTATTCTGACTTTAAAATTCAGAAATTCTAGAAAGTGTGCCAATCACCTGCAGAATTAATTATGATGACATAATGGTGAGTCGTTGTAAGATTTAGCGGCAGAAATTGAGCGGTTGGTGCAGCTGAACTTTCCAGGCGTAAATCATCCTTTCTTATATCAGTTCAAAATTGAAGCATTTGTGAATGCAATTCGTGATTCTGATGTGAGACATGCGGTGTGTGCTACACAGAAACCTACTTTTGCTGAAACTGTATCATTCGCGCTGGCTGAAGAGACTGAGGTGATTATAAGCCGCAGATATTTAAGGTGCGTAACGTCGAAGTAACTGCTGAAAAAGAGAAGGATATACGCACCAGGTTAACGGAGTTAACAGAGGCAGACATTAGGTGAAAAGCAAGTCAAGGCTAAGAATAAAAATCTATAACTGCGGTAGAATAGGACATTTGCAGAAAACTGCCGAGTGTCAAAAAAAAAGCTACCAGGCCGTTCATCGATTAACCCAGGAGTCACCGTTAAAACTAAAAAGAGCTAGCAATGCGGCGCACGATCCAGCTTGTACAAATGAGGGCCGCACAATTCCCATATCAGTAATACAGCAGGGAAAAAGCAATCTAACTGCTTGCGGATATATCAACGGTAGTAAGCACTATAGACACAGGAGCATCAAAGTCTGTCATCAGGCCCGATTTAGTTAAGGAGGCAATTGAACCATTATACGGGGTGAGACTGCGCACAGCTACAGGAGAGACTGGTTCTGTCTATGGCAAATTGAATGTAAAACTAACGATTGCCAACATAAGCGACAATCACGTACTTATTGTTGCCGATATTGTGGACGAAGTAATCATTGGTGCTGATTTTATGATTAGTCACTGCATTAATCTGCATATGGAGCAAAAAGTTATGATTTGACGCAATGTTGAAATACCACTTTGTGTTGGATATGAGCGGAGGATCAAGTAAGAAAGCTAGTTACTATCAGCCACCAAAAACTACCAGCACGGTTAAAAACTTTAGTATGGGTGCGCGTGGAGGGAGATGTGAGGACAACAGCTTGTGGGTGGAAGACCCCACAGAAATAAAAAGTAACCTGATAACAGCAACAGTCCTCGTCAAAACCAGCAAAGACAGAATTTCTGTAAGGCTACGGTTCCACTGAACGTGTTTTGCATGTGCTTTAAAACAAAACACTATTTTGTACATGTTTTCCCATATATTTTTTTTTCATCAAACAACATGATTTGCTCAGTGGCTATTGGCAAGTAGAAATTTGCGACAGGGACAAGGAAAAACTGCCTTTAGCGCAAGTGACGGGTTATGGTAGTTTAATGTAACACGTTTCGAGCTCTGCAATGCTCCGGCAACATTCGAGCGTTTGATGGAAAATGTGCTGAAAGGACTCCACTGGAAAACTTGCCTAGTGTACCCTGACGACATAATTGTCATGGGAAAAACTTTCAATGAACACCTGAAAAACTTAGCAGAAGTCTTAAGGCGAATATCTGCGGCTTTACTCAAGCTTAGCGCAAATAAATGTACACTGTTCCAGAGGGAAGTCGAGTATTTAGGGCACCACGTAACTGCAGAGGGTATATCAACCGATGAAAATAAGATTCGGGCTGTAAAGGATTGGCCTCGCCCGAAAAATCTGCATGAGTTGCGCAGTTTTCTAGGCCTCTGCACATACTACAGACAGTTTATACCAAATTTCGCCAGTGTGGCTGCGAGTCTACATGAGCTGGCTAAGAGGGCGTGACCATTTCATTGGGGTGAAGCTCAAGAACAAGCATTCCTGAAGCTCAAGGAGTTATTGTGTATAGCATCTATTCTGGGTTATCATATTGCTGGAGAAAAATTTGTGGTGGATAGCGAAGCAAGCGGATATGGAATAGGAGGCATGCTTTCGCAGGTGATCAATGGAACTGAAAAAGTCATAGGCTACTACAGCCGGGTGCTCTCGAGGTCTGAAAGAAATTACTGCGTAACGCGAAGGGAACTCTTGGCCTCAGTGGATTGCGTAAAGAACTATCGCAAGTATCTGTATGGTCAATACTTTCAATTGAGAACCGACTATTCTGTACTTAGGTGGCTGCTACAATTTAAACAATCAGAAGGGTTAAACGGCTTCAGAGCTAAGACTTCAGCATCGAGCACAGGAATATGGAATAGAAAAACAAGAACTACGCCGCTGCATCCGCAATCTGACGGCATGGTCGAGAGAGTCAATCGCACTTTAGAGGAGTACCTAAGAAAAGTGGGCAGTACACATCAGAAGGACTGGGACGAACACATTCCAAAATTTACTGCTGGCATACCGTTTAGCCGTTTCCGACCACCTCCCGCACAACTGCGAAAGTTATCTTCGGGATGGAACTCAAATTGCCCGGCATTTTAGAATTTGGTGTTAAGCAATAGACAGTGAAAACGACAACTCTTCTCGGCAACAAGAAGACCTCAACGAACTTCATGAATTCGTTCGCAATCAAATTAAAAAGGTCTGCGATAAGATGAAGGCGAAGTACGATCGAGCAGCGAATTCTGAATTCGTGTTCTGCTGTTTAACGCGCAACAAAAAAAGGATTATCTCCCAAACTATAAACACATTGGGACGGACCCTACGGGGTGATTAAAAGGTTAAAAAAAATATCAGAGTCCAAGCGTCAGTGTTACAGAAATTCGATTCATCAATTTCCATTTACTTGTAGAAACCAAATCCCCATGAAATATAAAACACATTCTAGTAATTTTAACCCGCAAGGTGGCATGGCAAGTCACTTGATAATAAAACGCCAAAGTGGAAGTATTGACGATTAATTGAATTGTGTATTCTTTGGAAGTTGTTGTGGTGGCCCCCTTGCCACCCACTCTCTGACCCCGGAAAAATATTTTTTCGTGGGGGGTCCTTAAGGGAGACGATTTTTTTTGGGCACGATGTGTCGTGGCCGGCCTTTAATTGCCAGTGGGAGGCAAAATTGTTTACTTACCTCTTCTTGTTTTATCATTGCCTTTTGTTTTGATGTTTTATCCGTTGTATAAAATAGTAGTGTTTGTTAGGGTTGTCGTGTTGTCGTGTTATCGTGTGTGTAAGTGATGGGAACATAGTAAAATAGTGTTATGAATGAATTTTTCAGTTCTTTTTGAATCGAAATTTAAAGTTTTAGAATTTTAACAAGGTTTGCGTCCAGGTATATTTAAAATAATTGAAAGTTTGTCGACTGAAAAATGGAATGGGACAGATAGTAAGGTATTTATTTTTGAATATGGAGAAAAAGACAATATTATATATATATCAGTTATGATACGGGAAGACATAGAAAAATGGTTGTGCTGGAAGTATTTGAGACTCAAGCTAGGGATAGCCATTTTTCTGTAGATTATTATACAGAAAATCACGGATTCCTATAGGAACAAAATTGCTGTGCGGATAGTAAAGAAAATAGAAAAATACAATATATGAAAGAAAATAATAATAAAAGGATATTTAAAGTTTGTCTGGAATTTCATATAAAAAGAAAATAGTTAATAATTGATATGACATACATATATGCGAAAATTTAAAAAAAGAAGTTTAATTAAAATGGCTGAGAATCGTATATAGAAAAACGTATTGTGGTTTTGGAAAACTCCCTGTGAATATCAGAGCAACTACAGCGAACTTTGGGACTGGTCTTCATCTGGAACAGGGTCAGAAGGTAGTGTGAAGTAATGGAGATCAGGGGCTAGGAAAAAGGAATCCGTGATAAAGAAAAAAGGAAAGATTTTGGTACAAGAATCTGCAAGAGTCCAGGTAATATGTAGAGAACCTGTGCAATTAAGCGAAGGCCGAATTAAAATAATACATCCTAAGCTAAAGTGAAGCTGATATGGAGAAAAATGATATATGTTTATGAAATACTGTGTTAGTGCCTTATTAGTGTTTTAATCTTATTTCTATTCTTAGTGTGTATTAAGTAATATTAGTGTTAGGTATATTGATACCGTTTATATTGTTACGATTTTACCCTTTATAAAATCGTTGATTTATTTACCTTTTAAATAAATCGAGTTCTTTCGATATTGCAAATAATAAACACCGTTTGAAATTATTTATAGCTCTATTTATTTATAACCGTCACTAAAATTAACAGAAATACACTTTATTAGCAAACTTTATTTACACGATTTAGATAAACTAAAGGTTAGCCACACTTTAGTTCTTCACACTTTGCGTTTTACTTATAAACTGAACTGCTGCGTCACTGAGTACCAGTATTTATATGAGTAATCAGATATTCTAGTGAACAACCTTCATTTTGGATCTTGGGATCCGATATTTCTGTATTCTGTATACCACATCATTCAATCTTTTAATAACTCTATAGGGTCCGTCCCAATGCGTTTGTAGTTTGGGAGATAATCCTTTCTTTCGTTGCGGGTTAAACAGCAGAACCAACTCGCCCTCATTAAATCCTTCAGAATTTGCTGCTCGATCGTACCTCGCCTTCATCTTATCGCTGACTATTTTAATTCGATTGCGCACAAACTCATGAAGCTCGTTCAGGTATTCTTGTTCCCGGGAAGCGTTGTCGTTGCCTTTATCCATAGCGGCGGGCTTAACACCAAATTCCAAATCGCCAGGCAATTTAAGTTCCGTCCCGAAAATAATTTTTGCAGGTGTCCGGGAGGTGGAATCGTGAACAGCCGATCTATATGCCAGCAAAAATTTGGGGATGTGTTCGTCCCAGTCCTTCTGATGAGTACTGACCACTTTTCTTAAGTATTCCTCTAAAGTGCGATTGAATCTTTCGACCATACCATCAGATTGTGGATGCAGCGGGGTGGTTCTTGTCTTTCTTATACCATACAACTCACACATTTCCTTAAAGATAGCAGATTCAAAATTCCTTCCCTGGTCAGAGTGTAATTCTAATGGAACACCGTAGCGGCACACACAGTTGTTCACAAATGCGCTTATTACCGTTCTGGCTTCCTGGTTCGGTATAGCGTATACCTCAGGCCATTTACTGAAATAGTCGATCACCACCAGAACATAGCGGTTTCCGGAATCACTGACGGGGAAAGGGCCTGCTACATCTATTGCTATCCTCTCAAATGGGGCACCCGAGTTGTATTGTTGAAGTTGCCCACGACTTCTCCTTACTGGTCCTTTAGCTGCGATGCATTGCGCGCAATTTGCTATCCAGTCGCTCACAGCTTGCTGGCAGCCGACCCAGTAGAATCGTTGTTTTAACTTCTCTAGTCTCAGTTTTGCCGTCCGCACTTTCCCATATACGGTATAAGCAGTGATTAATTACCCGTAGACTGTTCCACTGGGCCCAATACGCCTTCATTAGCGGACTTTCAGCTGATATTTGTTCACGGGTAGGCCTTCTGTCCTCTGCTTTGGCTGACATAATTTTTGACAGTATGGGGTCATTTTGTTGCGCCGCTGACCAGGCTTCACTTAACTCAATATGGGTTAGTCTTATATCAATGATGCACTCTTTTCCTTCAGCCCTCGAACAGTGTTTGCACTCTAAATTACAGGGGCGTCTTGAAAGGGCGTCCGCATTGCAATGTTTTATGCCTTTCCTGTGCTCGATGCTGAAATCATAGCTTTGAAGTCGTTCAATCCAACGAGCTAGCTGCCCTTCTAGTTGTTTAAATTACAGCAGCCACCTTAGTGCAGAATGGTCGGTTCTTAGTTGAAAGTGCTGACCGTACAGATACTTGTGGTAGTGCTTTATACATTCTACCGCCGCCAAGAGTTCCCGCCGTGTAACACAGTAGTTCCTTTCGGGTTTCGAAAGCACTCGACTGTAATAGCCTATGACTTTTTCGGTGCCATTTATCACCTGCGAAAGCACACCTCCTATTCCGTGTCCGCTTGCATCGCTATCCAGCACAAATTTTTCCCCGGCCACAGGATATATAAGAAGCGGTGCCGTGCATAATAACTCCTTGAGCCTTAGGAATGCTTGTTCTTGGGCTTCACCCCAATGAAATGGTCGCGCCTTCTTAGTCAGCTCATGTAGACTCGCAGCCACACTGGCAAAATTTGGTACAAATCGTCGGTAGTATGTGCAGAGACCTAGAAAGCTGCGCAACTCGTGCAGATTTTTCGGGCGAGGCCAATCTTTTACAGACCGAATCTTATCTTCATCGGTCGATATACCCTCTGCAGTTACTCGGTGCCCTAAATACTTGACTTCCCTCTGAAACAGTGTACATTTCTTTGCGCTAAGCTTTAGTCCAGCCGCAGATATTCGCCTTAAGACTTCTGCTAAGTTCTTCAGGTGTTCATCGAAAGTTTTTCCCATGACAATTATGTTATCAAGGTACACTAGGCAAGTTTTCCAGTGGAGTCCTTTCAGCACATTTTCCATTAACCGCTCGAATGTTGCTGGAGCATTGCAGAGTCCAAAGGGCATCACATTAAACTGCCATAGTCCGTCACCTGTGCTAAAGGCAGTTTTCTCCTTGTCTTGGTCACAAATTTCTACTTGCCAATAACCGCTTTGCAAGTCCAATGTGGAGAACCATTTGGTTCCTGCTAGCGTGTCTAGAGTGTCGTCAATTCTCGGTAGTGGATAGCTGTCCTTCTTCGTGATATCGTTTAGTTTTCTGTAATCAACACAGAACCGGGTGCTGCCATCTTTTTTATTAACTAAAACTATAGGGGAGCTCCATGGGCTAGAAGATGGTTCGATTACTCCACTACGCTCCATTTCGTTGACTAACTCCTTTACTTCACTTCGTTTTGCTAGAGGAATACTTCTGGGCGCCTGCTTTATTGGCCTCGCTTCACCAGTATTTATTCGGTGTTTCACAATCGCCGTTCTTCCTTGACTTTGGGTTTTCATAGCGAAGACAGAGCCGTATTTCCTGATTAGCTGTTTGGCTTTATTTCTATCAGGCGGCGCCAGTTCTTTCACCCATTTTTCCACATATTCTGCCAGCATCTCTCGGTCTTCAACGGACGCACTGGAAGTTCCAAGTTATTTTCGCAACAGATTATTGCTTCTGGCGCAGTACATTTGGCTATTTCAGAGTTCGCTCAGACAACTTTTTCAGAATTTGATAGGTTCAGTATTCTTACAGGAACTCTTTTGTCTTTGCTGGTTTTTACGAGGGCTTTCGCTGTTATAAGGTCACTTTTTATTTCTGATGGTTCTACCACCCACAAGCTGCTGTCCTCACAATCTCCCTCCATACGCACCCATACTAAAGTTTCAGCCCGTGCTGGTAGTTTTTGGTGGCTGATGGTAACTAGCTTTCTTACCTGATCTGCTTGCTCATATCCAACATCAAGAGGTATTTCAACATTGCGCCAAATCATAACTTTTTGCCCCATATGCAGATTAATGCCGTGCCCAATCATGAAATCTGCACCAATTATTACTTCGTCTACAATATCGGCAACAATAAATACGTGATTGACGCTTATGTTGGCAATCGTTAGTTTTACATTTATTTTACCATAGACATAGGCAGGCTCCCCAGTAGCTGTGCGCAGACTCACCCCGTATAGTGGTTCAACTGCCTTTTTCACTAAATCGGGCCTGATGATTGACTGTGATGCTCCTGTGTGTATCGTAAAAATGTGCTTTCGCCCGTTGATGTACCCATAAGCAGTAAGATTGCTTTTCTCCTGCTGTATTACTGATATGGAGATTGTGGGGCCATCGTTTGTGGGAGCTAGCTCATGCCCCGTAGTGCTAGCTCTTTTTAGTTTAACGGTGACTCTTTAGGTGATTGCTGATCGGCTCTGAGGCTTTTTCTGGGTGCTTTGCAGTTTCGCTGAAAGTGTCCCACTTTACCGCAGTTGTAGCATTTATCCTTCGGCTTGCTTCGCTTTTCACCTAATTCGTTCATAACTGCATCTGTTAGCTCTGTTAACTTTGTGCTTATATCCTTTTCAGCAGTTACTTCGAGGTTACGCACCTAAAATATTTGTGGCTTGGAAATCACATTCGCAGTCTCTTGGGCCAGCGCGAACGAGACAGTTTCAGCAAAAGTCGATTTCTGCGTAGCACACACCGCATGTCTCACATCAGAATCCCGAATTCCATTCACAAATGCTTCAATTTTGAACTGATTTAAGAATGGATGATTTTCACCTGGATAAGTCAGCTGCACCAACCGTTCAATTTCTGTTGCAAAATCTTGCAACGACTCATTTGCTTTCTGAAGTCTACCTTTAAGTTCCATTCGGTAAATTTCCTTTTTGTGTTCGCCACCATACTTTCGCTGCAATGCCACCATTATGTCGTCATAATTATTTCTGCAGGTGATTGGCACACTTTCTAGAATTTCTGCAGCGTTTCCTTTTAAGGCCAGAATAAACTCTATAGCTTTTTCTTCGATGTTCCACATATTTCTGGCGGCAACTGTCTCGAACTGGAACTTGAAAACATTAAATGGTATGCTGCCGTCAAAAGTAGGGGCCTTTGCTCTACCAGAACTTTCCTGAATAATTCGTACTGGGCCCTCTTGACATTGAGAATTATATATTTTACTTTCCAGATCTTGCAGTTTTTTCTCGACGTCATTCTCTAAGTCGGAAACTCGTTTTTCAACTACAGAAATTTTCTCATTAGTGGCTCTAGAAGATTTTTGAAGCTTTTCTTCCACCTTATCTAACAATTTCTCGTTGTCTGCTCTTGATGTTTCCAGCAGCTCTGTTCTCATCTTAGTTAGCAGTTTCTCATTTTTTTCCATCTTTTCCATCATAGCAGCAAACATCGCGCTTAACTCCATATTACCTTCTGTTTTACGGCTACTAACCTCCATTACTTCTTTTTCGTCAAATTCGTAAGTCGCTATGTCAATCTTACGCCGTTCGAATTCCTCTATCAGCCTCTTTTGTAATTCAGTCTTATTACCTGTTGTCGGTAGCTCCAATTTGCTCAATTCCTTTTTGAGCTGTTCCACCTTAAGCTCCTCCAATTTCATGACTGCTTATTATTTTGCAATCCCACTTCTGACACCAATTGTTACGATTTTACCCTTTATAAAATCGTTGATTTATTTACCTTTTAAATAAATCGAGTTCTTTCGATATTGCAAATAATAAACACCGTTTGAAATTATTTATAGCTCTATTTATTTATAACCGTCACTAAAAATAACAGAAATACACTTTATTAGCAAACTTTAATTACACGATTTAGATAAACTAAACGTTAGCCACACTTTAGTTCTTCACACTTTGCGTTTTACTTATAAACTGAACTGCTGCGTCACTGAGTACCAGTATTTATATGAGTAATCAGATATTTTAGTTATTTCCAGTTTATTAGGACACTAGAATCTTCCAGCTGTCAAAATTTGTGTAAAGAAATTTCTAGTGAGAGAAATTTCTTGTAACAATATATAACAGTGCCAAGAAAATACCGCCATTAAAATAAGCATCGGGAACAAATTCTTAAAATCCGTTTGTGTTTTTTTGTTTACGGCCTACGGTTTTAGGGAGCTCTCTCAGACCAAAAGTTTATTATCGTTATAAAATTTTCGGAAAATTCGTGGTCTTTTCAAGTGTACCGTCATTCAACGCGTATGAACGCGTAACGAACTTAGTGTGATTTGAGTGAATTTTTTTTTGTAGTATTTTAGAGGCATAAATTATATAAATTTTAATCAAAAAAAAATATTGTATCAATTTTAGTGTTATATTTTATGAAAATTTTTTATTAATATTTATTCTATATACCCCCGGGGTTTTGTATATGAAAAAATTAACGGTAAATTTTTTTTTGTTAATAATTTGTGTTTATATAACTTTTTCCGGGTCGGGTGACGTTTTGTTGTGTAAATATATAGAGAGAATAATAATTCTATGTTTTTTGCGCCAAATTTTAGCCACCATTTCTTTTTGTTGTCCGACCACCATAATAATTTCAATATTTATATTGGATCTTTACGATCATTTCAAAATTTAATATTTTTCTATATGTTTATTTAAAATTTAGCTTAATTTTCTTATAATAAAAAAATATGTATTGAAACATTATAATGAAATTTAAATGAGTGGTTAGTTATTTATATAGGGGTTGGTTAACGAGGGTAAGTGGTGTGGTGTGAGAGGGTTTATGGGGTCACTAATAATTTGGTGGATAACTTAGTGACCAAGGTTGGGTTCGGGCGGCTGGAGGACAACATCTACCTCCCACTCCATATGTGATCTTGTTGCATAGTAGTTTTTTTAAAATTATTTTTATTGTAACGGCCCTTAAGTTTGGATCGAAGGGAGGGATTCACACCCAGAATAAGGAGTCTCGTTCATAGTCGGTCCTAATTCGATCAAATATGGCGCCCAAAAGGAAGAATTTTTT
The DNA here is from genome assembly GCA_949748255.1 of Eustalomyia histrio. NCBI lineage: Eukaryota > Metazoa > Arthropoda > Insecta > Diptera > Anthomyiidae > Eustalomyia > Eustalomyia histrio. The sequence goes on along the minus strand of OX456523.1, from coordinate 162,483,900 downwards.
GTGTGGTACGATCTATACACAATAACATAGCCCAATAGTGGAAAAATGTAATAGCCCTTAATACTCATTGAGTTGTTTTAGAACGTTTTTTTTTTTGCAGATTTTGTATCCGTTCTGGATATTTTTCCTGGAAATCAGTTGTACAGAAGCCTGTGGGAATCTTTTGAAAATATTCGAGATGAGTATACATGATACAAGGAGGATATTCAGGTTCATATGAGTCAAATATATGACCTTATCAGTACCAGCTATCCGTCCATTTGATTGAGTAAAATTTTCCGATAGCCGCTCGGTGCAGTAGAGTTAAGGACTGTAGTATCGGGTGATTTCCGTGCAGGCCTTTGATAATGATAGTAACTTATCACTGTACAAACTAAGTGTTGAAAAATTTGTTTTTTTTTTGCTTTTTTTTAAGTTTGATTATTGATCACATTGGGAGAGCCAAAATAATTTAATACCGCACACACCACCGTCTTTGTTAAATTACGTATCATAAATTTTCTTTGGAACATTAACATATTAACATATTTTTTTTGCTCAGTTTTGATTTTAAAGTATAAATTATTTTTTTTTAGAATTCTAGATTTTTTTTTATAAAATATTAGTCATTAGTGTTTAGTTATATCAATCATATTAGTTATTTATTTCAATAAATAGAAACATTAGGTATTTATACAAACCGGAAACTAAGTTAAGTATTGATTAACAATTTAAATATTTTAGATATTTTTAAGTATTATCTCTTTTTATTGCAATTTTTTTTTATTTTCTTTTACATTTCATTTAAATATTGATTTTACAATTTTATTTAAATTTTATTTTTTTTTTATTCATATTTAGTTTCTTTTTTATTAATTAGATTAGCTATTTTTTTTATATACATACTTATTTTTTACTTGATTAATTTATAAAATTTTCTTTAATATTTGTTTAGTTATTATACTTTTATATTTCAAAATTTTTTTTTATATTTCCGGCAAATCGAATTGGTTGTAAGTTTTCTATAGTAGAGGTATGAATTTAGAGACCAGATCTCAGTTTAAAAATAGAGAAGAAAATAGACAATTAAAACTTGAGAATAGTGCGTTAAATCAACCTAGAAATCGAAAAAGGGGTAGTCAACCAGAATTTGATTTGAATAGATCGGTAATACATACCATACCAAAACAGAGAAAAGTATACATACCAGGGAAATCGAAAATGGCACAAAATACTGGGAACTCTGAAATAGGTCCGCAATTTATAGATCTTGCGGGGACCATAATGCAGGGAAATCAGGGTTCAAATGCTTCCAACCCACCATTGAATACGGCATCACAGTTTCCTCCAACCAATTCTAGCACTGCTGATGAGGGTATAGCACCAGGTTTTAGGGATTTAGTAGTGGATGAAGTTTTAGTAGTTCAGAGATCTCAGGAGGAGAAAGTAAGAAAAATGATACAAGATGAGATGGTAGAGGTGCGAAAAACAATTGGGGAATTAACTAAGGCCGTTTAGGGATTAGCTTTTTCAAATAATCAACAGAGTGCAGTTCATAGCACTCTTTATAACAACAATAATGCTAACTGTAATAGGAATATAGAGAATATTAATGGTAACGTTAATATTGAAAATAGAAATGAAAACTTACCCGTTTCATCTGCTCCAAATACAACTTTTGGCGGCTTAGTTGCCCATAACTTCGATTTGTTCTGCCCAATGGAAACCAAATTTTCGATTTGAAGAAAATTAGAATCGACAAGTTGGGTGTAGTTTTTGATGAAAGATCGATTAGCATTGAGGATTTTATTTTCCGTTTAGAACATCTTCAAGGCCACTATAATATCCCTTGGAATGAAGTTGTTAGGGATTTTCAGCTATTGGTTTCGGGTTCGGCAAAGGATTGGTTTTGGTTGTTTGTTGAAACCCATGGACTACCTCAATGGCCAGCTCTTCATCAGGCATTGCTCAATCGTTATCAGAAGTCACGCTCCAGTTTTGAAGTTTTAAGAGACCTGGTTAAGAGAAAGCAACAGATAAATGAATCAATAGATGCATATGTTCATGTAATGAATAAATTAAGATTACGATAAGTACAGCCGATACCAGAGTTTGACATGATAAAAATAATGAAACGAAATGTGAAAGAAAGCGTGGGACGCATTATTTATCCGATTTCCGTCTCTTCAGTCGAACAACTTCGAATTGAATGCAACGAAGCAGAGCGAAATTTTCCAAAAAAAAGATTTTAGATCTGTCCAACCACCACCTCGGCAAACAAAACAAGTTAATGAAATTTATGTAAATCAAAACGAATATCAATACAATCAAGGTAATGAAGAACAACAAATTGAAGGAATCGCTGCTTTACGTCTCGCGCAACAACAACAAAAACAGCTCGTAAAATGCTGGAACTGTCAAGGTACTGGGCAAATTTTTAAGGATTGTCCTGAAGATCAAAGATCACTCTTTTGTTATAGATGTGGTAAAACAAATGTAGCCGCTCCAAAATGCCCAGTATGTCTACAGAAAAACCAGAAGACTGGCGTGGGATCGTCAGGGGACCCACGTCAAATGGAGAACCCTGCATCATAAAAATTTTAGACGATAAAATTAAGTCACCTGAAAATGCAAAATCAAACATAATTAAAAATTTTATAAATGCCAATAATTCTAAATACGTACAACAAATCAGACACTATCTGCCATTACAAATTCGGCGTGAAAATTATGAAAATATAAGAGCCCGAGTTTTTAAATTGGATTCCATTTCCAAACAAATTTCAAATCGTATTTTAAAAGTTCGTCGAAAATTTGAAGAACGCCGTCAGTGCAAACGTTTCCTTGTAGATTCAATTTGTAGAGCAAATGACAAAAGTTTAGATCCAAGAGTTTTAATTAATGTGGAGGTTAATGGCCAGAGTATCAAAGGACTCTTAGATTCAGGAGCTTCAGTAAGTATTCTGGGCAAAGGTTGCAGAGAATTGGTTGATGAATTAAATCTTGATATTTCACCTTTATTTTCCAGTGTGAAGACTGCAAGCGGCCAACAACATAGAGTATTTGGTAAATTAAAATTCTCCATAAGATATAAAGACCAGGAACACAACATGTTTTTATATCTTTGTCCTGATTTGGAACAAGTATTGTATTTAGGTATTGATTTTTGGCGAATATTCGGATTGGCAACTGAAATTATAAATTTAAATGAAATTAATATTGAGAAAATACATAATGATTTTGTAAATAGTGATAGAGAGCATCGAATGAAACCTCATGCGCTTAGTATACAGCAACAATTAGATGAAGTAGTTAAATGTTTTGACACTTTTGAAGAAAAGTTCTAGGGTGTACTAAACTGGAAAAGCATTCAATTAAATTGATAGAAGCCGCTATTCCGGTGAAATATCGGTATTATCCCATATCGCCTGCCGTTAAAAAGATAACTTCCCATCTAAAAATCGAAATATATATGAGCATACATGACCATACATGGGTCTGTATATGATCATACATGGGCATACATGGTCATATACGTCCATACATTGTTCAATATATGACCATACATGATCTCATACATGATCATATATCTTCGGATCCGAAATTTGAGGATATATGGACGTATATGATCATATACGAGCATACATGAATAATATATGAGCATGTATGCACATTAGACCGTACCTCAAAAAAAAAGTTCACCGTACACCCTCAAATATAAAGTATTTTAACAAGAAAATTTCGAAAATGTTTTTTTTTTTTTTTGGCCGAACATAGGGGTCGCCATTTTATATTTTTCTTTATATCTTCGCCATTTACCGTCGGATCTTAAAGTGTTGTATATCAATGTTTTTTGTCTCGCGGAGACCGATGTTTTCCTCGAAGGAGCCATTGACCTCAAGTAACCCGTTCTAGTATTAACCCACCAGATCTCAGTTGCTACCACCTTAATGAACTACCCTAATATTTTAAAATGAAAGCTCGAAAAAAGCCAATAAACTTTTGTTAGGAAAGTATTCCAATAATTCCAGCGGAACTATTATTTTATTTTTATTTAATTTTTTTGTTGCCGAATGTAGGGCATTTTTATTTTTTTTGTCATATCTTCTGTATTTACAGTCGGATCTTAAAGGGTTATATATCAATGTTTTTGTCGCAATGATACCAATTTTTTACATCAAAAATCATTGACCTCAAGCACCCTTTTATACCACTTAAGGGGTAAAACCTACGTAAAAAGCCTATATATAAAAACTTCCTTTTTTTATTTTCTTTATTTACGGAGATGTGTTAACAAAGATTGGTTTTCACAAGATTTATGAAGGAGTACAAAAAAAAATATTTGTTTTACACAAAGTTTTACAAAATGATAGTATATTTAGTTTAGAGGTCCATGGCACGCAGCATTACTTAATAAATTTTTGGTGGATTTCTCTGAAATTTATAATGCATATGGAAAACTAAATTATCTTTGGATGCGCGTAGGAGTTTTTGATAGGTCAAATACTTTTTGACTTAGAGCTGTTTCTTTACGAGTATAAAAAATAGATATTTTGACTTTAACACTTCGCTGTTTTGTCAAAAATTAACATACCCAAAAACTCATACGCTTTTCTTTAGATAATTTGGTTAAATTATAGGCATACGAACCATTGCAAAGGTCTCTGTAAATGGCGTTCCATTCTTACAATGACTCCATTTTTGTAGCCAGTGTTGGTAGGAGTTCCATCGCAACTAATAGCTATTAAGAAGTCCATATTGAAGTTCTCTTGACTCAAATAATACAGCCAACTTCAATCACGCCAAAATATGATCGATTAAAATTTGTGTTATTTTATAAGTGATCCACGGCACTCAGCATAATTTAACCAATTTTAGGTGGATCGCTCTGAAACATACACTTTATATAGAAAACTAAATTATCTAAAGAAAAGCGTATGAGTTTTTGGGTATATTAATTTTTGACAAAACAGCGAAGTGTTAAAGTCAAAATATCTATTTTTTATACTCGTAAAGAAACAGCTCTAAGTCAAAAAGTATTTGACCTATCAAAAACTCCTACGCGCATCCATAGATAATTTAGTTTTCCATATGCATTATAAATTTCAGAGAAATCCATCAAAAATTGATTAAGTAATGCTGCCTGCCGTGGACCTCTTTTGTAAATATACTATCATTTTGTAAAACTTTGTGTAAAACAAATATTTTTTTGTACTCCTTCATAAATCTTGTGAAAACCAATCTTTGTTAACACATCTCCGTAAATAAAGAAAATAAAAAAAGGGAGTTTTTATATATAGGCTTTTACGTAGGTTTTACTCCTTAAGTAGTATAAAAGGGTGCTTGAGGTCAATGATTTTCGATGTAACAAATTGGTATCATTGCGACAAAAACATTAATATATAACCCTTTAAGATCCGACTGTAAATACAGAAGATATGACAAAAAATTAAAAATGCCCTACATTCGGCAACAAAAAAAATTTAAAAAAAAATAAAATAATAGTTCCGCTGGAATTATTGGAATACTTTCCTAGCAAAAGTTTATTGCTTTTTTGCGAGCTTTCATTTTAAAATATTAGGGTAGTTCATTAAGGTGGTAGCAACTGAGATCTGGTGGGTTAATACTAGAACGGGTTACTTGAGGTCAATGGCTCCTTCGTGGAAAACATCGGTCTCCCCGAGACAAAAAACATTGATATACAACACTTTAAGATCCGACGGTAAATGGCGAAGATATAAAGAAAAATATAAAATGGCGACCCCTACGTTCGGCCAAAAAAAAAAAAAAAAACTCTCGAAATTTTCTTGTTAAAATACTTTATATTTGAGGGTGTACGGTGAACTTTTTTTTTTTTTGCCTGTAAGGTGGTACGGTCTAATGCACATATATCACCATATACCCTCAAATTTCGGATCCAAGGATATATGGTCATATATGAGATCATGTATGGACGTATATGACCATGTTTGCCCATGTATGATCATATACAAGCTCATGTATGATCATGTATGTTCATATATATTTCGATTTTTAGATGGGTTACGAAGAAATCGATAATATGCTCAAACTTAACGTCATAGAGGAGAGTGAGTCCGTGGAGCAATAGAACAACAATAGTCATAAAACCTGGGAAAAATAGGTTTTGCCTAGACGCAAGAAAATTAAATGATTTCACAGTAAAAGATGTGTATCCGCTGCAAAATATTGACGGAATACTTAGCCGTATAGATGTTTTTACTATATTAGCAGCGTCGATTTAAAATATGCATTCTGGCAATTCGAACTGGATAGGGAGAGCAAACCATATACCGCGTTTACCGTTGCAGGCCGTCCGTTATATCAATTTCGTGTAATGCCATTTGGACTTTGCAACGCGACGCAGAGTTTATGTCGATTAATGGATCGCGTAATACCACAAAGATTGAAGGAAAACGTGTTTATTTATTTAGACGATCTGTTAGTTATTTCCAGTACATTTAAAGAGCATTTACAACTTTTGAAGGAAGTTGCAAATTGTTTGAGGTAGGCAAATATCACAATTGGTTTAAAAAATCCCAATTTTGCTTTCAAGAGCTAAAGTATCTTGGATTTATAATTGGTGGCGGAAATCTTAAAACAGATCCAGAAAAAGTTAAAGCATTTAAAAACATCAGCCTGCCTAGAACCACTAGAGAGGTGAGAAGCTTTTTGGGTACAGCGGGCTGGTATAGACGATATATAAGAGATTTTGCGACAATATCATCACCACTTACTGATACATTAAAGAAAGCCAAGCAATTTGAGATGACACCCGAAGCAATTGAAGGTTATGAAAAACATAAAAAAGCGTTAACATCAGCCCCAGTTCTAAAACATGCAGATTTTTTTAAACGTTTTTATATACAATGCGATGCTTCTGATTATGGAATCGGCGTGGTTTTATTCCAGTTAAACGATCAAAAAGAAGAACATCCTATTGCGTTTTATTCGCAAAAATTTAACTCATGCCAAAAGAACTACAGTGTCACTGAAAAGGAGTGTTTGGCAGCTGTCATGGCTATAAAAAAAATCAGGCCTTATGTGGAAATGATGCCATTTACAGTGATAACAGATCACGCGAGTCTTAAATGGCTAATTAGTCTCAAAGACCTCAGTGGCAGATTAGCTCGCTGGTCTTTGCTTCTACAGGCATATAATTTCGAAATTGAACATCGAAAAGGCTCGGATAACGTTGTAGCTGACATGTTGTCAAGAATACCACAAAATTTAAACGTTGGAGAAATCGAAAAAGACTTTGAAAAAGATGATTTATTCGATTTTAAAACTACGGAATTCGAAAGCGATGAATGAAGAAAACGCCGAACGTCTTCCCGATTTAAAATTCGAAGATGGCATGATATTTAAGAAAACTGCATTTGATCAAGACCTTGGAGAGCAATATGCATGGAAACTGTGGATACCAGCTAATATCACAAAAGCAATAATTAGAAAGGGTCAAACGTTTCTTCTATTGGACAAGAATGACGATTCAGATTAAAGAATATGTAAATTCCTGTCAAACTTGCAAGGAAACAAACCCAGCAAATTCGAACTTAATGCTTGAAATTGGACAAGATGTGGTGACAGAGCGTCCATTTCAGAAGCTTTATATTGACTTTTTGGGGAAATATCCTAGGTCCAAGAGAGGCAATTGCTACATCTTTATAGTTGTGGATATAGTTGTGAATATTATTTTTATACCTTAGATTTAAGCTCCAAATCGTGCAATATATTTTTCAGTGCAATATACATTTAGTTCCCGTGAAAGCAAAATTTTAGTTCATTCTTTGAGCATGGGCAACCAATTCTGCCTTTATATTGAAAAGCACCTGAAAGGGAAATGAAAACAGGACAAAGTAAAATCTTATATTAGGAAAATGCAAAATAAATACTTCCCTAATAGCTTCTTAGGATTCCTGGATAGATCCTAAGAACACAGTCACCAGTATCTGTAAATGATAAGGAACGAAATTGTTTATGAATATAATATAAATGCAATGTATATTCGCGATTGATTCGATGTTAGCTAATTATAACTGAAAGCCTTTGCCGAATTCGAAACTTAAGATTATTTCCGGAAAGGGTATGTCGGTCGAAAAAGGATTAATTGCAAACCATGGAAATTAATTTTTGAAGTTAAATCGAGTATTTTTTTTTTCGTTTAATGTTTTAAACATTTTGCAATTTTATTTTTACACGGAAATATTTTCGATTTTTTTTACACTTCAAATATCACGAAATTCACAAATGATATTACACTTCTTTCCCAGTCCGCCACTATTTGATCACAACTGCAATCTAGTTTTATTTGTCAGCACAATTTTTAATTATACACTTTAAGTTATGTGCTATTATACGGCACAACACTGTACATCTGATAAAATTATACTTACCTAATTTTGCTGTCCGTATACGCACAAGTTTAAGATGGAATCTCTATCTTGCCCGGCTGATGAGAGGGGTGTGGGAGTTCCCCGCGTTTCGAAGCCTCATTATATGGTCCACGCACATTGTTGTTGACGTCAGTCCTTTGCCAACACCAGTGTTTTGTTGCGGTGGCCCCCTTGCCACCCACTCTCTGACGCCGGAAAAATTTTTTTGTGGGGGGTCCTTAAGGGAGACGTTTTTTTTGGGCACGATGTGTCGTGGCTGGCCGCGCCCATACACATTAATATTTATAAAGGGAAGGAGTTTCGCTTGTGTATGTGGCGGAGCCATTTATAAATCTCCCTAACTCCTTCCCGGCTCAAAAGTTGCGATGGCCCACCACTTGCTTTTGCAGGCGTGTTTTGCTGCAGTTAAGCCCCCGTCCATGGTACCTGAAAAGAAATGAAAATGGAAATATTAATCAAATTTATAGGAAAATAAATTAGAACGATACGTTCTACCAAAAAAGAAACACATGTATACTGATGTTTATAGGAACTCCTGTATACATACTTAAAAGTCTCAAGGAAGCTGAAAAGAAAGAAGGAAATTAAGAAGTATTTTTAATTGTGATGCAAAAAGAGGTGGGTTTGATTAAATAAAATTGAATAAAAACCAATTTTATTTAATAATACAAAATTGTTTACTTACCTCCTCTTGTCATTGTTTTGTTTTGATGTTTTATCCGTTGTATAAAATAGTAGTGTTTGTTAGGGTTGTCTTGTCGTGTGTGTAAGTGATGGGAACATAGTAAAATAGTGTTATGAATGAATTTTTAAGTTCGTTTTGAAACGAAATTTAAAGTTTTAGAATTTTAACAAGGTTTGCGTCCACGTATATTTAAAATAATTCAAAGTTTGTCGACTGAAAAATGGAAAGGGACAGATAGTAAGGTATTTGTTTTTGAATATGGAGAAAAAGAAAAGGTATGAATATTATATATATATCAGTTATGATACGGGAAGACATAGAAAATGGTTGTGCTGGAAGTATTTGAGACTCAAGCTAGGGATAGCCATTTTTCTGTAGATTATTATACAGAAAATCACGAATTCCTATAGACACAAAATTGATGTGCGGATAGTAAAGAAAATAGAAAAATACAATATATGAAAGAAAATAATAATAAAAGGATTTTTAAAATTTGTCTCGAATTTCATATAAAAAAAAAAATAGTTAATAATTGATATGACATACAATAATATGCGAAAATTTAAAAAAAGAAGTTTAATTAAAATGGCAGAGAATCGTATATAGAAAAACGTATTGTGGTTTTGGAAAACTCCCTGTGAATATCAGAGCAACTACAGCGAACTTTGGGACTGGTCTTCATCTGGAAAAGGGTCAGAAGGTAGTGTGAAGTAGTGGAGATCAGGGGCCAGGAAAAAGGAATCCGTGATAAAGAAAAAAGGAAAGATTTTGGTACAAGAATCTGCAAGAGTCCAGGTAATATATAGAGAACCTGTGCAATTTAGCGAAGGTCGAATTAAAATAATACATCCTAAGCTAAAGTGAAGCCGATATAGAGAAAAATGATATATGTTTATATAAACTGTGTTAGTCTCTTATTAGTGTTTTAATTTTATTTATATTCGTAGTGTGTATTAAGTAATATTAGTGTTAGGTATATTGATACCGTTTATATATAACAGTGCCAAGAAAATACCGCCATTAAAATAAGCATCGGGAACAAATTCTTAAAATCCGTTTGTGGTTTTTTGTTTACGGCCTATGGTTTTGGGGAGCTCTCTCAGACCAAAAGTTTATTATCGTTATAAAATTTTCCGAAAATTCGTGGTCTTTTCAAGTGTACCGTCATACAACGCGTATGAACGCGTAACTAACTTAAGCTAGATTTACACGATTGAAATTTTCTTCAATATAGCTCTTCAAAATGCTTCAAACTCGTGTAAACAGCAAAATGTCTTCAAAATTTATTGATCAAAATTTATTGAACAAAACTTTTGAAGATTTTGTTGACGCCGTGTAAATAAGCATCAAAATCGTATCTGGCAATATTGATAACTATAAATAATTTGACAGCATGTTCATTCTTTTGATTCAATACATATCAGTTGGTTTTGTTTGTTGCGGCAAGTTCTTAAAGAATAAAATTAAAATTAGTAAAATAATATGAGTTGGTAAGTATTACATATTTTATAACTATATATTTGTGGAATAATATATCAATATTTTTAAAAGTGATAGCATAAATGAAAATTCGCGCAACAATCGCAAGCAACAGAAAAAGTGGACAGGAGATGAACTGAGACTGTTCATCGAAATGGTTGAAGTACGCGAACCGATTTGGAATTTTAAAATTGATGGGTATAGAAACCGAAATGAAAAGGAGAAGTGTTGGTCAGAAATTGCTGCTGCAACGAATCATTGCATAGCCGACTGCAAAGCACAATTTTACGCTGTGCGATCACGCTATAATGTAAGTTGTTTTTTTTTGTTGTATGTTTTGATCACATTTAAAAGTATTATATATTGAAGGCGGAGCACAAAAAATAAATACCTCCAAAAGTGGACAAGGTGGCGCTACTTATGTATCAAAATATGAATATTTTGCAGCTCTACATTTTTTAGATACTGTGAGAAATCGTGGATCAGGAGGTACAGAGTCAAACTTCGGACCTTAACCAATTGTGCTTTTGAGGTTTGGGATGATGTTGAAGAGCAGTTTCAAAATTCGGAATGTTCACATGCAAGTGCTGCTCTAGAAAGTAGTACTCCTGCAAAGCGTAGAAAAGTGAAATCGACAGTCAGCGTTCAGAAGTTTACGAAAAACTTGGCCAGTTCCTATCTCAAAAAGTGTCACAAGGAAAAGAAGACATAAGTTGGCAGAAGGCCTATGGAGAATATGTTGGGCAGCAGCTTTCTGCATATTCAGTGTCAAATGCTCGCAGGTAAGTTTGAAATGCATAGTACTCAAATAATATTTGATACGAACTGATATTTTCAGACTGAGAACTCTAATTAATATTGTCATCGACTAATTTGAAGCGCAGTAAAACAATTAACTTTGTTTTTAATTTTTTTATTTCAATATTTTACATGTGAACAGAATGTGATTTCTTTTTAATATTTTAATTTTTTTTTATATAGAAACAAAATGTGATTTTAAGTTGCCAAATAAATGAATTGAACTTTTTATTTCGATTTATTGGGTTTTTAATTAATTTTTAATAAATATGCTTGTATTGCCATGGAACTTCTCCTTCATTTAAAAAATATTCCGTGAATTCTTGTCGAATGAGCTTGGCTGTTTCACTTTGACGACCTTGATTGCACAATGGTTCTATCGAAGACAAAATATTCTCTGTCCGCACTTCTTCACGCCATCGTCCATCCGTTATAGATCCATCCGCATTCACTTGGTCGTAGTCTCTTGTTTGTGCATAGGTACCACACTTGCGCTTGTTCAAAAAATTGTGTAATGCACATACTGCGAGAACAACTTTGACAACATTTGGTGGGGAAAGTTCCATTGTTTTTCTGACAACGCGAAATCGGGCTGAAATTAATCCAAACACGTTTTCCGAAACACGCCTAAATCTGGACAACCTGTAATTGAAAATTCTTTCCTTCGTGTTTTGATTCCGAAAACTATATGGTTTCATAATATTGGAATTTAAGGGAAACGCATCATCTGCAACAATCACATATGGAATAGGTTTTTGTCTACAGGGCAGTGGTTTCGGTTGCGGCAAATTCAACGTGTTATTATATAATCCATTCGATAGCGAACATCTACTGACTCTCTACCCTTTGCACCAACGTCGATGTAAACAAAATTGTAGTTCGCGTCCACAAGCGCCATCAAAACAATGCTGTTTTTCTTTTTATAATTGAAATATGCGCTTCCACAGTGTGCTGGTGCTATGATATCGATGTGTTTTCCATCTAATGCGCCGATTGAATTGGGAAAATTCCACGTTTTATTTATACTTTGGGAAATACTCTCCCATTCCTCCTCTGTTGCTGGCATCTGTATCAATAGATATTGTTTTTAATATGTTTTTTTATTTAATAAATTAGGTTTTACCTTTAAAAATTCATCTTTTAATACTTTATATAATGCAGCGCAGACTTCAGGCACAATATTGCATACCGATGATCTTGATCTTTTAAACAAGAACATCAGACTTGCGTAACTGTCCCCAGTCGCTAAAAACCTCAGAGTAATTGCCAGGCGTTCTCCGGGGCATATAGATTCTCGCATATTTGTATTGGTCTTTTCTATTGATGGGGTGACGAGATTAAGCAAATAATCAAAATCGTCTGGTGACATTCGCACAAAGTTTTTGTATAGGTCGGGATCATTCCTTTTCAATCGCTCCCTAAAAGACACATACATACCATTACCTTCCAAAAGAAAAGGTCGAACCCAATGTTCCTTTTGTTTTCTTCTTTTTTTGCATTATTATCAGCTACTTCTTCCTCCAATATTAAAAATGTTGATGCTATGATGATTGTGTCGTCGTCCATACTTATAAATTGTTTTTTTTTTATAATGATAAATTATTTCACAAAAGAAGCAAAACAGCTGAACAGTCAATATTTTCAATAAAAAAACTTTACCAATAGTGTAAATTAGCTTCAACAAATTTTGATAAAATTTTTATCAAAATATTTTGAAATATATTAAAAGAATATTTTGATCAAATTTTTGAAACGTGTAAATAGTACATCAAAATAAATTTTCAAAATTTTGATAACACTTCAAAATGCCTTCAATCGTGTAAATATTTTAGAGCAATAATTTACATAAATTTTAAGCAAAAAAAATATTGTATGAATTTTAGTTTTATATTTTATGAAAATTTTTTATTAATATTTATTCTATATACCCCCGGGGTTTTGTATATAAAAAAATTAACGGTAATTTTTTTTTTGGTTAATAATTTGTGTTTATATAATTTTTTCTGGGTCGGGTGACGTTTTGTTGTGTAAATATATAGAGAGAATAATAATTCTAATTTTTTTGCGCCAAATTTTAGCCACCATTTTTTTTATTTTTGTTGTCCGACCGCCATAATAATTTCAATATTTATATTGGATCTTTACGATCATTTCAAAATTTAATATTTTTCTATATGTTTATTTAAAATTTAGCTTAATTTTCTTATAATAAAAAAATATGTATTGAAACATTATAATGAAATTTAAATGAGTGGTTAGTTATTTATATAGGGGTTGGTTAACGAGGGTAAGTGGTGTGGTGTGAGCGGGTTTATGGGGTCACTAATAATTTGGTGGATAACCTAGTGACCAAGGTTGGGTTCGGGCGGCTGGAGGACAACATCTACCTCCCACTCCATATGTGATCTTGTTGCATAGTAGTTTTTTTTTGTGTTTTTTTAATTATTTTTATTGTAACGGTCCTTAGGGTTGGAATAAGAATAAGGAGTCTCGTTCATAGTCGGTCCTAATTCGATCTAATGCCTCTTAGGTATTTTTTTAGCCGTAACAAAGTGTAAATTTAATAGAGGTTAAATAAAGTCTCTTGTGCAATTGTTTTAATTTTGTATTTAAATAAAGAGTAGCTATAAAATAATTTCAACGGTGTTTATTATTTTCAATAAGAAAAGAACTAGATTTATTTAAGGGAAATAAATTAACGATTTTAAAAGGTAAAATCGTAACAATATAAATATGGGGCTTTCAGAACCCCTTGTTAACTTACACAATACACAAATATTTTTCCCCATAAAATTTTCTTCTACACAGAAAATAGTTTCATAAATTTTGGAACCAAAATAAAATTCTTTAGATCAAATTCGACTTCTAACAATTTTTTTGTTCAAAATGTTTGTGTGTTGTTATTTTTCAAACAAAAACATTGAAAAAAGTTTCAAAAGTGTTGTTTGTGCCTATTTAAAAAAAATCTGTTTGTACAAAAGTCTTACAGTCTAGTGCAGTTCAATTAATCGTTTTTAAGCAAGTTTGGTATGTATAAATTTTTTAATATCGAAAAATGTATTAATGTCTAAAGTAGAGTTAATCCTAAAATAAGCATTTCATAAAATTTGGCAAATTAAAATCATTGTGCAAACTATGAAAAAGTGTTGTTTGTGCCTAATTAAAAAAAATCTGTTTGTACATATTTACTAGAAAAAGCTGAATTTTGTACAATAGTCTTACAGTCTAGTGCGGTTGAATTAATCGTTTTTAAGTTAATGTGGTATGTATAAATTGTTTAATATCGGAAAATGTATTAATCTCTAAAGTAGGGTTAATCCTTTAATAAGCATTTCATAAAGTTTGGCAAATACAAATCATTGTGCAAACTAAGAAAAATGTGTTTGCAATTATTTAATGACTTTTTAAAGGATCATCCACCCCATAATAAGTAAAATCCAGCATTTTCTATGCACTAATTAAAAAAATCTACCACAATTGTATCATAAAAGCCTTTTTTCATAAATTTTCTTAAATTTTTGTAAAAATTTTGGCGAAAGGTTTCTGGAGGGTTTCTAGGAAAAATATATTTAAAATACAACATGCTTTTATAGATCTTTAGAAGAAATCTCAGATTGTGCAGACATTATTTAGTTATCTCAGATTACATTGAAAAGGCTTTCGACAGAGTAGTATAAACTTATATAATTTCTGTACTTTATAAATAGTGTGTTCCTAGGCAAACGTCTGTAGAAAAAGAAATTGTAATTGTAATACAATATGCTTTCGAGATTTAAGGCTTAAAATCGCTGACCAAAATAGAGTATTGGTCATGAAATTTACTAAAAATTTGTAAAATATTTAACATTTAAATCAGCAAAATAAACAATCTTTTAAAGTTAATATTGTTACGATTTTACCTTTTAAAATCGTTGGTTTATTTCCTTGATATAAATCTAGTTCTTTTTATATTGAAATTTTCTACAGCAACTCTTTATCTACAAAATCTTAAAACAATTACACAAGACTTTATTGAAACTCTATTAAGTTACACTTTAACAGATTATACAATTTATTCAATTAATCACCAATGGCAACTATTTTATATTACAGGGCTGACATATTGAAATTTATTTTTCTACGAGTAAATGGCAATTTATGAATTGAATTTTCGCAACATCTTAGACCTTGGGCTCTGATAAATCTGTATTTTATAAATCACATCATTTAACCTTTTAATCACCCTGTGATTTTGTGTAGGGTCCGCCAAATAACTTTTTTTTTTTGAAAATGCTATAAAAAAAACTACTGAATATTTTCTCAAATTTCTTTTTTTTTTTTAAAGTACAATCCTTCCGGTTAATAATGGAAAAATTTCATTCAAATGGCTGCCTCGGTTGGCCGTTACAGTCAATGGCGATCGTTTGTTCACAAAAATTGAAGAGGAGGATATTGGCAACAATTTGGTTTCAACAGGACGGCGCTACGTGCCACACAGACGAAGCTACACTCGATGTTTGCGCCCTGTTTTTGAAGCCGCAGAGCTGATGTCGTTTGGCCACCTCGGAGCTGCGATTTGACACCGTTGGAATATTATTTGTGGGGTGCCGTCAAAGATAAGTGTTACGCTGACAAGCCAGAGACAATTGACGTTGTTGGTTAAATAGCAGAACAAGCTGGCCCTAATTATATCCTTCAGAATTCGTTGATTGACCTTGCCTTCATCTTGTTCCCTGAAAGAGTTGTCGTTGTATTTATCTGTTGCGGCGGGCTTAACACCAAATTCCATATCGCCAGGCAATTTGAGTTCCGTACCGGAGATAATTTTTGCAGGTGTCCGGGTGGTGGAGTCTGCATTGCTCAAGTTTACGATTTATTTTTACTGATCCTTTTACTGTGATACATTGTGCGCAATCGCTTACAGCTTGTAGACAGCCGAACCAGTTAAACCGACGTTTTAATTTCTATATGGTTTTTGTGTCACCAATATGTCCATCACTGGGACCGTCATGGAATTCCCTTAATACCTAGTTCATTCTAGATGCCATCACAACAATCAATTCAGTTTTGCCGTCTGCGGTTTCCCATATACAGTATAAGCAATGGTTTATCACCTATAGGCTATTACACTGGGCCCAATATGCCTTCATCATTGAATTTTCAGTTAATATGCGTTCGAGGGTAGGCCCTCGGTTTTTTTCTTTGGCTGACATAATTTTTGACAATATGGGGTCATTTTGTTGCGCTGCTGACCAGGATTCACTCGAATCAGGATTCACTGCCCTCAATGTTAATCGGTTTTCTTACTTTAGACCTGCGTTCATATTCAACATTTTTTCGAACCATAGCTTTTTTAATGCCGTGACCAATCATGAAATCTGTAGCAATGATTACTTCGCCCACAATATCAGCAACAATAAATACGTGTTTTACGCTTATGTTGGCAATCGTTAGTTTCACATTCATTTTACCATAGACAGAACCACACTTTCCAGTAGCTGTGCGCAGTGTCACCCCGTATAATGTTTCAATTGTCTTCTTAACTAAATCGTTCCTGGTGTTTATTAAGGGGTCCAAGGTTATATGGCATTTTTGAAATGGCGAATTTGAAGAGTGTCGGGGTTCAATTTGTTTCATTTCTATATAAAACTAATAAGTATGAAGTTTGGGGGCAATAGGATAAGGGAAAATCGAGGCGGAAATCGATTGAAAATTTCTATTTTTTCACCCACTTCTGTTAAGAGTCGATTTTAGTATAAAATAATATCAAATCGGTTAAGACCTCGCCAAGAAATAGCAAATGCCCCAGACCAATTTTGTGCCAAAAATCCTTCATCCGGGCAATCTAATGTCCATGATGTATCCGTAAGCAGTAAGATTGCTTTTCCCCTGCTGTATTATTGATATGTATATTGTGAGACCCTGCACTAATTTTTAAACGGGCCGGCAGCTTTGCACGAATGAGATGGTTGTTGCAAAAGACTATTTTCGTGTAGCACACACCGCGTAGCTTACATCAGAGTCACGAATTCGTCTCACAAACGCTTCAATTTTGAATTGATCTAATAAAATAAGATAGCTGCACCAACAGCTCAATTTCTGGTGCAAAGTCCTATAACGACTCTTGCTTTTTGCACCCTGCCTCTTAATTCCATTCGGGAATTTTTTTTTTGTTTTCGCCACCATACTTTCGTTGCACTGCCACCATTATTTCTGCAGGTGATTGGTACACTTTCTAGAATTTCTTCTGCATTTCCTTTTAAGGCCAGAATCAATTCAATAGCTTTTTCTTCGCTGTGACACACATTTTTGTCGCCAACTGTCTCGAAGTGGAACTTGAATACATTATGTAATATGCTACCATCGGAAGTGGGGCCTTTGCTCTACCAGAAGTTTCCGAAATAATTCGTACTGAGCCCTTTTCAGATTGAAGATTATTCACCTTACTTTCTAGATATTGCAGTTTTTCTCAACCTCTGTGGCTGTATTTCCAGTCTAAGTCGGACACTATTTGCAACCTAAAAAATTTTCTCATTAGTGGTTGTAGAAGTTTCTTGAAGTTTTTCTTCTAACTTAGCTAACAGTTTTGTTTCCATCAGTTTCTCATTGTCTTACTCCGAAGCTTCTAAAAGTTTCATGTTCTCTGCTCTCGAATCTTCAAACAATTTTATGTTGTCCGCTATAGATGTTTCCTGAAGTTTAGCTAACAATTTCTCGATGTCCACTCTAGAAGTTTCTAGCAGATTCTTGTTGTCTTCCATCTTTTGCACCATATCAGCAAACACAGCGCTTAACTCCATATGACCTTCTGCTCTACGGGTACTAACCTCCGTTTCTTCTATTTCATCCTTATGTCAATTGCACGCCGCTCGAATTCCTATATCAGCCACTCTTGCAATTTCGCCTTATTTCCTGCTGTTGGTAGCGCCAGCTTACTCAATTCCTTTTTTTATTATTGCAAATAATAAACAGTTGAAATTTTCTCTAACAACTCTTTATTTACAAAAAATTAAAACAATTACACAAGAGACTTTATTGAAACTCTCGAAACGTCGAGTAAGTTCTTTAAAGATTGACAGAAGAACATTAATGCAACATTAGTAGTGGTGAAGAGCTGCCATTGATGGCAACTGTTTTATATTACAGGGCTAGCATATTGGAATTTATGTTTCTTTGAGTAAATGGAAATTGATGAATCACAATGTCGATACCGCTCTTAATATATAAATTGAAGAATCGAATTTCCGTAACAATATTGTTACGATTTTACCTTTAAAATCGTTGATTTATTTCCTTTAAATAAATCTTGTTCTTCTTATTACTGCAAATAATAAACTTAAAACGATTACAAAAAACACTTAAATAGCACACTTTATTTACACTATGTAAATAGACTAAACGTTAGCCACACTTTAGTTCTTAACAGTTCAGCGTTTTATTATCAACTGAACTGCTGCATCACCAAGTACCCGTATTTATATTACTACAATAGATTTTTCCAGCTATCAAAGACGAAATTTCTAGTAACAGAAATTTCTGTAACACTGCCGCCTACTTAAGCCTGTTCGTCCCGAACAGACATAGCTCTTCCTTTTCCATAGTTGGCTAGTCGCTCTAGATGCACAACCTTCATTTTGGACCTTGGGCTCTGATCTTTCTGTATTCTGTATACCACATCATTCAACCTTTTTGTCTTTGCTGGTTTTCACGAGGGCTTTCGCTGTTATAAGGTCACTTTTTATTTCTGATGGTTCTACCACCCACAAGCTGTTGTCCTCACAATCTCCCTCCATACGCACATATACTGAAGTTTCTGCCCGTGCTGGTATTTTTTGGTGGCTGATAGTAACTAGCTTTCTTACCTAATTCTCGCGCTCATATCCAATACAAAGGGGTATTTCAAAATTCTGCCAAATCATAACTTTTTGTCCCATATGCAGGTTAATGCCGTGAGTAATCATGAAATCTGCACCAAAGATTATCTGGTCCACAATATCGGCGACAATAAATACGTCTTTGACTCTTATGTTGGCAATTGTTAGTTTCACATTAACCTTACCATAGACAGAAGCCTGTTTTCCAGTAGCTGTTCGCAATGGTTAAACTGGCTTTCTAATTATAGCGGCCATGATGATGGACTGTGATGATCCTGTATCTATGGTAAAAATGTGCTTTTGTCCGTTGATGTACCCATAAGTAGTAAGATTGCTTTTTCCCTGCTGTGGGAGCGAGCTCGTGCCCGTAGTGCAACCCTTTTTTAGTTTAAAGATGACTCCTGTGTTGATTGGTGATCGGCCCGGAGGCTCTTCCTTTGTGCTTTGCAGTTTCGATGAAAGTGTCCCACTTTACCGCAGTTGTAGCATTTGTTCTTCGGTTTGCCTCGCTTTTCACCTAACGCCTTCATAACTGCCCCCTTAACTGCCTCTATTGGTGCTCATATCTGCCCTTTTTTCAGCAGTCACTTCGAGGTTACGCACTTTAAATATTTGTTGGTTGGAAATCACCTTCGCAGTCTCTTGAGCCAGCGCAAATGATATAGTTTCAACAAAAGTCGTTTTCTGCGTAGCACACACCCAGAATTCCATTCGCAAATGCTTCAATTTTGAATTGATCTAAGAATGGATGATTTTCGCCCGGATAAGTCTGTCGCAAAATCATGCAATGACTCATTTGCTTTCAGCAGTCTACCTCTTAGTTCCATTGGTATATTTCTTTTTTGTGTTCGCCACCGTACTTTCGCTGCAGTGCCACCATTATGTCGTCATAATTATTTCTGCAGGTGATTGACACACTTTCTAGAATTTCTGCTGCATTTCCTTTTAAGGCCAGAATCAACTCTTCGTTATTCCGCACATTTCTGGCAGCAACTGTCTCAAACTGGAACTTAAAAACATTAAACGGTATGCTGCCATCAAAAGTAGGGGCTTTTGCTTCACCAGAACTTTCCTGAATAATTCGTACTGGGCCTTAACAATTTTGTTTCCATCTTAGTTAACAGTTTCTCATTGTCCGGTCTCGAAGTTTTTAACAGTTTCGTTTCCATCTTGGCTAACAGTTTCTCGTTGTCTGCTCTCGATATTTCTAGCAGTTTCTATTTTTTTTTTCCATATTTTCCATCATAGCTGCAAACATTGCGCTTAACTTCATATAACCTTCTGTTTAACGGGTACTTACCTCAATTGCTTCTATCTCATCAAATGCGTAAGTCGAAATTTCAACGTTATGCCGCTCGAATTTCTCTATCAGCATCTTTTTAAATTTAGTCTTATTTCCTGCTGTCGGTAGCTGCAACTCACTTAACTCCTTCTAGAGGTGTTCCACTTTAAGCTCCTCCAATTTCACGAAGCTACACTCGATGTTTGCGCCCTGTTTTTGAAACCGCAGAGCTGATGTCGTTTGGCCACCTCGGAGCTGCGATTTGACACCGTTGGAATATTATTTGTGGGGTGCCGTCAAAGATAAGTGTTACGCTGACAAGCCAGAGACAATTGACGTTGTTGGTTAAATAGCAGAACAAGCTGGCCCTAATTATATCCTTCAGAATTCGTTGATTGACCTTGCCTTCATCTTGTTCCCTGAAAGAGTTGTCGTTGTATTTATCTGTTGCGGCGGGCTTAACACCAAATTCCATATCGCCAGGCAATTTGAGTTCCGTACCGGAGATAATTTTTGCAGGTGTCCGGGTGGTGGAG
This sequence comes from Eustalomyia histrio, assembly GCA_949748255.1. NCBI lineage: Eukaryota > Metazoa > Arthropoda > Insecta > Diptera > Anthomyiidae > Eustalomyia > Eustalomyia histrio. Next base: position 162,462,874 of record OX456523.1, on the reverse strand, counting down.
TCTGCATTGCTCAAGTTTACGATTTATTTTTACTGATCCTTTTACTGTGATACATTGTGCGCAATCGCTTACAGCTTGTAGACAGCCGAACCAGTTAAACCGATGTTTTAATTTCTATATGGTTTTTGTGTCACCAATATGTCCATCACTGGGACCGTCATGGAATTCCCTTAATACCTAGTTCATTCTAGATGCCATCACAACAATCAATTCAGTTTTGCCGTCTGCGGTTTCCCATATACAGTATAAGCAATGGTTTATCACCTATAGGCTATTACACTGGGCCCAATATGCCTTCATCATTGAATTTTCAGTTAATATGCGTTCGAGGGTAGGCCCTCGGTTTTTTTCTTTGGCTGACATAATTTTTGACAATATGGGGTCATTTTGTTGCGCTGCTGACCAGGATTCACTCGAATCAGGATTCACTGCCCTCAATGTTAATCGGTTTTCTTACTTTAGACCTGCGTTCATATTCAACATTTTTTCGAACCATAGCTTTTTTAATGCCGTGACCAATCATGAAATCTGTAGCAATGATTACTTCGCCCACAATATCAGCAACAATAAATACGTGTTTTACGCTTATGTTGGCAATCGTTAGTTTCACATTCATTTTACCATAGACAGAACCACACTTTCCAGTAGCTGTGCGCAGTGTCACCCCGTATAATGTTTCAATTGTCTTCTTAACTAAATCGTTCCTGGTGTTTATTAAGGGGTCCAAGGTTATATGGCATTTTTGAAATGGCGAATTTGAAGAGTGTCGGGGTTCAATTTGTTTCATTTCTATATAAAACTAATAAGTATGAAGTTTGGGGGCAATAGGATAAGGGAAAATCGAGGCGGAAATCGATTGAAAATTTCTATTTTTTCACCCACTTCTGTTAAGAGTCGATTTTAGTATAAAATAATATCAAATCGGTTAAGACCTCGCCAAGAAATAGCAAATGCCCCAGACCAATTTTGTGCCAAAAATCCTTCATCCGGGCAATCTAATGTCCATGATGTATCCGTAAGCAGTAAGATTGCTTTTCCCCTGCTGTATTATTGATATGTATATTGTGAGACCCTGCACTAATTTTTAAACGGGCCGGCAGCTTTGCACGAATGAGATGGTTGTTGCAAAAGACTATTTTCGTGTAGCACACACCGCGTAGCTTACATCAGAGTCACGAATTCGTCTCACAAACGCTTCAATTTTGAATTGATCTAATAAAATAAGATAGCTGCACCAACAGCTCAATTTCTGGTGCAAAGTCCTATAACGACTCTTGCTTTTTGCACCCTGCCTCTTAATTCCATTCGGGAATTTTTTTTTTTTGTTTTCGCCACCATACTTTCGTTGCAATGCCACCATTATTTCTGCAGGTGATTGGTACACTTTCTAGAATTTCTTCTGCATTTCCTTTTAAGGCCAGAATCAATTCAATAGCTTTTTCTTCGCTGTGACACACATTTTTGTCGCCAACTGTCTCGAATTGGAACTTGAATACATTATGTAATATGCTACCATCGGAAGTGGGGCCTTTGCTCTACCAGAAGTTTCCGAAATAATTCGTACTGAGCCCTTTTCAGATTGAAGATTATTCACCTTACTTTCTAGATATTGCAGTTTTTCTCAACCTCTGTGGCTGTATTTCCAGTCTAAGTCGGACACTATTTGCAACCTCAAAAATTTTCTCATTAGTGGTTGTAGTAGTTTCTTGAAGTTTTTCTTCTAACTTAGCTAACAGTTTTGTTTCCATCAGTTTCTCATTGTCTTACTCCGAAGCTTCTAAAAGTTTCATGTTCTCTGCTCTCGAATCTTCAAACAATTTTATGTTGTCCGCTATAGATGTTTCCTGAAGTTTAGCTAACAATTTCTCGATGTCCACTCTAGAAGTTTCTAGCAGATTCTTGTTGTCTTCCATCTTTTGCACCATATCAGCAAACACAGCGCTTAACTCCATATGACCTTCTGCTCTACGGGTACTAACCTCCGTTTCTTCTATTTCATCCTTATGTCAATTGCACGCCGCTCGAATTCCTATATCAGCCACTCTTGCAATTTCGCCTTATTTCCTGCTGTTGGTAGCGCCAGCTTACTCAATTCCTTTTTTTATTATTGCAAATAATAAACAGTTGAAATTTTCTCTAACAACTCTTTATTTACAAAAAATTAAAACAATTACACAAGAGACTTTATTGAAACTCTCGAAACGTCGAGTAAGTTCTTTAAAGATTGACAGAAGAACATTAATGCAACATTAGTAGTGGTGAAGAGCTGCCATTGATGGCAACTGTTTTATATTACAGGGCTAGCATATTGGAATTTATGTTTCTTTGAGTAAATGGAAATTGATGAATCACAATGTCGATACCGCTCTTAATATATAAATTGAAGAATCGAATTTCCGTAACAATATTGTTACGATTTTACCTTTTAAAATCGTTGATTTATTTCCTTTAAATAAATCTTGTTCTTCTTATTACTGCAAATAATAAACTTAAAACGATTACAAAAAACACTTTAATAGCACACTTTATTTACACTATGTAAATAGACTAAACGTTAGCCACACTTTAGTTCTTAACAGTTCAGCGTTTTATTATCAACTGAACTGCTGCATCACCAAGTACCCGTATTTATATTACTACAATAGATTTTTCCAGCTATCAAAGACGAAATTTCTAGTAACAGAAATTTCTGTAACACTGCCGCCTACTTAAGCCTGTTCGTCCCGGACAGACATAGCTCTTCCTTTTCCATAGTTGGCTAGTCGCTCTAGATGCACAACCTTCATTTTGGACCTTGGGCTCTGATCTTTCTGTATTCTGTATACCACATCATTCAACCTTTTTGTCTTTGCTGGTTTTCACGAGGGCTTTCGCTGTTATAAGGTCACTTTTTATTTCTGATGGTTCTACCACCCACAAGCTGTTGTCCTCACAATCTCCCTCCATACGCACATATACTGAAGTTTCTGCCCGTGCTGGTATTTTTTGGTGGCTGATAGTAACTAGCTTTCTTACCTAATTCTCGCGCTCATATCCAATACAAAGGGGTATTTCAAAATTCTGCCAAATCATAACTTTTTGTCCCATATGCAGGTTAATGCCGTGAGTAATCATGAAATCTGCACCAAAGATTATCTGGTCCACAATATCGGCGACAATAAATACGTCTTTGACTCTTATGTTGGCAATTGTTAGTTTCACATTAACCTTACCATAGACAGAAGCCTGTTTTCCAGTAGCTGTTCGCAATGGTTAAACTGGCTTTCTAATTATAGCGGCCATGATGATGGACTGTGATGATCCTGTATCTATGGTAAAAATGTGCTTTTGTCCGTTGATGTACCCATAAGTAGTAAGATTGCTTTTTCCCTGCTGTGGGAGCGAGCTCGTGCCCGTAGTGCAACCCTTTTTTAGTTTAAAGATGACTCCTGTGTTGATTGGTGATCGGCCCGGAGGCTCTTCCTTTGTGCTTTGCAGTTTCGATGAAAGTGTCCCACTTTACCGCAGTTGTAGCATTTGTTCTTCGGTTTGCCTCGCTTTTCACCTAACGCCTTCATAACTGCCCCCTTAACTGCCTCTATTGGTGCTCATATCTGCCCTTTTTTCAGCAGTCACTTCGAGGTTACGCACTTTAAATATTTGTTGGTTGGAAATCACCTTCGCAGTCTCTTCGTCCAGCGCAAATGATACAGTTTCAACAAAAGTCGATTTCTGCGTAGCACACACCCAGAATTCCATTCGCAAATGCTTCAATTTTGAATTGATCTAAGAATGGATGATTTTCGCCCGGATAAGTCTGTCGCAAAATCATGCAATGACTCATTTGCTTTCAGCAGTCTACCTCTTAGTTCCATTGGTATATTTCTTTTTTGTGTTCGCCACCGTACTTTCGCTGCAGTGCCACCATTATGTCGTCATAATTATTTCTGCAGGTGATTGACACACTTTCTAGAATTTCTGCTGCATTTCCTTTTAAGGCCAGAATCAACTCTTCGTTATTCCGCACATTTCTGGCAGCAACTGTCTCAAACTGGAACTTAAAAACATTAAACGGTATGCTGCCATCAAAAGTAGGGGCTTTTGCTTTACCAGAACTTTCCTGAATAATTCGTACTGGGCCTTAACAATTTTGTTTCCATCTTAGTTAACAGTTTCTCATTGTCCGGTCTCGAAGTTTTTCACAGTTTCGTTTCCATCTTGGCTAACAGTTTCTCGTTGTCTGCTCTCGATATTTCTAGCAGTTTCTATTTTTTTTTTCCATATTTTCCATCATAGCTGCAAACATTGCGCTTAACTTCATATAACCTTCTGTTTAACGGGTACTTACCTCAATTGCTTCTATCTCATCAAATGCGTAAGTCGAAATTTCAACGTTATGCCGCTCGAATTTCTCTATCAGCATCTTTTTAAATTTAGTCTTATTTCCTGCTGTCGGTAGCTGCAACTCACTTAACTCCTTCTAGAGGTGTTCCACTTTAAGCTCCTCCAATTTCACGAAGCTACACTCGATGTTTGCGCCCTGTTTTTGAAGCCGCAGAGCTGATGTCGTTTGGCCACCTCGGAGCTGCGATTTGACACCGTTGGAATATTATTTGTGGGGTGCCGTCAAAGATAAGTGTTACGCTGACAAGCCAGAGACAATTGACGTTGTTGGTTAAATAGCAGAACAAGCTGGCCCTAATTATATCCTTCAGAATTCGTTGATTGACCTTGCCTTCATCTTGTTCCCTGAAAGAGTTGTCGTTGTATTTATCTGTTGCGGCGGGCTTAACACCAAATTCCATATCGCCAGGCAATTTGAGTTCCGTACCGGAGATAATTTTTGCAGGTGTCCGGGTGGTGGAGTCTGCATTGCTCAAGTTTACGATTTATTTTTACTGATCCTTTTACTGTGATACATTGTGCGCAATCGCTTACAGCTTGTAGACAGCCGAACCAGTTAAACCGACGTTTTAATTTCTATATGGTTTTTGTGTCACCAATATGTCCATCACTGGGACCGTCATGGAATTCCCTTAATACCTAGTTCATTCTAGATGCCATCACAACAATCAATTCAGTTTTGCCGTCTGCGGTTTCCCATATACAGTATAAGCAATGGTTTATCACCTATAGGCTATTACACTGGGCCCAATATGCCTTCATCATTGAATTTTCAGTTAATATGCGTTCGAGGGTAGGCCCTCGGTTTTTTTCTTTGGCTGACATAATTTTTGACAATATGGGGTCATTTTGTTGCGCTGCTGACCAGGATTCACTCGAATCAGGATTCACTGCCCTCAATGTTAATCGGTTTTCTTACTTTAGACCTGCGTTCATATTCAACATTTTTTCGAACCATAGCTTTTTTAATGCCGTGACCAATCATGAAATCTGTAGCAATGATTACTTCGCCCACAATATCAGCAACAATAAATACGTGTTTTACGCTTATGTTGGCAATCGTTAGTTTCACATTCATTTTACCATAGACAGAACCACAATTTCCAGTAGCTGTGCGCAGTGTCACCCCGTATAATGTTTCAATTGTCTTCTTAACTAAATCGTTCCTGGTGTTTATTAAGGGGCCCAAGGTTATATGGCATTTTTGAAATGGCGAATTTGAAGAGTGTCGGGGTTCAATTTGTTTCATTTCTATATAAAACTAATAAGTATGAAGTTTGGGGGCAATAGGATAAGGGAAAATCGAGGCGGAAATCGATTGAAAATTTCTATTTTTTCACCCACTTCTGTTAAGAGTCGATTTTAGTATAAAATAATATCAAATCGGTTAAGACCTCGCCAAGAAATAGCAAATGCCCCAGACCAATTTTGTGCCAAAAATCCTTTATCCGGGCAATCTAATGTCCATGATGTATCCGTAAGCAGTAAGATTGCTTTTCCCCTGCTGTATTATTGATATGTATATTGTGAGACCCTGCACTAATTTTTAAACGGGCCGGCAGCTTTGCACGAATGAGATGGTTGTTGCAAAAGACTATTTTCGTGTAGCACACACCGCGTAGCTTACATCAGAGTCACGAATTCGTCTCACAAACGCTTCAATTTTGAATTGATCTAATAAAATAAGATAGCTGCACCAACAGCTCAATTTCTGGTGCAAAGTCCTATAACGACTCTTGCTTTTTGCACCCTGCCTCTTAATTCCATTCGGGAATTTTTTTTTTTTTTGTTTTCGCCACCATACTTTCGTTGCAATGCCACCATTATTTCTGCAGGTGATTGGTACACTTTCTAGAATTTCTTCTGCATTTCCTTTTAAGGCCAGAATCAATTCAATAGCTTTTTCTTCGCTGTGACACACATTTTTGTCGCCAACTGTCTCGAAGTGGAACTTGAATACATTATGTAATATGCTACCATCGGAAGTGGGGCCTTTGCTCTACCAGAAGTTTCCGAAATAATTCGTACTGAGCCCTTTTCAGATTGAAGATTATTCACCTTACTTTCTAGATATTGCAGTTTTTCTCAACCTCTGTGGCTGTATTTCCAGTCTAAGTCGGACACTATTTGCAACCTCAAAAATTTTCTCATTAGTGGTTGTAGAAGTTTCTTGAAGTTTTTCTTCTAACTTAGCTAACAGTTTTGTTTCCATCAGTTTCTCATTGTCTTACTCCGAAGCTTCTAAAAGTTTCATGTTCTCTGCTCTCGAATCTTCAAACAATTTTATGTTGTCCGCTATAGATGTTTCCTGAAGTTTAGCTAACAATTTCTCGATGTCCACTCTAGAAGTTTCTAGCAGATTCTTGTTGTCTTCCATCTTTTGCACCATATCAGCAAACACAGCGCTTAACTCCATATGACCTTCTGCTCTACGGGTACTAACCTCCGTTTCTTCTATTTCATCCTTATGTCAATTGCACGCCGCTCGAATTCCTATATCAGCCACTCTTGCAATTTCGCCTTATTTCCTGCTGTTGGTAGCGCCAGCTTACTCAATTCCTTTTTTTATTATTGCAAATAATAAACGGTTGAAATTTCCTCTAACAACTCTTTATTTACAAAAAATTACAACAATTACACAAGAGACTTTATTGAAACTCTCGAAACGTCGAGTAAGTTCTTTAAAGATTGACAGAAGAACATTAATGCAACATTAGTAGTGGTGAAGAGCTGCCATTGATGGCAACTGTTTTATATTACAGGGCTAGCATATTGGAATTTATGTTTCTTTGAGTAAATGGAAATTGATGAATCACAATGTCGATACCGCTCTTAATATATAAATTGAAGAATCGAATTTCCGTAACAATATTGTTACGATTTTACCTTTTAAAATTGTTGATTTATTTCCTTTAAATAAATCTTGTTCTTCTTATTACTGCAAATAATAAACTTAAAACGATTACAAAAAACACTTTAATAGCACACTTTATTTACACTATGTAAATAGACTAAACGTTAGCCACACTTTAGTTCTTAACAGTTCAGCGTTTTATTATCAACTGAACTGCTGCATCACCAAGTACCCGTATTTATATTACTACAATAGATTTTTCCAGCTATCAAAGACGAAATTTCTAGTAACAGAAATTTCTGTAACACTGCCGCCTACTTAAGCCTGTTCGTCCGAACAGACATAGCTCTTCCTTTTCCATAGTTGGCTAGTCGCTCTAGATGCACAACCTTCATTTTGGACCTTGGGCTCTGATCTTTTTGTATTCTGTATACCACATCATTCAACCTTTTTGTCTTTGCTGGTTTTCACGAGGGCTTTCGCTGTTATAAGGTCACTTTTTATTTCTGATGGTTCTACCACCCACAAGCTGTTGTCCTCACAATCTCCCTCCATACGCACATATACTGAAGTTTCTGCCCGTGCTGGTATTTTTTGGTGGCTGATAGTAACTAGCTTTCTTACCTAATTCTCGCGCTCATATCCAATACAAAGGGGTATTTCAAAATTCTGCCAAATCATAACTTTTTGTCCCATATGCAGGTTAATGCCGTGAGTAATCATGAAATCTGCACCAATGATTATCTGGTCCACAATATCGGCGACAATAAATACGTCTTTGACTCTTATGTTGGCAATTGTTAGTTTCACATTAAACTTACCATAGACAGAAGCCTGTTTTCCAGTAGCTGTTCGCAATGGTTAAACTGGCTTTCTAATTATAGCGGCCATGATGATGGACTGTGATGATCCTGTATCTATGGTAAAAATGTGCTTTTGTCCGTTGATGTACCCATAAGTAGCAAGATTGCTTTTTCCCTGCTGTGGGAGCGAGCTCGTGCCCCGTAGTGCAACCCTTTTTTAGTTTAAAGATGACTCCTGTGTTGATTGGTGATCGGCCCGGAGGCTCTTCCTTTGTGCTTTGCAGTTTCGATGAAAGTGTCCCACTTTCGCAGTTGTAGCATTTGTTCTTCGGTTTGCCTCGCTTTTCACCTAACGCCTTCATAACTGCCCCCTTAACTGCCTCTATTGGTGCTCATATCTGCCCTTTTTTCAGCAGTCACTTCGAGGTTACGCACTTTAAATATTTGTTGGTTGGAAATTACCTTCGCAGTCTCTTGGGCCAGCGCAAATGATACAGTTTCAACAAAAGTCGATTTCTGCGTAGCACACACCCAGAATTCCATTCGCAAATGCTTCAATTTTGAATTGATCTAAGAATTGATGATTTTCGCCCGGATAAGTCTGTCGCAAAATCATGCAATGACTCATTTGCTTTCAGCAGTCTACCTCTTAGTTCCATTGGTATATTTCTTTTTTGTGTTCGCCACCGTACTTTCGCTGCAGTGCCACCATTATGTCGTCATAATTATTTCTGCAGGTGATTGACACACTTTCTAGAATTTCTGCTGCATTTCCTTTTAAGGCCAGAATCAACTCTTCGTTATTCCGCACATTTCTGGCAGCAACTGTCTCAAACTGGAACTTAAAAACATTAAACGGTATGCTGCCATCAAAAGTAGGGGCTTTTGCTTTACCAGAACTTTCCTGAATAATTCGTACTGGGCCTTAACAATTTTGTTTCCATCTTAGTTAACAGTTTCTCATTGTCCGGTCTCGAAGTTTTTAACAGTTTCGTTTCCATCTTAGCTAACAGTTTCTCGTTGTCTGCTCTCGATGTTTCTAGCAGTTTCTAATTTTTTTTCCATATTTTCCATCATAGCTGCAAACATTGCGCTTAACTTCATATAACCTTCTGTTTAACGGGTACTTACCTCAATTGCTTCTATCTCATCAAATGCGTAAGTCGAAATTTCAACGTTATGCCGCTCGAATTTCTCTATTAGCATCTTTTGAAATTTTGTGTTATTTCCTGCTGTCGGTAGCTGCAACTCACTTAACACCTTCTAGAGGTGTTCCACTTTAAGCTCCTCCAATTTCATGAATGCTTATTATTTTTCAATCCCGCTTCTGACACCAATTGTTACGATTTTACCTCTTAAAATCGTTGATTTATTTCTTTAAATAAGTCTTTTTCTTTTTATCATTGCAAATAATAAACACCGTTAAAATTCTTTTATAGCTACTCATTATTAAAATACAAACTTAAAACGATTACAGAAAACACTTTAATAGCACACTTTATTTACACGATGTAAATAGAATAAATGTTAGCCACACTTTAGTTCTTAACACTTCAGCGTTTTATTATTAACTGAACTGCTGCATCACCAAGTACCCGTATTTATATGAGTAGTCAGGTATTCTAGTTATTTCCAGCTATTACTACACTAGATTTTTTTAGCTGTCAAAGATCAAATTTCTTGTAACAGAAATTTCTGTAACAATATGTTCCCGCAATAAGAAACCCCATATCTATGCCGCTCTTAATATATGCCGCTCTTTGACCAATGGTGTGCTCTTGCATGTTGTTACAATTTATGGTTGGACTTCAAAGAAGAAATAAATAAACTGAACACATCTCTCAATAACTGTTTTAGAACGGCAATCTTTAAGAACAGTAGCAAAATTCCTTGATTTCCAAAGTCTTTTTGAAGATATCTATATATATAACGATATCATCGGATGGTCTACATGAAACATTTTGGAAACATCTTAGTAGCTCAGTAGATGAAATTTCATCTTATATTTGAAATATAAATGTTTTATTAAAGATAAATAATATTTTAATACCGGAAAGACCTAACTCCGATGACGATTTTGAAGATTTCGTTTTTCTTGATGATATCCTTATAGTCCGGCAGCGACATTTTGAGTTAGTCATTTTATTACTTCTGAAATTTTGGATGCCAATAGCCAATATGGTAAACTAACAGAAAAGTCTGAGGAATCTGCCTCCCCAAAGTGGGGGACTAAAGCGTCAGTCACCCCCATAAACATTAGTCCGGGAGGCAGCAACATTTTGAGCTAGTAATTTTATTACTTCTTTTGGATTTTGGATGCTAATAGCCAATATAGTAAACAAATACAAAAATTAAGTCTGCGGCCTAAAGTGGGGACAAAACATGTAAAATTTCAAGAAAATCAAACTCATTTTATTGCTGAAATTTTGTAAGCTGCTGAATTTTGTAAGCTAATAACTAATAATAACAAACCAAAAAAAGTAGTCTGCTACCCCAGTTGAAATTGCAACGACATTTTTTACGAACACATTATATTGCAAAACTCTGGGCTAATGCTTTTCGCAAAATTCCGAATCAACTTAGTCCCCCACTTTCACAATTTTTTCCATTGAAAAAAAAAATAGTGTTTAGTATTCGTTAAAAATATTAAAGTATGATCTCGAGCCTGATAAAATTTAAACCGATAGATCGAATAATATATACAAAATTTACATACAAAAACATAGGGCACGATGTAATTTATAATCTAAAATAAGAAACAACACTTTTGTAAGGAAAAAAATATTAGTATGCCAGATTCCCAACTCCTTCCCAGAAATGGAATCATTAACAATTGGAATGAAACCCATCAATTTGTGCTTCGAAAATCTGAGGTGGTTGACAGGGGTAATTCGAAATAGATGGAAAAAAGTTCATTTTGTACGGGAAATCATACACTAACTATGAAAAAGGAATTTCGAATAGTCATATTCTTTAGGGTGTGTGATATATAAGCCTGTTAAAAACCATAAGTTGTTTGTGGGACGATGTTTGTTTGGGCTGACGATGATCGGGTCTCTCAGGTTGAAAGTGTTCACTCCCTCCCGCGCTGATCCTCACGATTTTTTTCATTTAATAAAAATAATTAGTGTTTACTATTCGTTAGTAACATTAAATTATAATCTCGAGCCTGATAAAATTTAAAAATATAAAATAGTCAATAATGTTCAATATATTGATGGGAGGAAAACAGGTAATTTGCCAAGCTTTCTTCATTGTTTTCCTCCGCCGCACTGTGGTTGGAAATTTGATTTTATTGGCCAAAAGTCCAATTTTGTTCTCACCTATTTTTAAAATTTTAACGCCATTTTGTAGCTAATATATCCAAATTAAGGTAGCCATAAAATTAGGTTAAACTATTGCTAATTGAGACGTGCCATGCTGTCAAGTTCAACTGTTTTTTTAATTGCAGAAAAAGGTAATTTTTTTTTGTTTTTTATCAAAAATAAATGGTTACTACTCACATGTTACCATCAATCATGACCTGCGCTCCTTTTTACAATGTTGGTAGGATTGTAGTCTTTAGTTGTTGTAAGTGGTCACAGCCCAACCGTATTACTTTATGATTGTTCTTAAACAGGGACCCGAAATAACTGTTATTATTTTTTAATATGCAATAGGTTATGGAAAAAATAACTGAAAAAAATTAGTCCTGTAATAATAATTATAAATTACCCAGAAAATTGTAGTCCTGCCATAAACATTATAAAAGATTATAATTTTTTTGGTCTTTGATAATGATTATGAAAGATTATTATTTTTTTTGGTCTTTCGTAACCATTATGAAAGATTTTTATTCTTGTTGGTCTTCTATAACCATTATAAAAGATTTTTACCTCTTCTGTTTTCTATAACCACGCTACAGTTCGCAAACCTTAAGATATTTTTATAAAATTTTGAACAAGAACGAACTTTTTTTTTTTATTGATTTTGGTTAGTATCTCTCTCATATTTGGTAAATAGAAACAAATTATGCCACCCAACCATGGTGCTGAGTTTGAATAAAATCGCTCCAGTTTTAGGCATATTTTCCCGATTTTTTTTAAATACACGAAATTTCGCACTAAAATTGGATTTATATACCATTGAGTAGTGAGTGCTGTTGGTGTTGTATCTAAGGTGTGGACTCTGGACCAGTAGGAATTTCCATTACTCTCTCCTCATATATGAGAGCTGTTGGTGTAGTAGCTAAGATGTGGACTCTGCACCAGTAGGAATTTCTAATTCTCAGTCCTTATATAAGAGTCCCTGTAAACCAACTGTATTTCTAAAAATAAATACGGGCCTGATCTGGAGGGTTTAAAAACCCAGAGTTTTTTCGAACTTTTAGCAGAAAATATTCCTAATATCATTGAACATTGATTGTAAATTTTGCTACAAATTTAGCTAATTCAATTAAATTTTAGCTAAATTTAAAGACCGGTTTTAGCTAAATTAATTTTGTATATTAACTAATTTTTTTCTAAAATTTAGCTCACCTAAATATAACAGACAATGATTCTTACCTTCATTGATTTTTCTACAGCCGAAAATACTGGTACTATTATCAGTTACTTCTGCAGTAAACAAAGTATAAATAAGCGCTTAAAATTGATGAAAATATCATCGATAAAGTGGGAATGAGGAAATCTAAAACAAAACCCGCAACAAATGTAAATATTGCTAGTAATACAAATGGTAATAAAAATGTTTCATAGATTCTATAAAATGCTTCATTACCTGACGATTTATTGTTTCCATAAAGAGTTTCATTAATTCTATGAAACTTTTCATAAACATTGACTGTAACGAAACCTGTTTCATAGACTTTATTAGGAGATTCATTGCCTGAGCTCCAACGAATATTTTCACAAAATCTGTGAAGAAATTCAGTAATGAAATGAAGATAATTCCCTAATAACAGAAACGAAAAGAAGAAAATATTTGAAAAGAAAAAATACGAAAACTTACACGTCTTTGAGCAAGAACAACATTTCAAAAAATGCAAATAACTAGGTCCATGCGGCCAAAAAATCTTCAGGTTACTTAAAATGAAAATACAGGAAGACCGAAAAAAGAAAAATCTTTCATAATGGATATTGTAAACCGAAAAATGTAAACAAAAAATTAAAATCTTTTATAATAACAAAAATAAAAGTCTTTTGTAATGGTTATGGAAGGCCAAAAAAAATTAGAATCCCAAAAAAAAACAAACTATAATGGTTATCAAAGACCAAAACATATTGGTTATTTGTAACTATTATTCAGAGAGCAGGTTTTAGAAATTCGTGAAAAATTATTATTTCAGGATTTTTTCAAATATTGGTTATAACAGTTGTAACGACGAGATTTCCTCCGTTAGCTGGGGTAAGCTAGGGGGGGTATGGATCGTCACAGAAATTTATTTGATTCAGTGAGAGAGAGTTAGGGAGTGAGAGAGAGAGAATGAAGGGGCGACCGGGGATGGCACGCTTCTTCGGATGAACTACGTCTAGGTGAGGGCAGCGACCTGGGACGGCACGCTCCCTCTGGTATCTTCAAAAGGGAGGACAGTGACCGGGGACGGCACGCTTCCTCTGATGAACTACGTCTAGGTGAAGGCAGCGACCTGGGACGGCACGCTCCCTCTGGTATCTTCAAAAGGGAGGACAGTGACCGGGGACGGCACGCTTCCTCTGATGAACTACGTTGATAAAGTGAGAGAGAGATAAAGAGAGAGAGGGAGAATGGAGGAGCGACTTGGGAAGGCACGCTCCCTCTGGTGTCTTCGAAAGGAGAGGACACTGACCAGGGACGGCACGCTTCCTCTGATGAATTGTTCGAGGGTCTCCATAGAACCTTCCAGGATATTTGCAGGCCTTCAAGGATCTTCAAGGACTTCCGCAGGATCTTCAAGGATATAAGCAGGACTTTCAAAATGTTCGCAGGACCTTCAAGGATGCAGAGCAGAGCATAAAATGTGGCAACTTCAAATGCTTAAACCTTACGTTAAAAGTTAAAGATAAGATGAACTTACCTTTAGCTTATCGGTCACTTTTAGGTTAAAGTATACTTACAATAACGAAAAACTAATAATCTGTCCGTTAACATCCTCACTTTAGCTATCGGTAAGTTATAATAATGGGCCTTAATGTGTTGAAGCTTGGTGGACAATTTTTTTTTAAATTTAATTTTTAAAATACTTCAATCCACAAAAATGTGTACATGATATTTTTGAAATTGGTCTCGGTGCGGAACTTTTTTTCAAAATAACCCAAAGCAACGATTTTCATTATAAGTACTGATTGCTTATTGCGTTGTGCTATGTTATTTTTGCGAATTAACAAAGTTATACTCCTAATGTAAATTTTTTTGTCCATCTAGAAGATAATATTATGGAGAATAACATGCTTTTTTGGAATAAAATTATATGTACGACAATGACCATACATTGGCAACTCGTAAATGACAATTAAATTACCTGCCACACGAATTCAATTGAAAATTAAATTGTCAGTTAAGAGTTTTCTAAATATATTTTAAATATATAAATATATATTGGAAAATTCTTCGCTTTTGAACTTTCCCATTTTCTCTTGTAATTTCTGTTAGTTTCTTTAATTTATTTTAAATTTTTGCCAAAAATTTATATTTGATTTTATCACTTCAAGGATCTAAATTCGGGATATTCCCTTAAAGTCAAATTGAGAACAGGAATTGCTATGAATATGGGTTGTCTTTGGTCAACATTAGGCTTATTAAAACAAGAGTTATACATACACTCAAATAAAAAAGTAAGTAGAATAATTACTAAACCTTTTATATCCATTTTACAGTTTTCGTACTAATTTTCAGTACAAAATCATTTTTTAATAACAATTCTCGCTATTCTCAATTTACAAAATATTGGCAAAATTTTTTATTAATTTTTTAAAAATTCATAAATAGGTGCAGTTTTTTAAATTAAAAATTTTAATAATTTCAAATATATAAAGGGTGATTTTTTAACCGTTGGGGTTTTAAACATTAAAAAAATAAAAAATTAATAAAATATATATTTGGGGCGATAAATGACTGCCTGCCATTTACTTTTTAATGATTATTTTATGAAAATGTAGGTGGTCCATCCATGAGCTCCAATTTCGGCATAGTTTTTCCAGCACTTCGGCCTGTATCTCACCAATGGCAGCTATAGTGTTGTCTTCCAGGACTGGATTTGTGGCTGGCTTGTCCCTGTACACAAGAGACTTCACGTATCCCAAAAAAAAAAATAAATAAATAGTCTAGTGGGGTCAAATCGCATAATCTTGGCGGCCAATAGCCTGCTCCGAAACGTAAGATTAATTGCTCAACAAACTCGCCTCTAAATAGGTTTATTGCACCGCGTGCCGTGTAGCATGCGGCAACGTCTTGTTGAAACCACATGTCAATCAAGTGCAATTTTTCCATTTTGGGCAAAAAAGTGTGGGTGATCATCGCACGGTGCCTTGCTCCATTGACTGTAACGTTGCAATTTTCATTGTTCTTGAAGAAGTACGGTTTTATGATGCCGCCAACCAACAAACCGCACAAAACGATGCATATTTCAGGGTGCATTAACAGCAGCCTCTGGCTGCTCTACACACCAAATCCGGCAATTCTATTTTTTGACGTACCCATGGAGTCAAAAATGAGCTTCGTCGCTGAAAACAATTTTTCGATAGAAAAATGGGTCGTCATTCAACTTTCTTATTCACTGATTTGGAATCGTGGTTTGTTTGTTAGCCTATTCATGGTGAAATGGCAAAACTTACTGAGTTTTTTTGGCATTGCCAAGTGTCACGAATCTTTTCTTACACCGAAAAAATTTGCACTGAAAAACTAAAGAGTAAAAAAGCAACCTTTAGAAAACGTCAAAGCATGTTGAAAATGTGTTTGAATTAAAAATATAAAATACTAATTATTTAGTATAAAAATTAGCTGGTTTAAGAAACTCGATTTCCATTAACGTTTAAAAATTTATTTTAATACTTTGACTTTACTTAAAACTAGAAAACGGTCTGTAGGCCTAAAATTAGTTAACGTTTCTGTAACAATTATAAATTTTTCTGTAACTTTTATTAAAATAAATTTGTAATTATCCATATATCTTTTTTTATATAAATAATATATGTAGGTACTCCAATTCGTTTTTGTGCGTACCAACATACTGTCTGGTTACCGTCTTTATACAAACTGTGGCACACCTTATTTTCAACCGAAATCAGAAGGTAAGATAAGATAACCAACCATATTGCCCTATATACCTTTACAATGATCATCACGTACTTATTATTTTGTATTTTTATAGACCCCACTTAGTTTGGCACTGCAAACACAGGCTCGTTTGATTGGGACCTGCTTTTTTTGGGGCATTCTATCAGCTGCTCTAACTGGAGCTGGTATACGAACAGCATATGCTATAGTTATCCCACTTCTTATAACATTAATAACAAACTTGGCAATTGGAGCAATGGGATTTGAAAATACCAGTAAGTATGTTTGTACGTTTGTCATATAATTTAATGTTTAGCTGTTCTTGCCAAAATTTTTAGTTCGCCGCTGGCTGTACATTCATTTAGCCGGTCAAATTTTGGTTGCCATGTGGACATTAAACTTTTATAATATGGTTGTTGACGTTTTTATTCCAACATCAGGGCGATTGGGTGCCAAAAAAAATCCAGATGTCATGATTGCCATAATATGCAGCACGTTGACTTTCTTTATAACGAGTTATTTAACTCCCTTGGTCATATTATTTAAAAAATGCAAAAATTTTCTTGTTATTCTATTTGCCACATATATAGTAACACGTTTTTACTTTATTGCCTTTACTCACTATGGATTTCCATATACAGATAACAAATTCGGGGAGCCGAAAGTACAACGTCATTATATCACGGTATGAACAAATTTACATGAAAACTTATATATTTTCCTTTATTTACACACCTTCATATTTCATATTTATTTCATATGAATAGCATTCTGTAAGAACATTGTACGATAAAGAAGGAAATATTCGATACACAGATTCAGGCTTTTGGTTTTTGGAAATGGATCGCAATGCTCATAAAACAATTGAAAGTTTAACTATGCCCGAGGAACCCATACCACAGGATGCAAATATTTTATGTAAAAGTGAAGTTTTTTGTGGATTGCCACTACTATCTTCCCGTCAATTATTACCAGGGTATGTATATTTTAGAATGAATCCGGCAAAAAAATGTCATTACAAAACAGTAATTAAGGGAGTAAGCAGCACACAAAGGGTTTCACTTGTTACCAGGCTATTTACTTGCTTAATTACTTTCGTTCGTGATATCCCAAAATTCATGGGTGGTCATTACCATCTTGCTTTCAATAAAAAGTGAAGAAATAAGTGGTTACCTTCAAGTAATTAGTTGCTCTTAGTAAAATAATATTACACCTTACTCAAGTAAAATTTTCTTACTTAAAAAATCGATCAGAATAACTCTCATTGCGACAACATCACTGTCTAGCTGCGTTCTTCTTAAATTACATTGAGTATTTGGCATATTGTGTTTAATAACTTTTATCAAAGACCGAAATAAAAAAGTGAGCAAAATATTTAGAGACTACTGTTTCTTTTCAATTACTAAAAAAACTATCAATAAAAAAAGCAACATAAATCTTGATTATCAAAAATAAATTACAAAGAATAAACCACCTAACATTGGAAGGCAATTCTCTCCTCATCTTCCACCATTCGAAATATATCATAGCAAACAAATGAAGGACACAATGTATCTCCATTTCTTATAAAAAAAAGTGATCGATAGTGTCTGTGAAGAAATTGAAATATGTAAAATAGTACAATCGGGAAATTAATTTCACTCTCCCCTGCAATGAAAGTGGAAGTGTCAGAACACAAAACACTTAATCAATCAAGAGAATTCATATATTTTTATGATCTTAGAAACGTCGCTGAAAAGGAAATACTCAAAGAACTCACATCACAAACCGTAATCGAAGTTAAAAATATTGAAGAAAGAAAACAAAAAGGCAACAGAAAAAAATACTGGAGACAACAACAGCCTCATCGAAACTGGACTCATAATAATAACATTTGCATCAATAAGCTTTCCAGAATACATCAACTTTGGATATTAAAGAACCGGAGTTAGAACTTTCATTCCTCCTCCATTAAAATATAAGTTTTGTACATTCTGCATATTCGACAAATTGTGTATTAATTGCTGAGATATTGATCACTTAGCCGAAAACGAATTATGCGAAAAGGTACAAACATGCAACATTTGTAAAGAAGATACACTGCACACTTGTAGAAAACGGCCAAAACTAAAAAGAAAAAATTATCATGCAAATACAAACTTTCATGCCAATGCATTTGTTGTTTGACTTTTATAATGCACCAAAACTGATATTTGAATTTATTAATTTTTAAATTTCTTACTTGTATGTTTTAACTACAAAGGCAAGGTAGGCAAAAATTTGTAAATGATAATGTTTTTAAAATATCTTTTTTGTTTTTGAAAATTTACAATTTTCTTACCCATGTATTAAAATTTCAGTAATTGTGAGTGTGTCGTTCATAAAATTTTGTAGTGATAAAAAATGTTCCAAAAAATAAAAAAAATAATAAAAAATAAAAAGTTTGGTAAGCGGCAAATTTTCTTTAGGTCTTTTTAGAGATTGAGACTCATTGCTATAAAATAGTATAAGAGTTCCTAAGTACTATGAATTTCAGAACCAACTTGAAGCAATTCTTATAACTAGAGCCCTTTTTAGTGACGTCTATTATTACAAATGGAGAGCTTTTTGATGTCTGGAAAGCACATCAACACAAAAAATTATGAAATAGTTACTATAATTATTCAACATGTTGAGAAAAGATCAAAAAAATTTTAAATGTTATAAAATAAAATCAAAAATCCTAGGTTTTATTACTACAGGAAAAAAGGGGCAAAATTAAAATTTTAATAATATCAATGACACTATTAGCAATTATTTATAAAAAGGATGCTGAGACAAGTCGAAAACCTAGTGGCGAAGACCGGAAGTGGCATATAATGTTTTAATGTTTAAGAGGTGTAAACGACGTAATATTACTGAAATTTGTATTAAATGTGAATCGGATTTAATTTATAAGGCTTCTGCAAAAAGTCAAATGTTAATATCGTTCTGATGAAGAGTTCGTAATTGTACATGGTGCATTAACCGTTTTTATGTTTAAATATCCATAAATAAAGAAAAGTCGCTTGATTTAAAAATTAAAAAAATATTAA
Source organism: Eustalomyia histrio (assembly GCA_949748255.1). Classification (NCBI taxonomy): domain Eukaryota; kingdom Metazoa; phylum Arthropoda; class Insecta; order Diptera; family Anthomyiidae; genus Eustalomyia; species Eustalomyia histrio. The sequence continues at coordinate 162,443,549 of OX456523.1, read as the reverse complement.
AACTTTTTTTAACTTACATCTTTAACCGAAGCAATTTTTATTTTTTCGTGATTTTAAACCTTTTAACACAATAGTTTGGTCACAAAAAATTAGATTTTTCTACCCCTTCAGTGTCCATGTTTTCGCTTGTAAAATATATGTATATTTGCCTTTCAAATAATAAAAAAATTAAAATTAACTGGAGGTAGTCAATTACAAGGACTTTAGAAATATACAGGATGTACAAAACGACTCTTATCGTGCCAAAGACCTAGCCTCGTAGCCACTTAGCCACTATATAAAGGAATTTTGTTTAATCTTTCGAAATATTTTGAATCATGAGTATTTCGTGAGCGTGAGTGTTTCGTGTGCGCGTGCAAAAATGATCGAGCGTGAGTAGATTTTCTACAACTGTGCAGTAGCTCACAGTTTATTTCGGGTGAGGAACATTTTTAAAAAACCAAGAATTAAGGTGGTATATTTTATTCTGGACTTTTCAATAAATGATGCAGTTTTGTAGATACCCTAAGGGAAATGTCGATAGTTATACTGATTCACTATTGACTTTGTCACCAGTACTACTGATTAATTATACCACAGCCAACGCTCCCTGCTGTAAACATTTACCATGTGCTTGTCATTGCGAATCTACACAACTATTGACTAGGTGCAGACATTGGAACCAGAGATTCAAAAGTACATTTAGTAATTTTTTACATTAGTTTTTCACACAAATACTTAAATTTTTAACTCATATCTCGTAAACCATCCACAAAGATCTTTTTTAACTTTATTTCCATAAATATTAAAAAAAAAATTATTAATTTTCCAGCTGTATTTTGCATCAAAAATTCAAGAAATGAAAGAAAATATAGCAAATTGCAAAAAAAAACCGAATCAATCAATATCCATTGAAGTTTATGCTCTCTGTGAAGCCTGTGAAGTTAATGCTTTTGGTTTTATGGTTGGTGGTTCAGGTCCATAATCTCAATCATCATCATCGTCCATTCAGGGTCCTTAGGTCTCCGACTTCGGTGAAAGCATCTTCATATTGGGATACCTTATGACGCCACAAACTTCTGCATCCAGCAATGCATCCAGCTCTTTTCCTTGGTATCGTATTTCCATTGGCATGGAATCGCTCTCCTTGTTCGTTCGATTCGGTAGGCAATTGGTGTAAGAAGTCATCAAAGTGGTGATGCATAAGATATAATTTCAATGTCAATCAAAAGCCAAATTTCAATTAGCAGGACTCAGTTCAAACACATAAATTTGAACTGTACTAATTTTGGTTGGTTTTTATCTTCAACCACTTGTAACTTGAAGATAATAGGCTCAATAAATAAAAAACGAATTTTTACTACTGAACTATAATTCTGATTTTTATTATGGTATTTATACTAAATTTGTTAAACAAAAAGTGTTGACATAGTGTCTGCATAAAAAAGTAAAAAATTTAAATTTATACAAAATTGACCAATCAAACACAAGTTGCTCAAACTCATTGCAATTAATGCAATTTGATATCCCTTTATGAACTTCCCACATTTGTTGGTCAATAAAATAAAATGTAAGCAATATTAATAGTATTCACTAAAGAATATGTTAGTTTTAATATTTATTAAGTGGAGTCACTTGTGTTTGAACATTCTCCCCCGCGTTGAACAAATGTTAAAAAATTTTAAATAATATGCGATGAAAGGGAGATGAACGTTCGTTTGTACCGCCATCCAAAACATAAAAAAAATAAATAACTTAAATTTGTAAATGATGGTTATTGGTGAAATCGAAGTGATTGACCCATGTCTTTAGTTAGCAAGACATCAAGGATGAATTTGGACTGCTTGCGTGGCATTGGTCTAGGTGTCATCTTGTGTTCTACGACGTATGTTTGAAGTTCAATGTTTGCTCCAGTGGGTTCAATTGATGTAGCTGGATGTGGGTTACGCGACTTTTTATTTACCTTTGTCGGATTTCTACATTAATGAAGATACATTAATAAAGAACTCCCGTCCTTGAAACTGTTATAAACTACTGTTTGAAATATATAAATTTTAAATTAACTTAGTTTTGAAATTAATTTTGTAAGTTTGTAAAAAATAAAAATTGTAAAATAAAATTTATTCATTCTGGTTACGTTTGGAATTACAGCAACACGTCTTCTTATTTCCGCCCAACGAAAATATTTATAATATTTTTTCAATCGCTGTTCCAGCTAAAAGAAAATAAAAATTTATTTGAAAATAATATCCCGCTTGGTGATAAATTTCATTATTAAGAATATATTTCCGGCAAATCCTGGTTTTATCAAATCAATTCAATTTGTCCTGGCTACTATCCGGCTTTGAAACTCTACAATTGGTTTGATTAAACTTGGAATATCCAGTTTTTTTTAATATTTTACACTTGGCTAACCGGCAAATATTTGGGAGTCCACATTTTTATCCCGCAATTATTTCCTGATTTTTAATTCATTTTCTCCGGCTAAACTGTTTTGTGGTGTATCCATATTGTGTGCTTGCTTGCAAGAAGCTTGGTTTGCAAGTTTGAATCCTTTAGTGATATCCTGCTGTACTTGGATTGGTTCCTGTTAATGTCAGACAACAAACGCTTTTAAAGAACCAATAAAATGCCATAAATATGGAGAACCTGGTTATTATCGATCCAATTGTCCCAAATGTGCTCCATATAGGAAAAATATGGGTAATGTTATTAATAACTGCAATTATATAAATATTGAAAAAAACAACGGTTTACCTAAAGGAGCTTTACGTTATAAATAATTTCAAGAATTTTCGTGTATTGATTCGGCATCTCGCACAAGTATGGCCAGTTATAATATTTACATTTATCTCAGAGATAACAATCACATCTTTAATAAATCTTAAGTTGAAATTACTTTCGCTGATGGTGTGACCAAAATTGAACAAGTTTTAACCACTTAAGAGCTAACTATATTATACTTTTGCTAGCTTAAGCAAATGTGCGAATACATGTAATCAAATGTGTATGAATATATTGTACTTAACAAACTTTTCGTTAAGTTTCGTCAAGTGACATTTGCTTAAGCAAACAGCGAAACTGATCGCACTTTACTTAACGAAACAGCTGTTTTTAGAAAAACTCTTTATGAAAAAAAAAGAAGTTGGAATGTACGCGGAAAATAATTTTATAGAAAATTTAATTGAAAATTATAAAAAAACAAACGCACATGCATGATAAAAGGGATGGTTTTTGTCATTTTTTTTTTTCAATTGAGCTGCAGGCACTGTTGCATTTTTTAGTACTTTTTATTTATGTTTTAAATATTTTCTTTAAATTATTTCAAATAAATATAGATTTATTCGTTTGTTATAAAATATTTATAAATTGTACATATTAAATAATAAGAAAACAGTTTTTGCAAAAGTACAAATATTTGCAACTAAGTGTAGTAAGTATTTAAGTTTAAAAAGTACATTGTAGCCACTCAAAAGTCTTCAATAAGTTGATAAAGCATTTGACAGACTTTTCGTTAATTTTTGACAGTAGCTTAAGTTAGCAAAAGAATAATATAGTTAGCCCTTTACGTTGATATAAATTTTAGAAAGCGTGTAATCAATACGTTTTTTATGATTTTACAAAATTCAAGATCAAAAAATACTTTACTTAGAATAAATTTTATGGAAAAGGCGGATATATACTTGACACATCACAAATGATGTGGTATTTTGCAGATCAACCAGAAGTAAAATTTGAATATTTACCCGAACTCGAATTTCAATCAGTATATCAAGAAAAATTTAATCAGCATCAATGTAAGAAATTACGAGCAGAAAAATTTAACGTCGATACGGATAAACTTTATGGTTTGTTTGATTCAGCTCTTCCCTTCCATGTAACACCAGAACGGTAATGTACAACTAATATTTTCGTGGTATTGTATATGATGATGATGTCCACCTTTTTGGTCTTCCAATACAGATGGACTTAAATATTGTTGAGGTGGAATTAAGAGACGATGAAGCAGATAAATTAGTAAGCGAAAAAAGACAAATATTTAACAAACTTTTAAATGGTTTTGTAATGTTGTTTAATGAGGTTTACACAGATAAAATAAATGTCTACCATGCTATTAATACAACAAATGATGAACCATATGTACTAGTTCATATAGATTGTCTGGACCACGTATAAATCAACTTAAAAGAGAAATTGATATAATGCTACAAAAAGATATAATTGAGGAAAGTGATACGCCATGGGTATCACCGCTGGTAATGGTTCCTAAAAAAGATGGAAAAGTTCGAGTATGTGTTGATTGCAGACGGCTAAACGATATCACTATTCCCGATCGCTATCCATTACCAAGGATTGATGATTTGCTTCATGCTGCAAAGAAAACTAATTTTATGTCAACTTTGGATTTACAAAGTGGTTATTGGCAAATCAATATTAAAGAAAATTATATGGATAAAACTGTTTTTTTCGGCCTTCGAAACGCTCCTACAACATTCCAAAGAGCAATGGATCAATTTCGCAACAGTATACCACAAATTTTGATTCTTATTTATCTTGATTATATTATTATTTGCTCTAGTGCAATAGAAGAACATCTTTCAGATATCAAAGCTGTATTTAAACGTCTTTGTGAAAAGGATTTCGTGTCAATTGGACAAAATGTAAATTTTTATGCTCAGAAATTACTTACTTAGGACACACTCTATCAGCCAATGGTATTCATAGATAAGAACAAAACTGAAGCTATACTTAAAATGAAAGAACCTGGGAATGTGAGGCAATTGTTGACATTTCTTCAAACTTGTTACTGGTATAGACGTTTTATTAATAATTTTGTTCATAAAGTAAACAACTAAGTTATTTAACAAAAAAGAATGTTTTATGGCAATGGAAAGAGGAACAAAAAAAAGCCTTTAACGAACTGAAAGCTTTGCTTGTGTCTCCACTAATTTTAAAACAAGCCAATGAAAATATGCCATTTCTTCTGAGGACTGATGCCAGTAGGTATGCAATTGGAGCTGTTTTGGGGGAGGATGATAAAGAACACCCAACAATTGAGCGAGAATCCTTAGCAATTGTTTGGGCTGTAAACAAATTTCGCGGTTATTTTGAAGGAACAAAACTTATTTTGTTAACCGGTCACCAACCGCTTAAACGGTTAATGAGTCTTAAATCACCACCCGGAAGATTAGCCAGATGGGCTCTCCAACTACAGTCTTATGATATAGAAATAATATGTGTTAAAATATCTAATCCTGAGAATGAAGACTTTGCTATGAAATTTACACAACTTGGTTATATTTTATATCGTTATTCTCGGCATTCAGAAGAAGCCCAACTTTTAGTTTCTTCTCATCAAAGAAACGAAATTATTGAAGAATTTCATTCGTCGGATATAGGTGGACATTATGGCGTTGAAAGGATTAAAGATAAAAAACATTTCTTTTGGTCATCTTTAAATAAGGACGTTCAGCTATTTGTAAAATCTTGCGAAAAATACCAACGTTATAAACCTTCAAATGCAAAGCCTTCTGGTCTTTTTAAATCAAGTCCATGTAGTCAGCGTTTCGAAATTTTGGCACTTTATTTATTTGGTCCCTTACCGTCAAGCCAATTGTATAGCTGTGCGTTTGGTGGGACTTCAATTTATTAGGTAGATCAGCGATGTCCTGTTGTTCTAGTGACCTTTGTAGTTTTTCTAGGTCATTAATATTTTAAGCATACATTTCATCAAAGCTTGTTGCTTATGGAGAAAGTACCGTTTCCTGATGAGTCAGAGATTTTGCCAAAGCTTGTATATGACGACCTTATTGTACTTGTTATAGTTTGCCGTCCGTTCATAGTGACAAACTCGTGTTTGAGCATGCATTCAGAATCAAGCGTCAGCAAACCAGAGCCCTTTAATGATATAGGAATAATTTCTCTGTTGCAAACGGCTGTGGCCTTTGAAGATGATGACACGTTTTTACTTTATTGCCTTTACTCACTATGGATTTCTACATACAGATAAAAAATACGGGGAGCCTAAAGTACAACGACATTATATCACGGTATGAACAAATTTACATTAAAACTTATGTATTTTCCTTTATTTACACACCTGTCATATTTCATATTCATTTCATATGAATAGCATTCTGTAAGAACATTGTACGATGAAGAAGGAAATATTCGATACACAGATTCAGGCTTTTGGTTTTTGGAAATGGATCGCAATGCTCATAAAACAATTGAAAGTTTAACTATGCCCGAGGAACCCATACCACAGGATGCAAATATTTTATGTAAAAGTGAAGTTTTTTGTGGATTGCCACTACTATCTGCCAGGGTATGTATATTTTTAGAATGAATCCGGCAAAAACTGTCATTACAAAACAGTAATTAAGGGAGTAAGCAGCACACAAAGGGTTTCACTTGTTACCAGGCTATTTACGTGCTTAATTACTTTCGTTCGTGATATCCCAAAATTCATGGGTGGTCATTACCATCTTGCTTTCAATAAAAAGTGAAGAAATAAGTGGTTACCTACAAGTAATTAGTTGCTCTTAGTAAAATTATATTAGACCTTACTCAAGTAAAATTTTCTTACATAAAAAATCGATCAGAATAACACTCATTGCGACAACATCACTGTCTAGCTGCGTTCTTCTTAAATTATAATATTATAATTTATATAATTTATTTCCACCCTAACCAATGTATCTCCATTTCTTATAAAAAAAAGTGTCTGTGAAGAAATTGAAATATGTAAAAAAGTACAATCGGAAAATTAATTTCACTCTCCCCCGCAATGAAAGTGGAAGTGTTAGAACACAAAACACTTAATCAATCAAGAGAATTCATATATTTTTATGATCTTAGAAACGTCGCTGAAAAGGAAATACTCGAAGAACTCACATCACAAACCGTAATCGAAGTTGAAAAAATATTGAAGAAAGAAAACAAAAAGGCAACAGAAAAAAATACTGGAGACAACAACAGCCTCATCGAAACTGGACTCATAATAATAACATTTGCATCAATAAGCTTTCCAGAATACATTAACATTGGATATTAAAGAACCGGAGTTAGAACTTTCATTCCTCCTCCATTAAAATATAAGTTTTGTACATTCTGCAAATTCGACAAATTGTGTATTAATTGCTGAGATATAGATCACTTAGCCGAAAACGAATTATGCGAAAAGGTACAAACATGCAACATTTGTAAAGAAGATACACTGCACACTTGTAGAAAACGGCCAAAACTGAAAAGAAAAAATTATCATGCAAATACAAACTTTCATGCCAATGCATTTGTTGTTTGACTTTTATAATGCACCAAAACTGATATTTGAATTTATTAATTTTTAAATTTCTTACTTGTATTTTTCAACTACAAAGGCAAGGTAGGCAAAAATTTGTAAATGATAATGTTTTTCAAATATCTTTTTTGTTTTTGAAAATTTACAATTTTCTTACCCATGTTTTTAAATTTCAGTAATTGTGAGTGTGTCGTTCATAAAATTTTGTAGTGATAAAAAATGTTCCAAAAAATAAAAATAATAATAAAAAATAAAAAGTTTGGTAAGCGGCAAATTTTCTTTAGGACTTTTTAGAGATTGAGACTCATTGCTATAAAATAGTATAAGAGTTCCTAAGTACTATGAATTTCAGAACCAACTTGAACCAATTCTTATAACTAGAGCCCTTTTTAGTGACGTCTATTATTACAAATGGAGAGCTTTTTGATGTCTGGAAAGCAAATCAACACAAAAAATTATGAAATAGTAACTATAATTATTCAACATGTTGAGAAAAGATCAAAAAAATTTTAAATGTTATAAAATAAAATCAAAAATCCTAGGTTTTATTACTACAGGAAAAAAGGGGCAAAATTAAAATTTTAATAATATCAATGACACTATTAGCAATTATTTATAAAAAGGATGCTGAGACAAGTCGAAAACCTAGTGGCGAAGACCGGAAGTGGCATATAATGTTTTAATGTTTAAGAGGTGTAAACGACGTAATATTACTGAAATTTGTATTAAATGTGAATCGGATTTAATTCATAAGGCTTCTGCAAAAAGTCAAATGTTAATATGGTTCTGATGAAGAGTTCGTAATTGTACATGGTGCATTAACCGTTTTTATGTTTAAATATCCATAAATAAAGAAAAATCACTTGATTTAAAAACTAAAAAAATATTAAAACTTTTTTAAACTTACATCTTTAACCGAAGCAATTTTTATTTTTTTCGTGATTTTAAACCATTTAATTTTTCTACCCCTTCAGTGTCCATGTTTTCGCTTGTAAAATATATGTATATTTGCCTTTCAAATAATAAACAAATTAAAATTAACTGGAGGTAGTCAATTACAATGACTTTAGAAATATACAGGATGTACAAAACGACTCTCAACGTGCCAAAGACCTAGCCTCCTAGCCAATTAGCCACTATATAAAGGAATTTTGTTTAATCTATCGAAATATTTTGAATCGTGAGTATTTCGTGAGCGTGAGTGTTTCGTGAGCGCGTGCAAAAATGATCGAGCGTGAGTAGATTTTCTACAACTGTGCAGTAGCTCACAGTTTATTTCGGGTGAGGAACATTTTTAAAAAACCAAGCATTAAGGTGGTATATTTTATTCTGGACTTTTAAATAAATGATGCAGTTTTGTAGATACCCTGAGGGAAATGTCGATAGTTAAACTATACTGATTCACTATTGACTTTGTCACCAGTACTACTGACTAATTATACCACAGCCAACGCTCTCTGCTGTAAACATTTAACATGTGCTTGTCATTGCGAATCTCGCAACTATTGACAAGGTGTAGACATTGGAACCAGAGATTCAAAAGTACATTTAGTAATTATGTACATTAGTTTTTCACACGAATACTGAAATTTTTAACTCATATCTCGTAAACCATCCACAAAGATCTTTTTTTAACTTTATTTCCATAAATATAAAAAAAAATATTAATTTTCCAGCTGTATTTTGCATCAAAAATTCAAGAAATGAAAGAAAAATATAGCAAATTGCAAAAAAAAACACGAATTAATCAATATGCATTGAAGTTGATGCTCTCTGTGAAGCCTGTGAAGTTAATGTTTTTGGTTTTATTTTTGGTGGTTCAGGTCCATAATCTCAATCATCATCATCTGATCTTGATAGCATATTCAGTGACATATCTATCGTCCAGTCAGGGTCCTTAGGTCCCCGACTTCAGTGAAAGCATCTTCATATTGGGATACCTTATGACTCCACCAACAAAAATCTGCATCCAGCAATGCATACAGCTCTTTTCCTTGGTATCGTATTTCCATTGGCATTATGACCTGATGGAATCGCTCACCTTGTTCGTCCGATTCGGTAGGCAATTGGTGTAAGAAGTCATCAAAGTGGTGATGCATAAAATGTAATTTCAATGTCAATGAAAAGCCAAATTTCAATTAGCAGGACTCAGTTCAAACACATAAATTTGAACTGTACTAATTTTATATGGTTTTTACCTTCAACCACTTGTAACTTGAAGATAATAGGCTCAATAAATAAAAAACGAATTTTTACTACTGAACTATAATTCTGATTTTTATTTGGTATTTATACTAAATTTGTTAAACAAAAAGTGCTGACATAGTATCTGCATAAAAAAAGTAAATAATTAAAATTTATACAAAATTGACCAATCAAACACAAGTAGCTCAAATACATTGCAATTAATGCAATTTGATATCCCTTCATTAACTTCCCACCTTTTTAATTTTGTCATTGCTGAGATTTGGAAAGATGTTTTTCAAACAGTCAAAAACTTCCTCATTATTTTTGATGGCCATTTCGATGAATTTCTTAGCAATTCCCAATTTTATATGCATGGGCGGCAGCAATTTATCATCGATATTCTTTATTAAAGGTTCATTAATATTATTTGAAATGCCACTGCGCACCGCGACCATAATAGGTCCTTTTTGCTGCCCAGAACCAGCCTAAAGGTTTAAGCTATTGATGTAGCCAAGAACCTTTCCGGGTAAAGTGTTCCAAATGTCGGAAGGCGACAAGAAACGGTCACCCAAAAACCTGATCCTCCTGACACAAAGCCCAGGACATGCTCTGACGTCTCCGATTTCAACCCGCAAAACCTGCACAACTCAGTGTCCGATTGATTCTTCTTGTGCCTATGGTACTTAAGTTCACAACTCCCAGTAAAGTATCTAGTCAGGGTCCTTAGATCCCTTCAACCAAGGGCCAAAAGGCGCCCGAACCCACCAATGAGCATAGATATAAATCTCTTGGCCTGACGTTGGCCATGATGGCCGCATCCATTACAGAGATATGCAATGGAGGAATTCCCAGCATGGCCCCGATGGCATCCGTAGGACACGTCCCGCTGTCGCCCAATGCACGCCAGATCCTCATGAGAGCATCCATCGTTTTTAACTGATCACAGGTCTGACAATAGTATTGATTGACTAATTCTCCATCCGCGGTCTCAGAACCCAGGTCCTCCCAAAGAGCCTCTGGCAGGCATAGAAAGCCCTGGTGGCCTTTTTGGATAGCGAGTCAATATGATCATTCCAGGTTAGAGATTTGTCAAGAGTAACCCCCAAATACCTAACCTTATCAGAGTAATCTATTACTATGCCCCCCACAACAGGCCTTGATAGATTAACCTTCCTTTGGTCTATATGATTTAGGCAACTGTTCGTATTTTCTCCCTGCCTTTGATATAAAGACCACTTTCACCTCCCTTCACGGTGTTGGTACATGACCAAATAGTAGACTGGATCTAAACATCCTCCAGCCTTGGGATAATTAAGTTAATCCCCTGTTGCAAAAGGCATGGATAGACCCCGTCCGGACCTGGAGATTTATGGAGAAAACTCCTCCATCGCCCACCTAACCCTGTTCTCATGGAAGATAGACCCCGATAGACGTATATTCCTTCCACATGTGGCATGCGACCTGCCGGAGGTTACGCATCCCGGAAAGTGCGTATCTAGCAAGAGTTTGAAAGTAACAACGGAGGATTCAGTGTAGGAACCGTCTGGTCTCTTCAGAGTACAGAGACCATTTGTGTGATCCCGTGATAAGGCCTTTTGAAGTCGCACAGCTTCTGGAAGATTTGAGATCCTCTCACAATAACTGCGCCACGTAGACCTTTTGGATCTGCGTAGTTCCTTGTTGTATGCAGTGAGTGCAGCCCTATAGGTGACCCAGTCACCTGTTTGTTTCCGATTATTGAAACATTTCCTGTCTTTTCTTTTGAGCTCCTCCAGACCATCATTCCACCATGGAACATCCCTCTTCGCCCTTCTGGTCTTTTGTGGGCAGCTCGCAGCGTAAGGAGAAGCTAAATTCCCTTGAATTTTTGCCGCCTCATAATCAATTTCCCCTGAGCTCAGAATGAGCCCCTTCCAAAAGTTGGTATCGCTTTCCCAATGATGACGGAAGTTTTCCCCAGTTCGTACATCTAGGATTACGGTAAATCTGCCTAGAATCCAATGCACTGATAACATCAAAGACCAGATATTAATGGTCAGACATTGAGAGCTCTTTGGAGACATGCCAGTTAGAGATGGCAAAAGACAGATTAGAGCTCGTAAGAGTGAGATTCAAGACTTCCGACCTTCTTAAAGTCGGTTCGTCACCCCTTTTCGCTATGTTTATATTATTCCTACATATAAATTCCAGCAGGTACTCACCAGAGAACTGCAAAATCAACTTTTTTCTTGATTTAATCATACACAAAAATTCTTGTTCACATTTAATAATTCAACAAAATTCACTGTAGAATAAAATCAGCATCATGTTACTGAACGCGTAATTGGGATCAGTGTGAATCATCTGTCGATTATGTTTTATGCAAATGTAATCACTCAACAAAAAGTCAGCGTTGAATAAATCAGAAAAAACAACAAACAACGCGTATGAGTGTAATCATAATCAAAACAAAATAGAACACATTTCATAAATGATATTGTGTACATTAGGGTGGGACTTAAATCCGCTTTTTTCGAATTTTTATTAGTAATACAATACTAAAAATATTCTTCTTTGTGAAATAAAAATATATTTTTGGAAAAAAAATTTAGGTCGATATCTCAGGCTTGCCTAATCCGGAAAAATTTAAATATTGTCTAAATTGTTTTCTTCTATTTTGATTGGAAAATTAGGCAATATGTAACTTTAACCGGATTGGGAGAGCCTGAGATATGGACCTAAATTTAAAAAAAAATTCACAAAGAACAATATTTTTGGTATTACTAAAAAAAATTCTAAAAAACGGATTTTAGACCCACCCTAATTTATGAAATGTGTTTCTACAAAACCACCCCCTTTTTATAGATAAGAAACTATTTAGTTTTAATTATGAATACACACATACGCTTTATTTATTGCTTTTTCTGATTTATTCTACATCAAAATAATTATTGTTGACTCAAACGAACAGAATAAAATCAATGGTATAAAAACGACCGATGATTATAAATCAGTGACAACAATTTGCACGTCGTTTGATTTATTTAAAATCATCAACAAATATGTGTGTTGGAGTATATTCAACTTTTGAACGCAAACACATATTTATTCTTGTGTTGATTGCGTATGAACGTTTTGCAATCAGCATTTGCAGTTCTCTGGTACTCACCACGTTTGTTAATATCCTTACTCCCCCATACCGTGTAGTGTGCGTTGGCGTCGCAAGCTAGGATCCAGCTCACTGAACTCTTTCGGCAATATTCAACCAAGGCCGAAACCTCAGCTGTGTGGTGCCGCTCCTGCGTCGCCAGGCAAGTACGCGAAAGCAAGTACTACCTCATGTACCATTGCAGGGATTGCTACCAAATCTCCCAAAACAAAATGTGAAATTGGAAGAAAGGTTAGATTTTTCCTCACATAAATGGCCACTCTGGGTCTAGTTAGATGAGAATTATAGATCAGCTTACCATGACTTGCATTGAGCCCTTTTATGGCTCCACTGACTCCTAGATGAATATTACATTCAGGACATCTGCTGTGAACCTTCTGCTGGCGATGTCTGATGCCGCCTTTGCATGGTGAATGTTCACTTGTAAGCACCTGAGCTACTTTGCTGCTCCAGCTTTTTTGGCAGCCATTACCTGTGTTTGGCAGCACGCTTTGCCACCTTTATGCCACGATTCGTGTTCAGCAGCACAGCTTCTACTACCGAGTGTCTTTCCCACTTTTTCCGCCTTTCGGAAGCCTTTTCATCGATCCTTTTTTAATTGTGGGCTCAGTAGAACGAGGCTTAGCAAGGTCCCTCGAACAGCACGGTTTGTCATCCGACGTATGTGAGCTAGTAGCAACTCGTGTGTCGGATTTTGCCGTGGCTGCTGAAATACTTGCCTTTGCCTGTATAGGTATGTCACGCCCGACCCTATGTTGTTGTCGGGTGGGTCTTACCAGCGCTGTTCCAAACCCAAAATTTACACTGTGATCCTTTCGCCTGAGTATGTCATCTGAGATAGGGCCAATAGAAAGGATAAGCTCCACTATGCCACCCTTGATAACCCTATTCAACACCTGCCAATACTCAACCAAAAGCTCGCAGTTCTGGCCTAGACGTGTCCTCCTTCTCGGTAAAGTAACCCACGAACACTTAGGCTTTCGGCACTTTTTCCTCCGCCACCACCTTCAGCACAGCGTCGGTCCATGGCTTTAGAGTGAAGACATAAGTCTCCAGCCACTGCGCCGTGTCCTTGTCGCGGCAAACAAAACTGAGCCAGCCTGGCTTGAAGGAGCAACTGGGCTTAATTGTCCCCTTACTTAGCTCCGCTGTTTTATGTAGCACAGCTCTTTGGATAGAGTAGAGCTGCTCATCCGTCCATTTAGCTGCCGGTAAATCAGGTGGAATAACACCAATTTTCACGGTGGCAACTGCATCCTTGTAGGATACCACTTGTTTCCGCTGATTGGCCGGAACTGGCAAGGCTGTCTTCGGCAGTATAGCGCCTACAGCCTTGCAAGGTGTACCAACTGCAGCCATATCAGCTGTCAGCTTTGCAGGAGCTCTAGAGTCAGGCGGTGTTGAGCCATCTGAGCGCACCCTTTTCTGCCACCTGTGAGCTTTTTGACCTCCTTACGGGTCTCACACATAGGCAACCCGTAGGTCACCTTCTTCCAGGTACGTCCGCAAGCGTTTGCGAGCTGCCCCGCAGAGCTTAACGCTTTCAATATTCGGTGTTGACTGATCGCCTGGGACTGCTATTTCGGCACCATCAGGCTGGGAGCTTAACAGCTCATCCTCCTCGTCCGTCGGGACGTTAGTAGTTGTATCTGAAATAGGGCCAGGGGGTCTTGAGTTACACTAGTAACATCCATGGGTTCGGCAACATTGGATTTCAGAACGCCCAATGTCTGCTCAGCCAAAACTTTTCCTTCCTCTGTGCCCTTTAGGTTTGAAACTTTTTTGCCACCTGAGGTGTGACCTACATCGGTATTCTCTTGCTCTTGGTTTATTAGAATACTTGAATCCATCTAAAAGAATAGAAAAATAAGGGATTATAACAAAACACATGGTAGCAGAGCCCTATGCTACCAGTGGGCTAAAACAACCAGGGTTCGCCTCGTCCTGGAGGCCGCCGTTCAAAAACACACTAACGTAGTGCTATTCGTCCCATAGGCACGGCACATATAACACCTGGGATTACGGGTTTCTATCGAGTGTCCGCTCTAGATCCGCCATGTTCTGTAAAAGCAGAGCCAGGATGTGGACGCGACTCCGTGTCGTTCATCACAAGGAACCACGTCTGCATTTGGATAAATTTTGCTTAAACTCCACGCATGGACAGTCATTGGAGTCCTGATAGGCTAAGGCATCATCGATCGATATGCTGTGTGTACGCTTTAAAGACCCCCTGTGTTCTTGCTGCCTGCCTCCCAAATTTCGATTTAGTAATAATTACTACGCCGAACGTTAGGAATCAAGCAACGGACCACTCCAAAGGTTCATTAACTAATTTTAACCGTTTTTGAGAGATATTTTTCTCAGATCGTTACACTGATACTGATCGACTTTGGTTCGCGAATCCCAATCGCAGCAGAAACAAAAGAATTTCGGAAATCCGCCTTTTGAAATAACATCTTACAATATGTTCACAACTTTCAGGTCACAGGAAATATTCCATTTATGTTCATTTTATTTAATTTTCTTTAATATACTGTCCAATGTACTTAAAAATATGTGAAATGGGCATTTTCCAGTATTATAATGTATAATGAATTGTATTATAGGGAATATATTTTCTGAGGATTACATTACTGAATTTTTCACAGATTGGCAGCTATGGGCCAAAAATTGTGAAAAAAAAGATAGAAAAAACTTATTTTTGGACATTTCAGCAATTTTGCGGCACTTGATGCAGTTTTTTCGGGTGAGTTTGTTTTACACTTTTTTCTCCTACAATTCTGGATATTTTAGCAATTTTGAGACACTTGATGCAGTTTTTTCGGGTAAGTTTGTTTTACACTTTTTTTCTCCTGGTCTATATCTACAATTGTGCCAAAGACAGGAAAACAAAGTTACAATTGGTTTCCGAGATATAGCATGAGAATTATTGAATGTTCTTCGGAAAAATAAATAAGTCAAAATATACATAAGGCCATAAAATCCGAACGGCAGCTAAATAGGGTTTTGATAGATTCCATAGGTACTTCGAGAAATTCCACACGAGAGGGAGTTTTCATTCGATAACTTCAAAAATGTTGCACAGTGTTATTAATTCATGCAGTCCTTTTTTTGTCGTGTTTGAGAAAAATATTTTTTTTGTATAAAATAATTTAAAAAAAACAAAAGAGTCAAAACAAAATGCTCGATAAAGTGTGATTTAGATGATGATTTTATTGCAGATAAAAAAGTATTCAAATAACCAGTTTTATTTATTTGGTTTGATTGTTTACACATCACTTTGAAATAAATACATAATTTTTTTTATATACCAAATACCGTATGACGATCGTTTGAAATTTGGGAAATAATTTCTATTATAAACAAAATACAATTAAAAACATGCAACTTTTTAATTTTTATTTAAAACAAACTTTTTTGATCAAATATAACGTGTCCATTATTTATTAAAACATCAACGAACTTTTTTTTCGCAAAAAATGTTCAAAATTAAAATAAACACAAAGCAAAAATGTCACTTTTACATAGGTTAAATCTAGGGTCGAACCAATTTTGAAATTCGTTTATTTATCTAAAAATAGGTATTTTAAGATAATATTCGTTTATGAATACAATTTTATCAAATTTTGCTTAACAATGATTAGAAATGCTGTTTAAATTTTTATGAGTACAGCTATAAAAGTGTAATTATTACAACACTATTGGTTTAAATTACACTTATTTAAATAAAATAATAAATTATAAATAATACAAAAACCTAAAAAAAAACTTAACAGTATTATCAATAAATAATAAGCTAAAGATTATGGGCCGTATTAAATATTTTAAAGTAGAAAGCAACGTACTTTAAATGTATGTTAGTGACATATTGTAAATTAAAATTTTGTGAAAATTTTTAATAAAAATAATAAATTGTCAAATTTAGGAAGTACTGGTAAAATTAATTGTGTTTTTTGAAAAATTAGTGTTAATTGTGTATTATTTTTACAAGTATATACTATTATCCAAATCGGAAATTATTATCGGCCAAGAATTTACAAGCCGAGGACTGATGTGTTCTCTCTTCCTGATGGCCAATTTAAAAAAAATATCGTTTTAACAAACAAACAGTAAAAAAAATAATATAGGGTGATCCATTTCGAGATACTTTTTTCAATAGCCTTTTTTGACAGATTTCGTGTGAGTCGTGTCATGCTGTCATGTTATTTTTGTTTAGTATTGTTTGGCATTTCATAATGGAAAGACTTACGCCTGAACAACTTTGTTACGAAAATTCACGTTCTGTGAGGTATGTGTTTCGTGCACTTCGCTCAACTTATGGTCAACGTAATCGGCCTACTATTCGCAACACCATCACCCATTTTGAGACACAGCATTCATAATTGGATAATATTCGACCGAATAGACCACGTCCAGCATGCTGTGAAGAAAATATAGCGGCCTTAGCTGAGAGTGTACACGAAGACCGTGGAGAGTCGATTCGGCGCTATCGTGCTATGATAACCGACTATTTGATGCCTGAAATTGAAGCTCGTGATCTGGGCGACATTTGGTTTTAACAAGACGGCACCACTTTCCACACATCGCATCAATCAATGAGAGAGAACACTTCAGTGAGCACATAATTTCACGCTTTGGGCCGGTCGATTGGCCACCAAGATCGTGTGATATCACACCGTTAGACTTTTTCCTGTGGGGATATGTAAAGTCTAAAGTTTGCCAGTTACCAGTCGAAATGCTCGAACGAGTCATCGAAAATTGGACTCAACGTATAACATTTGATAGACATAATCTTCAAAAAAAAAAATGCCAAAGAATGTTCTTTCAAATGATAATAAACATTTCCCATTAAATTTGAATTTTCTGTGTTTTTTTCTTTAAAAAAGTAGGAAACCTCGAAATGGATCACCCATTATATTACAAATTAACGAAAAGTCTGTCAAATGCTTAATCAACTTATTGATGACTTTTGTGTGGCTACAGTTGCAAATATTTGTACTTTTGCAAAAACTGTTTCCTTCTTGTATTTCCTAAATATATGTATTTTTTCGAAAAATATTATTTAATATGTACAATTTATAAATATTTTACAATTAACGAATAAATCTATATTTATTTTAAATAATTTAAAGAAACGATTAAATAAAAGTAAATAAATAAAAGTACTATAAAATGCAACAGTTTTTTTTTTTTTTTCCATATTTTATATTATTTATTGAATCTTCACTTTTAAAAACTGTGAACTAACAATAATTATCCAAATCTTAAAACTAAATATTAATTGTTAAGTCCAGCCAGTGCCAGACTGATGTTGTGTGGTTCAACTGGGACCATTATTTCCCCTTATTATTAGCGGACCAGATCCGCAGTGTCCCTCCTCCTAAGACGCTGGTGGCCGTGATTATCAGTTAAGTTACGGGCTAGTATGTTGGGGTGTGTTTCAGTTTTGTTAAATAGCGTTGACAGTGTCTAATAATTTCATCTTTGACCAGGGGTACATTCAGGTCTTTATGTATGTTGTAATTCCTAACATACCAGGGTGCGTTCGTGATCGTCCTCAAGAATTTATTTTGCATTCTCTGAATTTTCCCTATATTGGACGCAGAGGCAGTACCCCAGAGCTGAATTCCGTAGCACCATATGGGTTTCATGATCGAATTGTAAATGAGTAATTTGCAGTCCAGGCCTAGTTTAGAGTTTTTGCCAGTAAGCCAAGCGAGTTGAGCAGTTTTTAGCCTCATCTGAGTTATTTTCGCATCTATATGATTTTTCCACGTGAGTCGACGGTCAAGGTGAATACCCAGATATTTCACACATGTGTGTTGGGGTATATTCAGATTATTAATTTTAATGGGTGGACACGTCTCTTTTCTCAGTGTGAAAGTAATGTGGATAAATTTCTGTTCATTCACCTTAATTCTCCACTTATCCAACCAAGCTTCCAATTGTGAAATGTGAGTCTGTAACATTCTAGACGCTATTTTTGAGTCATCGTGGACGCTTAAGATTGCAGTATCGTCAGCGAAAGTCGATGTGTGGGTATTAATATCTAATGGCATGTCTGAAGTATAAATGATATATAACAGAGGACCCAAAATGCTACCTTGTGGAACTCCGGCTTGTATATCTTGAGGAGAGCTGAGAAAACTTTTTTCAGCAAGAGTGAACTTTCGATTTGTTATATAGCTTTTGAGTAGCTTGTGAGTATTTGTTGGTAACAAAAGTTTTATTTTAAACAGTAGACCTTCATGCCAAACCTTATCGAAAGCCTGTGAAACGTCGATAAAAAGGGCAGAGCAGTATTTTTTCTCCTCGAACGTTTTTCTGACAACAGTAACCAGCCTGTGGGCTTGCTCAATGGTGCTGTGTTTTCTCCTGAAGCCAAATTGGTGTGATGGAATACAGTTGTTTTGTTCCACATAAACAGTTATCTTTTCCATTAGGATTTTCTCGAACAGCTTTGACAAATTGGATAATAGGCTTATAGGCCTATACGATTCCACTTTTGTGTAATCTTTGCCTGGCTTGGGTATCATTTTAACGAGTGAAACTTTCCATTCTGGGGGATAGTATTCAAGGCGTATAATAGCATTAAAAATAAAGAGAATTATCTTTAATGCTATACGGGGTAACTCCAAGAGCATCCTGTTACCGATTCCATCGATACCAGGAGCTTTTTTGGGGTTTAGTTCAAAAATAGCCTTTTCGACCTCTCTCATCTCAAACGTTAATCGGGTAGCTGCTCGGTGCTGGGGTAAAATCGGTGGCAACTCTGTTACAGAACTTGTTATATTTGGCGTGAATACTTTTCTTAAATGTTCTACAAACAGATCTCCTTTTTCAGTATCATTTCTAGCCCAACCTCCGTCTAATTTTCTCAAAGGAGGCTTACATAAGACAGGTCTTTTTAAATTTTTCGTTGCACGCCATAATGAGTAATCAGTTCTTGATGTTGTATCTAAATTTTCAAGATATCTGTTTAATGAAGCAGTTCTCTTATGTTCAAGTAGCTTTCTTAATTTTTTAGTGCATTCTTTCAACCGTTCCTTAAGTTGAGGAGATCTGTGCTGTTGCCACTCTCTTCGAGCTCTTCTTTTTTCATTTAAGAGTCGTTCGACATCGGCAGACAAAATAATATTTTGTCTGTTGTGTCGGGGGGGTTTGGTAGCAAGTTGAGCAGCAAGTTTGAGATTTAGTTCAAAATTTTGAATCGAGAGGTCGATATCTTCCGGTGTTCTTAGCGGTATGTTTTCCGAGCAATGTGTACTGATAAATTTTTTATACTTCAACCAATCTGTTGTTTTGCCTGTCAGTGCTAAGTCACCAGAGGGGGGTACAATTCCTCGGGGGTTTAAAATAGTAACAACTGTAGGTGTGTGATCAGATGAGAGATCCAATAATGGTTCTACATGGACCAATTCTCTCGCAATAGACATTGTTATTCCAAAGTCTATCAGATCGGGTATTTTTCGACGATCCGTTGGCCAGTACGTGGGTTCTCCACTAGAGATCACATCCATACCCAGCTTAGGGTAACAAGCCGTGACCCCCAGAATGTATGCTTGGCATTATAGTCTCCAGCTGCCAGAAAACGCGGTCCTAATGATTCGAAAAAGACTGTGTACTGATCCTCCGTTATGGAGAATCTGGGGGGAGAATAAATTGACGAAATCACCAAGTCCCTATCGAATTCTTCAAAACATATAGTAGTGGCCTGAAGATAATTTTCGCAAAGATCACACATAAGAAAATGTTTTAATCTAGATTTAATGAGAATAGCTGATCCTCCACATGACCTGCCTCTTGGGTCCTTAGTATCATACATTGTGTACCCGCGAATTGAAAATGAACTTCTCAGGGTTAAATGGGTCTCAGAAATAAGCATTACGTCAATTTGCTGATTTCTGAGAAAATACTCGAGCTCTTCTTTATGTTGGCATATGCCGTTAGCATTCCAGTAACATATTTTCAAACTGTTCATGGTTTAGTTAACAAAGCTTGCATCAAAATAGACTGATTTCTCATCATCTCTTGCATCATATTACTCATTGAGTTTGTAAAGTTAGTAACAGTTTGAACCAGGGATTCAATGGATGCTTCAAGTCTGCTGAAATTTTGTATCTGGGGTTCAGATTGAGAAAGTGGAGCATTTGGATTGACTTGTGCGGCTTGTGGAGTTTTTGGGGACTGTGGTTGTCCTCTTAGAACTTCAGAGTATGAAGCACTGTTGGTGATAATTTGTGGGTATTGTGGAATATAAAATTCGGGTTCCAACTGTGATTTCATTCGGGGGTTTCGGGTTCTGTTTAAATTTGAGGTTTTTAATTTTAAATATACCTCACAACCTCTGTAATTAGCAGTATGGGGGTTACCGCAATTGCTACATTTCTTTTCAGTATTTACTGTCTTTGGTTTGGTGCAGTCAGCTGTGCTATGCAGCTCACCGCAAACTACGCAAACTGCATGTAGTCTACAATAAGACCTAGTGTGACCATACTCCTGGCAGTTCGTACACTGAGCAGGTCCTCGTCGCTTATGTGGTGCTTCAACTGTAACTCTATAGTGTAGCAAGTACCTAAGTTGATAAATAGGGTGTGTTTCATTTTTCTTCAACTTGATATCGCCAGGCTCTAATTCAACTCGGAAAAGGGGTTGGGGGAGCTTATCCCGGTTTCTAATATTAACAACGGACTTAACTTTAAAGCCGTTGATTTCGAGTGCCTTCTTTACTTCAAGTGGGTCATTGTATGATTCAATACCCTTAATGACTATCTGAAGACCTTTGCTGCTCTTCAACTGGTAAGTATAAACATTTTTTTTTCTGGATTCAAGAAATGATACTAATTTTCTGAAATTGGATTCACATTGAACTTGAATCTTAGTTTCAACAATTTTGCCATTTTTTATTGGAACAATATAAAAAGAGTTTTCCCCAATAAGGCTGACTAGGGTTTTAACAAATTCATTTGAATTTTGCTCTCTTAGATAGATAGGGGGAGGTCTTTGTGGTTTAGGTATCACCGGGGCATCATTATCTTCGCTTTCCAGTATGGCAAAACGGTTTTGGGATTGAGTGACATTTATTTCACCTCTACTAAGCTTAGGATAGGGAGCTGTTTTAGCCGATTTTGGGCTTCTTTTCCTTTTAACTATTTTAACATACCTGTCTAATCCAGTCTGTACCAATGGTTTGGCGGTAATGATGATTGGCAGGTCAACATTGGGTGTTGCGCCAGTTGAGGGGTTAATAGTTAAACTACTTACTGACGGAAAGTGAAGCATACTTTGGGGCTGTTTTAAGTTGTTAGGTTGAGCCATAATATTAATATCACTGTTTAACGTAGCAGAAGATGTTGTTGGTGTTTTAATAGTCTCACTATTTGTTGATATTGTAGCTGTAGGTTTTGGTGAAGTCAAAGCAGACAGCGTTTTGTGTGTTGTTGTTAAACTAGGCACTGTATTTGTTGGTACTTTTATATTTTCATGTTCCTTTGTGTTATTGGTTTTAATTTTTTCACATGAGAGTAAAGGAGAACATGAACGGGATCTCTCAATTGTTTTTGCGGTTAAATAATTTTTGTTGTAATTGGGATCACTAATGTTTTTATTAACATTGATGTTGTCTCCCTTTAGAAAAACGTAGGCATTTCTGCCATTTGCACTGAGCCTTCTCTCCTCTTGAATTATAGAGCTCATATACTCTTTTCTTTATAAGAAAGAAAAGAAAAAAAAAATAAACAAAACAAACAAGACAAATCCCTGTTTGTTAAGGGTTTTTTATAAAATGTTTTTTTTTTTTTATTTAAATTTTAAATTGAACACGGTTTATTTGTTTTTTGTAATAAATATATTATTTTTTAAGCGTCCAAGCGCTGTTGTTTTTTTTATATATTTTTACACACTAATAAGCCGATATTTTAATAAATTCACGGACCGAATAAATAACACGTCTATCCTTATTGAGAATTTACACAATGCAACAGTGAAAAACAATAACAAAAACCATCCCTTTTGTCATAATTTTTTTATAATTTTTAATTAAATTTTCTATATAATTATTTTCCGCGTATAATGAAACTTGTTTTTTTTTTCATTAAGAGTTTTTCTAAAAACAGTTGATTCCTTAAGTAAAGTGCGGCCAGTTTCGCTGTTTGCTTAGCAAATGACACTTGACGAAACTTAACGAAAAGTTTGTTATTGTCTGGGAGGTGAGAAATTCCAAGTCAGGGTGATGGTACTAGGTCAGTATAGTAAAACCCTCAAAGGGTTTGGCGTTCGTATGTGTCAGTTTTTTTTTATGACCTTTTAAATTTTTTCCTTATCCTGATGTTTTTTCGCTTGGTTGTAACATTTTGGCAAAAACGTAGTTTAACATAACTCGAGAACCACTTGTCCGATTTTGCTAAAACAAACTCAAAAAAATTTAGAATTAGAATTTCTTTAATCCGTTCATATAACGTTTTTCTTTATAATCAACAGTTTTGCCGGTAAAAATAAATTTGTGGAGAAAAAAAATATTTTTTTGCCTAAAAATTAAATTTTTTTTTTTTTTAAATTCATAAAAAATCTAAAACGGAAAAAAGGATCAAGTGTTATTAATTTCATGTAAAGTCACATAACCTATAAACAAAATGCGACATAGATCATAGAAATCGATTAACGCGTTCTGATTTTAATATTGATATTTGTTTTTATTCAAAAAAGTGTCATTTATCGTTTTTTTTATAAATTTTCCCCAATAACTCCAGACTTCTGGCCATAAACTACTAAAAAAAATTAAGTAAACATTTTTATAATTTTTTATTTTATTTATTTTAATAAATATCGCCTAGACTTTTTCGATGGTGGTTGTTCGGGACTAGTGGCATCGCATTCATCGCTATCATCAGTTTCTGAACCACACATAATGTCAATGTGTGACTCCACTGTTGGCCCTTCTGCATCTCCTGAAAATTCTTTATCATCCTTGTCTTGCCACACAAGCTTACTCCACCAGCAAATTTCCGCAATTATTGCACTCGGCGACTTTTTGCCTCTATATCTGTAAGTTTTTGTTTTGTTAAAATGAGCTTGAAAAAATAAAAAATCAGTATTACCTCATTTCAAATGGGAACTTGATGATAGCGTTCACCTTGTTCATCAGATTCGGTAGCCAATTTTTTGCTGAAGTAGTCCAGATGATGATGTAAATAATGGATTTTCAAGGACATGTGGACACCAATTTCCGAGAATGCTCTTAACATCCTTGCGACAGAAACATCGTAGTTGTTAGAACGATGCTTTCCCAATAAGCCTTCTATTACTTCTTTGATTGCCTGCCATGCATTCAATTCAGCGTCAATCAAACTTTTGTTGAATGCGTCACTTTTAATCAGCTTTCGTATATCTGGACCATTTACTACGCCTGATTGGAAAAAATTAATTTGTTAAGATGGAAAATCATGGGAAATGAATGTGATATTATAACTAACCTTCTTTAATTTTACTTTCGCTGAGTCTCGGGTAAATTAGTTTCAAACACAAGAAAACTTTATCTCTTTTGGCGACAGTTTTGATAAAATTCTTAACAATTCCAAGTTTAATATGCAGTGGAGGCAGCAATATCTTCTCCTTCGGCACTAGAGGCTCACGAATAATATTGGCCGTTTGTAACCTGCTGTGCTCTCTGAGTTTCCATCCGTGGCATGCATATTGGTCACCGGAAAATCGTGTGTCCCAATCGCACAAAAAGCACATATATTTTATATAGCCGCTTTGAAGACTGCAAAGCATTGCTACAACTTTTAAATCACAGCATATGCGCCACATATGTTTGGCGTAGTTAACCATTTTTAAAATATTTTCCAGTGCATCATATGTTTCTTTCGTTTATGTACTATAGGCGATTGGAACTGAAGGTTTTTTATTGGTCTTATGCAGTAAAACCGCCTTCAAGCTGAGTTTTGAACTGTCAATAAATAATCTCCAGTCATCTGCTTCATATTTTATTTCCATTGCGTCCATCAATTTTCCTACATCCGGGCAATATGCAGAAGTTTTTTCATCATTCACAAGGAATAAACTTTGGAGTGTTGCCTGACGACTTCGATAAGCTGTGACTTTCACACCGGGTGCCAACAAATTGTTTGATTTCAAAATGGAAGCCAGCTCTTCCGATTTATGCTGTGTTAATTCCAACTTGGCAACAATTGAATCAAGCTTATTTTGATTTATTAAAATTGGCTCATTGGATACTGATGGCTCATATGGGGGATCATCACGTGCATGATATGTCGGAGCAGTCGTAGAAGAGAAAATATCTGGGCTAGAAGCTTTTGGCAGAGGAATGTGGTCCGAATGAGGCAATGGTGTTGCGGCACTTGCAACACCAACGTAATTATACGATTTTCTTATCCTTTTTGCGGCTCCTTTAGTCGAATTGCTATGCATTCAATGGATTGTGATCTTCGCCAGGATTAGTCCAAGTCATTGGGATACCGAATGGCATACTTTCACGTCTTCTATTTTTCCAATCCATTAGACGGTTGTAGCAGCTTTTACACACTATATTTGGTACCCAATTTTCGTTCACTATAACATTTTGGTTGAAGTACATCTCGTATGTTTGAACAAAATCAGTACTGAAATTTCCCCTTTTTTTATGTGTTGAGACATATTGGCCACAGCAGTAGCAAAAGCTATTTATATCTGGCTTGCACAGTTCCATATTCTGTTCAGTTTTGTTCACTTTTAAAAAACTGGAGAAAAATCACTTTTACTGTTCGCGTTCGTCGGCACTTGTTGAATGACAAAAATCACAGAACCAGTGTGAGAAAGAGAAGAAGTATAATGACAATGCATGTTTTATGTGAACATTACAGAACCAGTGTTGCCACATCAATATTTCTCTTTTAGTACAGTAGAAAAATATGAGAGAGTTCGGCTTGTGAGTGTCAATGTTTCTCCAAATAATGTTGTGCATATCTGGAGCAAATTTTTGAAATTCATACATTTACCTAATTGTGAATAAATGAGAAACGCGTGCATCGATTTTCATGATCTATGCCTTTTTTTGCTCATGCGTTATGTGACTTTACGCGAAAGTAATTAGTTTTGGCACTTTTTTCCATTTCGGATTTTTTATGAATTTAAAAAAAAAAAAATATTTAAATTTTTAGGCAAAAAATACCTTTTTCCCTTCATACATTCATTTTTAACTTCGAAAGTGTTGCACATATAGGAAAACGGTATAGAAACAGATTAGAGAAATTGTAATTCTTAATTTTTCTAAATTTGTTTCATCAAAATCGGACAAGTGGCTCTCGAGTTATGTTGAACTACGTTTTTGCCAAAATGTTACAACTAAGCGAAAAAACATCAAGATAAGGAAAAAAATTAAAAGGTCTATACTGACCTAGTACCATCACCCTGACTTGGAATTTCTCACCCCCCAGATTGGCTGTTGTATTGTGGAGTTAAACACATTTGCTTACATGTATTCGCACATTTGCTTAAACTAGCAAAAGTATAATATAGTTAGCTCTTAACTGATTAAAACACATCACAAAACAATGTAAATGTAAAAATGTTTTAGTGATGTACTTACAATCAAAACAAATCAATACAGCTCGTTATTCGAATACTTAAAACATTTTTAACATAAAAAATCTGGTTAATTCTTCTCGATTTCCTTAATTTAGTTCGTTTTGTGTTTATATTTTATTGAATAAGTAAATCGAAGAAAATTGCATAAAAAACATATTATTTTATGTTAAAATAATAAGAACATTTTAATAGATTTGATTGCCCGGCTGAATTAATATTCGTTTTAATGCATCGCTAACCTTAAAGTGAATATGATGGCATTGCCAGAACCAAACTATAAAGTTCATTAAAACTTTTATTTGTTTAAGTGGGATTTTTGCATACAAATTTTTAACAAACGTTTGTTAGCCTCAATGTGTTTGTTAACTAATGTGAAAGTTAAAGCTATAGTAATTTATTTTTTTGCATTCGGCCCTAAATCAATGCATAAAGTAAAGCATGAAAGGAAAAATAATAACAATAAGAACCTAAAGAATCAAAACAATATGAGTGTACATTAGGGTTCTCCAACAAAAAAAATTTTTTTGAGCTATTGATCATTTCCGTCCATAGAAATGTTCATTTGATTGTAAACTCACGTCTTGCTAAAAGTTTGCATAATCGGAAATCGGGAAGTGGTGCCGGATCGGCCCTAAATTTTGAAAAAGGGATTAAAGGGGAAAATATGGTTTTTTTATTGATTTTCTCAAAAGTTGTTATATTTCAAAACGCTGTAAATTATCTTTCCATTAAGGCAATTAAAGCAAAATTGGTTGCAAAACAGCAAAGTTGTTAAAAATTCCCCCGGAAATTAATGCGTCACAGACCACTTGATCAACAAATTCGATCACAAATTGTAAAATTATTAAAATTATTTACTACAACAATATTTTTTGTATACTTTTAATTCCAATGTACTTAGGTGAAAAGTATTTTTCAACATGTGTTTTGCTAACTTGGTTTAAATTAATTCCAAATATATCAGAAATTTTAAACACTGGTTCCAAATTTCCAAGCTTAAATTTTGTTAAGGTAATTTCAAAAAATCAACGATTGGACTACAAGGTTTTATTAAGCAGATATAGGGGATTAAAATTGCCAAAATTGTAGGTATACTATTTTTTGTTTGGTGAGGGCAGCGTTTTTATTTCAGCGGAGTCCCCACGGAGAAAATATCAGTATATTTTCATCCTAGGGCCACAGACACCACAACATCACTTAAGATTTAATTTTCTGAAACAAAATAAGAATATTATTGTAAGGTCTAGGAGAATATTATCAAGCAGTTTCATCAATATACCTTCAGAAATATCTGTTATATTAATATGTTAAAAAAGTAAATATCTTCTAAAATTTGACCTTTGACCTTAAACAGCGGCAATTTAGTATGTCTCTATTTTGCCATAATCAAAAGGATTGATGTATTTTATATTGTTTTGAAATATTTTGAATTTGTAAAACAAATGGAAAACTTGCCTAAAAGCAAAATAAGTGACAAAAATCGGTGTTTTCTCGAAAAATTTTTAAAAATCGAAAAATTTATTAAAATTTTATAAAAATCCAAAAATATTTTTAAAATTAAAAAAATTTAAGAAAAAATTTATAAATTTTATGAAAATGTATAAAGTTAATAAAAATGGAATTTTATGAATTGTTGATCTGTTATATTGTAAGTGAATAGTATAGTAGGATTTTAAGATCATATCATATTCTTTTTAATTATTTTTATTGTAAAGAAACATGAAAATTTTTATTAGTAAGTTATAGAGAATAAAAATTGAGAAATTCCACTGAGCCAGCAGGATAGAATACTTAGTATTTTCGGTTGGCGCTACCCAACCTTGTCAATATCCATGCTCTTCTTCTCCCTTTGCGGTCATTGCTTGTTGATGATTGTCTATTTTATATTGAGTGTTAGGAAACAAATTAACAAACTTGTAAACAACAACACAATTAGACTAACATCAACGAAATTTAACAATTTATATTTATCCTCTATATTTTACAGTTTTTTGTTATGAACTTTAATTCTTAAAGTATCAAATAACACAGCTTATATGAAGCATTTAATATCAAATGTTTGTCTTAATCCATATTAAATCTACAACTTAATCTATGTTGATAGTTAATGAATAGACAATATTTTGAATTATATTTTGCACTGTATCCTTGTGTGTAAAGTAATGGAATTTTATGAATTGTTGATCTGTTATATTTGACAATTTTTGAATAGTTAAAATCACAAACTACACAGACAGGTTACCAGTGACATATGTCAAACAATATTTCGCGACCCGTATGGTTATTTTGGCATTGCAGTGATTTAAAAAATGAGATAGAAAAAATAAACTCCATATAAATTGTATGGTACATATTTGTTTGTATATCTATCCCTTTCTGTGTATCACTGCAATTTTGACATTTTCTTTTACTTATTTTCTAGTCGCCATTTTGATTCAATCAGCTGTTTTCTGGCTGGGTAGTCAGTGGTTTAAATTATGATACGCTTTTTACTTTTTTATAATTTTATTTATTTTTTCCAATAGTGTAAATGTATAATACAAAATAAACAATTACTCTTAAACTGAAGTTAGAAATAATTTAGAGTTATTCTTGATGTGCAACATTCTATATGCGGTTTTAGCTTTTTCTGTAAAATTATTTTAATGGCATTTAAATGAATGAAAGTTCTAGTTAGGGTACTATTTAGACAAAAGGTAGTACGATGAGGTGAAAAAAATGCTCAGAATCAATTTTTGTAGGAAAAATTCGGCATATCTCAGAAGTTTTTATAAGAAAAATTTATTAGAATTTCAGGGGTTTCTTAATAAAAAATTCTCAATTCTTTGAAAAAGTCCAGAAAAATCTCCATGTAGAGAATTCTTAGATCTTGAGGATTTTTTTATAGTATTTTTTTATGCAACTTTTTGAATACTCAACAAGTTTAAACTCAGTATTTTGTATTTTATGAAGTTATATAATTGTATTTAAAATTAATAGAATTGTTTATATATTAATACAAATTTGCATGTAATTAAACATAATTTTAATCCCAATCACCTTCAAAACAAAACAAACAATGCATTTCTTGTTATGTCATTCATCTTAGAAGGACTTAATTAATTAAAAAAATAAAAATAAAAAAAAGTTTTTGGAAAAGTGATTTTAATCCGTACCCATACGAGTACAATGGCACAATAGGTGCAAATTTTACTACATTAAGCTTACTATATTAAGCTTAAATATTAATTTTATTCACATTTAATATATTTAATTCTTTTTCACTTGAGTTTGATCCCATTTAATTTCAAGCAAAAGTGATATACATCAAATTACATTAAATTAAGAAGTGCAAAAAATTAGAAAAACGAAAAACACTGGACAAAAACTAAATAATTTTTTTTTTGTTTACCATTTCAATATATTAATTCTTTACACTCCTAAGTAATTTAAAATTTTAAATTTGAATCGGATATAAAAAGTACTTATTATTTTTTTAAAATTTCTGGTTTCATTGGAAAGGTTGAACTTTGTCATTTTAAAATGGAACACAATATAATTCATATGACTCCACGAGTGCCTCGGCAGTACTTCAATCAACATTCTCGAATGTTTCACCTCGAATCTCTTCAATGGTTACTTCGATTTCATGTTTCAACACTTCAATTGTCTCTGGATGGTTTGCGTAACCTTTATCCTTAATGGCTCCCCACAGAAAAGAATCCAAAGGGCTCAAATCATAGCTCCCAGGCGGCAAATTGATATCACAATTTCGGCTGATCATTCGATTTTCAAAAATAGTGCGTAAAATATCGATGGTTGCGTTGGCTGTTTTGGGAAACAAAAATTCGTTGAGCATGGCTCGGTAACGCTCACCGTTGACGGTAAAGGCGGCTCACAGTGGTTAAAAAGTTGAAATTAATACTGAATTTCATGTTTTCCGCTCATGATGAAATTTATTAGTTTCATTAAAAACATATTGAATATCATGTATCTGAAATGATAGGGCGATATTTTTATTACTTTTTTGTAGGCGTTTCCTCAAAGTGTGCCAAGTCTAACACACAACATTTGAAAGAAAATCCTAAAAAATAGTAAGAAACTAAAAACTCTTGGAATGACTTTTAATATCTATTGTTGTTGTGTATTTTCCCATAATTTAGGTATTTAAGATGAAAATAAAAAAAAAAAAAATTAAAGAAAAAAAATTTTTTTGACAAAAATTTGCTTTATCTTAGGAGTCTAAAAATTATTATTTTCTTCAACTTTGATGGACTAGAACTTTTGTGCGCGGTCGAGCGCGGTGCTCTACCTTATACCAAATGAAAGCTTGAAGTCTAATTTAAACAATAAAGTTAAATTCAGCTACTAGTTTTTGCTAGCCTTTGTCTAGTAAACGTTTAAATAGAAAACAAGCTACTTTTTATTGCTTATTACGCCATAGCAACCATACCTCTTGTTATAACAATGAATGATGATAAGAGCACATCTATTTTATTAGAAATTAGAGATTTAATAATCTCGCTTATCAATAATTTTGTTGTTTTTTTTTTTCTCAGAGAAATATTGAAAGTTATTTATACATATGTATAATAATAATGTTATTAAAATTCACCTGCAAATTATTTTTGTTTTATTTTATTAATTTCTCAAAATAAAAAAATACAAGAACAACTAATGCAAATTTACTTTCAAATCTCTTTATTTAGTAATTTGCCGTTAGTTTTTTTCTCTATTATTCTTTTCAGTTTACATTAGAAATTTATAAACATAAGCAAAGTTTATTTCGAGATAAGTGCATTGATTTATAAAACATGGATAATTATCAAATATCTAAGGGTGAAATTGTACATCTTTTGCTTGATTACAATAATGATGTTGATGCAGTAGTGGATGTAGTATCAATAAATAATAATTTTATTAAAAAAGATGATTTAAAAGTATTTAAAAGTTATTTAATAAAAACTTTTAAGCCGCACTTTAATCAGCGGTGGATAAGCGCTAGTCGTAATAGAATATTTTTTTTTGAAAAAAATAAAGCTTGGGCTGACAAGTTCTATACGTTTGGGGATCTTCCCGAAGATGGAGTTGAACCGTGTAGCTCTCGTGGTCGTCCAACAAAAAGCTATGAGGATTTAGGCCCTCGTGCAAAAAAAAATAAAATTAATGAGCTATGTAGCAATGTTTCGGCAGAACTCATAACATCTACTGCGAAAAAAATATGTCATGAAGAGAAAATTATTTATAAGTTTTCACCTGAAGAGGCACTAAGCCTGATTCTTGATGCTCATTTATCTAAAAACCAATACGAACTTATGCGAAATGCTGCAAAGAATATTGGAAGTGATATTTTTGAGTTTTGTATTGCTGAAGTACATTAGTACTTTGTAATAATTTTTTTTATAATAATGGTCCTCAAAAACAAAATTACAGGTGCTTATAGCAAAAAAAGAGTGTTATCCAAAAAATTTGCTGATAGAAGAAAATATGAGCAAAGTTAGTCTACAAGACTTACTTAATCATACAGCTACAAGAATATTGGAGGCAAAATCAAAAACAGAGCTAGAAGAAGTTCCTTGGCAGTTGAATTTAGTTTCGAAATGGGGATGTGATGGATCGTCTGGCCACAGTGAATACCATCAAAATTTTACAAGTGATAACACAAGCGATAAAAATATGTTTCTGACATCTTTAGTACCATTCAAAATGAAATAAAAAATTTAAATAAAACAATCATCACAATTTCTGACAAAATCTTCGAAGTAAGTCATAGTTTGGTTTTGGCAATGATTGACGGAAAGGTGGCTAACACAATAACACAAACATCATCAAATGCGGTATGCTATATATGTAAAGCAAAGCCTTCCGAAATGAATAATTTGGAAATTTTAATAATGAAGCCAGAAAGTGAGGAAGCTCTTAAGTTCGGTGTATCTCCATTACATGCTCGCATAAAATTTATGGAGTGTATACTGCACATCGCTTATAATAAAGATTTTGCTGCTTGGAGAACTAACTCTGCAACCAAGGAAATAAGGGAGCAAACAAAAAAATCATTCAAGGCAAATTAAAGTTGAGCCTGGGAATAAATGTTGACATGGTTAAACAAGGAATGGGTACAACCAATGATGGAAATACATCAAGGAGGTTTTTTGAAAATCCCAGAATTACTGCTGAAGCTGTGGGTGTAGATGAAAATCTTATTCATCGTTTCAAAGTAATTTTAATAACTATTAACAGCAACGCTGATATATGTCCGAATAAGTTTCAGCAATATTGTTCGAATACTGCCCAATTATATGTTAGGTTGTATAGCTGGTACTATATGCCAATGACCGTACATAAAGTCTTGATACATGGAGGAAAAATAATAGCAGCAGCAATTTTACCTATCGGAATGTTATCAGAAGAAGCCCAGGAAGCGAGGAATCGCGATTATCGTGAATATCGAAGGTATCATGCCAGAAAATGTAGTAGGATATCAACAAATGAAGATGTGATGCACTTACTTTTAGCTTCTTCGGATCCTTTTATAAATAAGTTTCGAAAAGTTCAAAAAAACATGTTTCATTTTAATGTTTTCTTATTATTACTAGGATTAAAAGCGTGTTTGATTTAAAACCAGGTTACATGTTAATTTTCTAATTATTTAGAAAATTGATGGGGAAAGTTGGGGTATTAGAGGAGGCGTGTGTATGGAAGATTTGGATATGATATTATTTTTAATAATCCTATGAAGTTTAGGGATTGTAGCATTGATAACAAGGGATATACGTCATATTAAAAAATTTTGTTATATGGGAAGTAGGCGTGGTTGTGGGCGAATCTCGTAAATTTTTTAGCCATTGATTTTAATTGCTACAAAACATATATATACCGAATTCGGTTGAAATAGCATAAATTCAAATGAAAATATTGCCATTTATATATTTCACTTGTATGGGGAGTGGGCGGACATATTTTATTCTTCATATATTTCCTAATGATGATAAAAAAAGCATCTGTAAAAAATTTGGATGTTCTACGATGACTCCTTCTATTTTTTTTCCATTTCTACTATGACGATAAACCACTGTGCGGCTCCTTGCTCATTTTCGAGGAAAAATGGCCCAGTCGTGGTAGTCATATGAATGATATTGTGTTTCATTCTTAAATGAAAAAGTTTAACCAATAATTTTTACATAGGGGTGTAGTGTACCCTAATACACTTTACCAAATGAATATAAGCCACCCTTATAAATTACCCACATGTATAACAACTTGACACCACACATGCATTTAGTAAAAACAACTAGTAATAAAGAATCGATGAACATTGATTTGTCAAAAGTGCAACATATGCAGTTTGAAAATTGAGTGAACTCAATTTCCCAAACTAATTATGATTGGTCACGAAATATCAAGGGGAAATAGAATAAGAATTTACCATAAGATATTTTTGTAAAAAAAGGGGCTCACAGCCCAAAATAAATCAGATTGAATCTAAACTTCAAATCGGCAATATCTGCCTTAATTTATCAATTATTCAAAATCTCCTTTTGCCCTCAGTTCCCTGAGTTCCCGGTCACATAAAATATACTAATTAATATTCTTTTCACAACACATTACACTTAACATTACATGGCGATCGTGCCAGGTCACATAAAATACACTAATTAATATTCTTTTCACAACACATTACACTTAACATTACAGGGGTATCATAGGATGGAAGTTTTCTTTTATGATCCTTTTTCATTGCATCTAAAGCCCTTCTTATGGTTTAGTGAAAAATGAGATCTTTTGATGTTCCCAAATAAATTTTGAATTTGTTATTTAGATTTTAACAGGACATCAGTAATCGAGCCCTAGCCTCATTTTCACAATCTCCCGTTAGTTTATACCTGAGAATTTAACTGACACATTTGTTGTTGTTTCCCATATAAATTTTTAGTTTTACTGTTGGTTAAATTTTAACGGGACATTCATCAGGGCTTATTTATAAAATTACTCTATTCGAAATTTTTACATCAATAATTTTTTTACTTTTTGTAGCAATAATAACTACGATTTTAAGAATTTAAAATCTTGTAAATTGGAAGTTAAAGATTGAAACAAATCACTTAAACCATAGTTATAAATGTCAAATTTATAGAGAAATATCTATGATTAATGTTTAACTTTGGTTGTTTTTAAAATATGTTACCCGTCATAGACTTGAAAAGTGTTAAATTTCATTAAAAGTCACATTTTTAGAAATTAATTCCTTAAGAATCGCTTACTTATGTAAATATTGAAATTTCTAAAAATTTAATACAATAAATTATTTAAAAAACAATGTTTAACAATTTCTAACTAAAACTGCATTACGCTCGAAATCTAGTTAGTGTATAATAGTAAACAATACCATATTTGTTGTAGTGTATGCATGACGTAGCTCAAGTACGAATGTAAACAAACTATAATTTTTCATGCATAGCTGTATGCCTTTAGTTGAATTTTATTTGTAGGTAATATTAATAAAGTAATAATAAAACACAAATATAAGGAACCAATGCATAATTGTTTGAATATCCTAGGTCAGTAATTTCTTTTGTTTAAATAAATACTTTAGAAAGAGGAGAATATAGTCCATCGCTCTATGTTACAATTTTATGACATCAATAATTTATTTAGGGCAGATGTGTTGGATTTCGTTTAAAATCATAGCAAAGCTCTACTTTAGAAATGAACCTTGGATACTTGAGTTGCACTCAAATCCGGAAAGTCCACTCAATATCAAATTAATAAGTCATTTTATATTGCTGAAATATATGGGATATTGATACAAATACATGTAAACATAACATATAATTTCAAATCTAAATGTATTTCTGACTAATTTTGAGTTATTGTGGGACTTTAGGAAGTAACTAGGTTAAGTATGATTCTCATGTTACCTATATAAGGAGAAATAAGTTGAAATAAAACAAGATTTGATTATCAAACTTCAGATTGGAGGCTTCGCATATAATTTTTTAATTAAGTGGCGAACCCGCCTTATAATAGGAAACTGTTACATGGAATGAATGTGGTTAGTATAGTTAGTAGATTTAAGTATTTTTCATGGATGGTAACCGAAACAAATGCGTTTATCGGTAAGGGTAACGCTATTTTCTATTATTTCGGTAACGTTATTTTAAGGGTAATGCTACTATTATTCGGTAACGTTATTTTAAGGATAACGATTTTTTCAGTTATATCGGTAACGGTATTTTAGAGATAACGATTCTTTCAGTTATTTCGGTATCGGTATTTTAGCGATAAGGGTATTTCCTATTATTTCGGTATCGGTATTTTAGCGATAACGTTAATTTAGTTATCTCCGTAACGATATTATAAGGGTAATGTTAATTTATATATTTGGGGATTAAGGAAGATGCGAATTGATCCGAAAAATGGCAGATCAAATTAAATCCAGCAATATATTTGGGGATTTAGAAGGATCTGAATTGATCCGTAAAATGACAGATCAAATTAGACCCAACAATATATTTAGGGATAAAGTAATATCAAAATTTATCCGAAAAAGTCAGATCGAACTGTATCAGATTAGATCCAACAATATAATATGCACGAAATCTAAAAAAGGTATACAAAATTATTAGAATTCTAAAAAACAATGCCTTCGCCAGGATTTGAACTCCATCTTCCGGAGTTGTCGTAATGTAGCACTTAGTTACACACTGCTATACATAATGGCTGACTTTCCTATTTTTTATTTTTCGTATAATTGTGCTACCACTCATCAGTCGCAGTTCTCTGGACCTTTTCCGAGGAGCTTTTATTTTATCATCTTCTACATGGGCTGATTCACCAGGGATAACCTTGACACGTTCCAGCCTCACCACAGTCTGCTTCTAAATTACCGGCTCACTCAAAAATTTTGTCTTATTTACTGCAACGACTTCCTTCTCGCTAAATTGGAACACCTCGCCTCCCAAACTCAATGTAGCTTTCATCTTTGATAGAAATTCAAGCCCGAGTGTCAATCCATCCAACACATTTGGCAAAATAAGGAGTAATATATCGACTCGTTTGTTTCCACATCAGACGCTAACATCCTCCGCCTCATTGACCCTTACTGTTGTATCATCCGCCAGTGACATCGCCACGTCCACCTCCTGTCGCTCCAACCCTGCAACTAGATCTTTTGCCAATTGCGAACTTATATAACAATGTGTTGCTCCCGTATCAATCAACGCCTTGATCACCCCTTCATTCACCCTTACTTCTGCAAACATATGGCTTTGACGAATATATGTTAACATTAACGTGCCTTTTAAGGGACTTTTACCTTGGACTCCACTATCCCTTACTGACGAAGACCCTGTACGTTTCCCGCTAGCTTTCTGCAGCATTCCACGGTACGGACGTCTTTCCGTCCACAATCCCAACAAAATAGCACTGACTGTAATAACGGAATCTACATACATGGCCCTCTTGCCGCATCGTCGGTACGCTGTCCTACAGTTGATAGGCCCTTGTATTGCTGCTGGATTTTGCTGAGTGTTTTTGGCTGGTACTGATATCGAAGCCCGATTTCTCTGGCTGTTGAAATTACTTAATTGTACTTGTGCTCTTGGTTTTGGAACAGGAAATCCTTGATCTTGCACCATTGGTGTCTCCTTTTGGATGTTTTCAAAGTCATCTGCCAGTCCTGCCAATTCGTACAAATCCTTAAATTGCCTTTGTTTTATATAAAATCTGTACCTTGGGTTAATGTTTTCACATAGCCTCTCCAATTTTTGTTCCTCACTATATGATGCCTGCCTCATGAGATCCTGAAGAACTACCATAAAAACTTTAAACGCTTCGTTTGTTTGCTGCTTTCTGGCTCTTATTTTGTCTTCCAGCTTTATAAAATAACCTGATGGAAGAAAATATCCTAAAAAATCGCATCTATATTCCTTGCATGTACTCCAGCGCTTGTTGTTGTTTCTGTACCATGAGAGTGCCAAATCCTTGAGTAATTCAGGCATTGTTCGGGGTAGTAAATCGAGGTATATTTCATAGACTTCTGCCACTTCCTCCACGCGTTCCAGAAATTCTAGTGGGTCCCATCGTATTTAAATAACCACTTTCGTACCTGTTCGAGTGCGTTCTGATACCTCCCTCGTCCCTTACATGCGTTGGGTTCCATAGTGCTTTCTTCCTTGTGTTTAGCCTCTTGTTCTTTGTCGCTGACTAAATTGCTGCTCTCCAACTCACCCTGGTTAAACACCCCCTTGTCACTTTTATCTGTGGCAAACCTGCTAGCTGTGATGTCCTACCGACTTTGGCTGGCGAAATCGATCGGCCGTGTTTTTGTTCTAAAATCTCCAATCGTCCATGAACATCCGTCTTATGCTCACCTTTTTTAATAAATTCAACTAGTTGTTTTCGGAGCTCATACATAGTGCCACCACCTTCAATGCCTAACTCCTCCATGTACGCCATCAACTCCTCCTTCCGCAAACTGTAGACCCAATTCGTTTTAACCATTTTGTGCTCTTGTTTTCTTTTTCTGCTTTGCTAGTGTTATTTTCTTGTTAACAGAATTTTGCTCCGGCGCCACTTGTAACGACTTTATTTTCCGGAGTATACTCAGCCTTTTGTCCAGGAGAAATTTTATACACGTGGTTTCGTATTTTACAATAATGGTTATTTTTGTATTCACTTCTTTGTTACAATGGTTTTGAATATTCTTAAATCTACAATTTCCGTGCCTTCGGCTGTCTCTCGGATTTTCTGTGCACGTCGTTGCTGTCTCGGCCCTATTCGGTGCTTTCGGCTGACTCTCGGGTTTTCTGTGCACTTCGTTGGTGTCTCGGCTCTATTCGGTGCTTTCGGCTGATCCTCGGCATTTCTGTGCACTTCGTTGCTGTCTCGGCCCTATTCGGTGCTTTCGCCTGACCCTCGTTGCACTTCGGATTGTTTCGGTTCTGTTTGCAAAGTCTTAATTATAAAATAGTTATCCCTTCGTGTTTATAGGGAAACACTAGTGGAAAGAAAATATATGTCCACTTCGTGTTTTCGCGCAAGCAGTGGTGGCAGGAATTATTAGATTAAGAACTCCACTTCGTGTTTTCGAGCAAACACTGATGGCCTGAACAAATAACAATCACTACTTCCACTTCGTGTCTTTATGAAACACTGGTGGCCCACTTCGTGTCTTTGAGAAACATTGATGGTACACTTCGTATTTTTTTAGGAAACACTGGTGGCCCACTTCGTGTCTGTTAGAAACACTGATGGTACACTTCGTATGGTGGAAACACTGGTGGCCTGTTCTACTTCCACTTCGTATTTTTAGGAAACACTGGTGGCCCACTTCGTGTCTTTGAGAAACACTGATGGTACACTTCGTATTTGTTTAGAAACAGTTGTTAAGGTTTAATTATAAATTAGTTGTTATGGTTTAATTAATTTTTTACTTACTGTATTTTTTCTTGGTTAGCCCAGACTTGTCCTCTTCAGCCGTCACGATAAGAATAAAATATAATTGCCAATGTCTCGCCTTTCATACCTTGCGCATGCCTATCAATTGTACAAACAACAAATGCAAAATAACAGCATCACTATTTTCATGCTGGTACTAATGCATGTCTTTGTTGTTTTCCCTTAATCCCTTGTGTTTATGTACACTTGCTAGCTACACTATGTTGTTATTATTTTTGTTACCTATCTACTTGTGTACGCATGTTAGCTGGCTACACAATGTTGTTGTTACGATTAACACTTGTTACTATGGTTTAACTGTTCATACAGGGTGTGACATTAGTTTTTATACAAACGTATCGTCACAACCTCCGGTGGAACCAATATACACAATTTCAACATTCCAGCTCTAACGGTTTTGGCAGGCTGTCGAGGGGGAGAATTTCACCCTTTTCTGTCCCTCTCCGTTTGAACCTGCATAACGAATTTCAACTTCCCAGGTCCAACGGTTTGGGAAGGCCGTAAAGGGGGAGCCTTTTTGCCTTAAAACCCCCATTTTTACCACATCCCTGGTCAAAATTCTAAAATATACCTTATCAAGGAGTAAGCATATACGTAAGCACGTGGTAAAGTGGCTAAGCAATCCCTAGCAAGCCATGTCTAGCACGCATAGGGTAACGTGTTTCCATGATCCATGGTAATTCACTCAAAGTAGATGATCTTATCTGTACTTGGACTAAGCTGGCTTTCCCATATTTGCAAGAATTGTGAGAAAGAGAGACATGTCTGAATTATGAATTAGATTATCCCATTATCTCTATGAAAGTGGCCTCCTCGTGGTATCCTCTGGGGACTGCCCTGACTATGAGGGTGGAAGCGAATTCGGGCGGCCTCGAAATTTCCAGTCCGCTAAAGGATATGTCGGGGGAATAACATGCTCTATGTTACTTAGTAATGTGTGAGCGTGCCACAACTTCAGATCCGATGGTAGTACACTCGTGCATGCTCTTCTTTGGAGTTAGGCTGGAACCCAACATCACAACATGTAATGTGTTGCTGACGTTGGTTCCATGCGAGTGATGCGGAGAGATGGGTTACTCTCTTAAAACAAAACCCCCAATTTAAGGTGGAACAACATATGCCGAAAGATGAATGGCTGGTGGGTTAGCCAGTCGCGAATATGTGGACTTGGGGCATGGGCGACACCCCATTTCAATGTAGCCTTACTGCGCTGTTTCTGGGCTAGGCGTGGCGGACCGTTTCTTTCCTTGACTACTCGTGGGACCAAAAATGAATGCACCCCATTTTAAAAATAAAAAAATTTATATGGATGAAGAGAAGAAGGAAGCAGATAATTCTTCGGAAAAGAAGGACGCACTACCTCAAACCCTACTACTGGAAGCATGAAGGATTCAAACCCCTCAACTTCCAAGGGTATAACTAGTGCCAGTGACGATGTCACTCAAAATATAGTAAACAAACCAAAGAGATTAAGTGGTGCTGCGAGGAAAAGAATGAATTTGCTTGTCCAAAAAGGTCTCGACAAAGAAGAAGCTCGAGTTAATGCCCTGGATTCTTTTGGGAAAAGAAAAAATTTCTGCGAAGAGGCAAAGGTCGACGGAAAAAACTCCTCCGGAAGCAACTTTAAAGAAACCCTACGGCTAAAAAGCAACAACAACAGCAATCCCAAAACAAACCAAAATTTAAAGATGTGTTTATGGGACAGAAGATAGCTATACTGGCGAAGGACTTTCCGAATACTGTCCTGACTACAGATCAAATGTATCAATTACAAGATTCCATAATGGACAAAGTGCTAGTATAAGAAGGAGTGATACCCCAATTTTTAAATAGCAGCTACAAAGCTGGTTTTCTAAGCTTGCACTGCAAGAATGAGGCTACGGCGGCGTGGATAAAGAAGCTGGCTTCAAACCTCAAACCATGGGCAAAAACAGATTTAAGGGCTACGAAGGAAGCGAAAGTGCCTCATTCCAAAGTCGTTGTTGGCTTTTTCCCCAACGCTGCCAATATGGAGACCGAAATGATTCTATCCTTTGTCAAACGGCAAAACGGTGGACTCAAGGTGGAGGAGTGGAGAATGCTTCGTAGACTGACACATAACACGAGTGCTATGCTGGTGATGTCAGTCTACCAAATATCTGCGTCAAAATTGGAGGAGAACAGGGGTCAGATTTAATTTAGGTTTGGACAAATCCAGTTGCACCTAAAAGATGCCGGTGATAAAGAAGTGGGGATGGATACGGCCAAGGAAGATGCGGCACCAAAAGATGATGGTGGTCCTAATGAAGGCGTGGATGATGCATGGAAAACTCCCACTGCTCCAAAGGAGAACAAGATACCACAACATCAAAACCTCCCATATGTGGGCTCAACATAGAAAAATGTAAGTTGGTTTATGACACAAAGGCGGAACGGCCAAGGGCCGCCATTTTATTAGATAAAAAAAATTCTCTTTTAATATCAGAATTTACCGATCAAGACACGGTCACTGTACTGATACAGGCCAAACAGATGGGAGTGCGCAAGGAGGTAGTTATATCCTCAGCCTATTTTCCAGGGGAAGATGGGGCTGCGCCTACGGTGATGGTGAAGGCGCTGGTGGCTTACTGTAGAGTACACAACAAGGCATTGATTATTTGATGTGATGCCAACTCACACAATGAGGTATGGGGAAGCACTGTTACCAAAAAAGGAGGTGAAGATCTTGTTGATTTTTTACTGATAAATAACAAAATGGTAGCAAATAGGGGTAAGAAACCTACATTTATAAATGCAGTAAGAAAGGAGGTCATGGATTTGACCCTTGTAACTAATAATATGCAATATATGATCATGAATTGGAGAGTCACTAACGGGGACTCATTTTTGGATCATAACCATATCCTTCTTGGTATAAAAAATTGCCGAATGAATAGGTTAAACTATAGGTCTCCGAGGGCTACTGACTGGTTTGGATATCAATCTGACCTCGGAAATAGGCTAGGAAATGATAGGATAACCATAAATAATGTAACGGAGTTAGATGCGGCAGTTGATAATTTGACTGCTGATATTATCTCCTCCTATGAGGACAACTGTCCGGTGAGGACAAAGACAACAAATAAGAAGGTAAGATGGTGGAATAAGACACTTGAGGAACTTAGAAAAGTGGCTAGGCAGGAATTTAACTGGGCTAAGACCAGCAATCACTGGTCAACGTTTAAGAGTGCCCTTACTAGATACAACAAGGAACTGAGAAAATCGAAAAGGTTGTCTTGGTAAACCTTCTGTGAGTAGTTAAAGTAGGTAACTAAGACGGCACGTATTCAAATGGCCTTATCCTCAAGCAAACAATAGGTACTTTAAAGATTGATGATGGCAATCAAACAACATCCTTTGGGGAAACTCTGGATTCACTTCTAAGAACTCATTTCCCAGGATGTAGTTTCAAAGGGGACGAGTTCACTGTCGACATGACAACGGGAGATGCGGCAAATATATTGTTGCGGAGCTTTATCGTAAGACAATTGATAACACATGAAAAGGTGGAATGGAGTATAAATTCCTTCAAACCATATAAATCACCAGGGCCTGATTGCATCTTTCCAGCGATGCTAACGAATGGGCCTGAAGCACTGATAAGGCGATTAGTGCACATTTTCAGAGCTAGCCTTGGGCTTAGCTATATACCAACCAAATGGACGGAGGTTAAGGTAGTGTTCCTTCCAAAGGGTGGTAATAAACCTGCTAACCTCCTGAAATCTTATCGCCCAATTAGCCTCTCATATTTTATGCTGAAGACAATGGAGAATATCATAGATCTTTATGTTCGTGATGAACTTCTCTTGAGAAGACCTTTGCACAGGCTTCAATTTGCCTATCAGAAGGGCAAATCGACGATTACATCCTTCCCTAAGCTAACCTCAATTGGAGACCAAATGCAGAATGCACTTAAATTAACATGGGAATGGTGTGAAAATGAAGGACTTTCTATAAATCCTACGCAAACCACAATTGTTCCATTTACTAGAAGAAGGAATTTAAATTTACCTAGGCTGTATATAAAGGACATTGAAGTACCATTCAAAGAGGAGGCGAAATATTTAGGAATAGCCCTGGATAAATCACTCACCTGTAATTCTCATCTGGAGACAATAAGCAAAAAAGCCGTAAAATTAATTTGGGCTAGTAAACAACTCCAAGGACAATCGTGGCGCTTAAGCCCAAAAATATCGATGTAGATATATAAACAAATAATTTTCCCCAGCATATTTTACGGATCGGTCATATGGGGGGAAAAGACAACACAGAAAACAGCTCAGCAGAAGCTATCGAAGATTCAAAGACTAGCATGTCTGAACATTACAGGTGCAATGAGTTCGACACCAACTGCATCACTGGAGGTGATTTTGAACATGGTTCCTTTGCACCTCGCGATACAGGGAGAAGCTACGAAGCAAGCAATCGAACTCCACAAACTATTTAAGTTCAAAGAAGGTGACCATAAAGGCCATCTGAAGATCCTTAACGAAACCAGTTCCATAAAGAACATGACACTATGTAGTGATCAAATAAATCCAGTGATTGAACTAGGAAGAGAATACAAAGTTCAAATCCCAACAAGAGAAGAATGGGAACTTGATCCCCCATGGTTTTATGAAGATGAACAGAAGTGGTATTCTGACGGATCCAAAACTTTTAGCGGAGTTGGAGCCGGTGTATACGGACCTTGGTGCAGAATTCACATACCTATGCTATCTATACAGCAACGACCAAACTTCTGGAAAGGAATCTTGTGAGAACAGAGATAAACTTAATGTCGGACAGCCAGGCTGTAATAAAGGCCCTGAAAACCCCCATCTGTCACCATTGATCAGTGCTAGAGTGCCATAAAGCCAACTGGCGACCAATAATAAGGTAACACTTATTTGGGTACCCGGTCACAGTGGGCATGAAGGCAATGAAAAAGCTGATGAACAAGCGAGGCTAGGTGCGGAACTGCCATTTATAGGCCCGTGTCCTCAATTTGGTTTCACGAAATATGACATCGGATCTGATCAAGGCGAAATCCGTTGAATATTGGCCACTATCAATCTAATTACATCCTAAACAAAATGGGACATGATCGAGATACGACATGCAGATATTGTATGGAAGATGAGAAGACCATGGACCATGTAATGGCTAAATGTTCTGCCTTTGCATACCTACGATT
The DNA here is from genome assembly GCA_949748255.1 of Eustalomyia histrio. NCBI lineage: Eukaryota > Metazoa > Arthropoda > Insecta > Diptera > Anthomyiidae > Eustalomyia > Eustalomyia histrio. The sequence goes on along the minus strand of OX456523.1, from coordinate 162,399,716 downwards.
TATCACATTTGGCAGACCTGATATCATTGTACTGCTACTCAAGGCTGCACTGGAGAAAAATCTGAGGAAAATACTAGAGGATGCACAATAGATCTACTTGGTCGCGGTGCTGGAGATGAAGACTACTCAACCCAACTACATCATAAATCGTAAGCACATACTTACAGGAAGGCGTATTTCAATTTGCTTAGGGAGGCCGTAAAAGGGGAGTTTTTCCCCCTTTTCAAAAACTCCGAAGAAATTTTCAAAAACTCCGTCTTAGCGGATGACTACGCGGGAAGGGGAACCCACATACCAAATTTCAGCTTCCTAGCTCCAGCGGCTTGGGCTGGGCGATGTTGAATCAGTCAGTCAGTAACGTTATTCCTTTAAATATAGAGATATGTTACAGTCCCTTGTTACCCATATATAATTATATAAAGTGTTATATACAATTTTATATGATATAATACATACCATATCTTATCATATAAATCTTACATAATTTTATAAAGATCCATATATAAACAGATATGGTTATATATGACAAAATATAGGGTCCGCCATCTAACGCTTTTTTTCAACTAGTGCTTATTTCGTGAATGGTAACACTTAGCTTATGTCTGATTTGACAGATAATTAGTTTTATGCTTCCGCTGAGTGAATATGGTTGTGTATACGCTTGAACAACGCTGGGAAATATTGCGACATTACTTTGAAAATCATGGTAATGTTGCAGAATGTCATCTTTTCAATGTCACCTTTTCAGATGAAGCTCATTTTGATCTTGGCGGGTATGTAAACAAGCAAAATTATCGCATTTGGGGCAAAAAAAAACCCGCACGCATAGATTGAAAAGCAGATACACCCAAAACAAGTCACTGTTTGGTGCGGATTTTGGTCCAGAGGCATAATTGGGCCATTTTTCTTCGAAAAAGAGCAAGGAGTGGCCGTTACAGTCAATGGCGATCGTTATCGGGCCATTTTGAACGAAATTTTGTTGACAAAAATTGAAGAGGAGGATATTGGCAACATTTGGTTTCAATAGGACGGCGCTACGTGCCACACAGCCGAAGCTACACTCGATGTTCTGCGCCCTGTTTTTGAAGATCGCATTATCAGCCGCAGAGCTGATGTCGTTTGGCCATGTCGGAGCTGCGATTTGACACCGTTGGACCATTATTTGTGGGGTGCCGTCAAAGATAAGTGTTACGCCGACAAGCCAGAGACAATTGACGCTTTAAAGGACAATATTCGTGAAGCCATTGGTGAAATACAGCTGCACACAATCGATAATGTGCTTAAAAATTGGACCGATCGTGTAAGCTACTGCATGGCCAGCCGAGGCAGCCATTTGAATGAAATTATTTTCCATTATTAACCGGAAGGATTGTACTTTCAAATAAAAAAAGAAATTTGAGAAAATATTCAGTAGTTTTTTTATAGCATTTAAAAAAAAAAGTTATTTGGCGGACCCTATATAAGGTAATTTTTAAAAAATGTATGTAATATATATAGCAAAATGCCAAAATCGACTTTTTGCGAAAAAGAACTTTTTTATTGTTATAAATGGTTATTTAGGGCTTCAGCAGCATTTTTTGTTTTGCGACTATTTCATAATTCCGTTATTTACAAAATTACCGTTATTTTTAGGTTATTGGAGAAAATCTAAATTTTGATCTTAAATTTCCAGAATTCGACCAAATGATGTTTTTCAACTTTGTACAAAATATTTGCATATAAAGGGTATTTTGATGCATTTTTCAATAAAAATGAATTTTGACCCATCCAGCGGCAATAATTTGTACTAACTATATTCAGCAATTAGAAAGGTAATTTGAATACCTTTCCAACAAAAAAATGGGTTGAAAAATAACCGAACAGGAAAGAAAAGAGCTCAAAGATAATGAAATAGTTTCAAATATATATTAAAATATGTATGTAACTTAAATTAATCATTAAAGTTGTGTACGTACTTACATTTTTAGTTTTGCGAATAAAATTTTAGTTATTTTTATAGGGGAAGTTTCGGCTCAGGTAGACCTGTTGATTGACCCCTATAACTTCCGGCTAATTCCACAAATGACCCCACTTTTCCTAAAAAAACCCTTTGACTGCTCCTAATTTCCGGGTCTCCTATGGGAGGTTCGTCCTTGGGTCCTATGGACGGAATAATCGTCGTAATTAGCTCCCACTCCCGCCCTGATCAGGTAATAAATAGGGTACATTACCCCCCCAAGGTACCCCTGAAGGTATCTCCTTCGAATGTTCTAGGGAAGGTTTCGGCTCCAGTAGAACTATCGATTGACCCTTATAACTCCCGGTTGGGTAAACAAATGGCCCCACTTTTCATAGGTAGGGCCTATGACCTTGACAAATCTCGGTAATCGATTAGTGGGTCCCATACGGGAGGTACGTCCCGTATGGGAATAATCGTCGAAATTAGCCCTTTCATTTGCCCCACTCCGCCCCTCCCCCCCCCCCCCCCCCCAATGGTACATTTAGGTACCCAATATCTTCCACTACGTTTTTTGGGGGTGCCACCTGGAGGTATCTCGTTGGAATGTTCTAGGGAAAGTTTCGGCTCCGGTAGACCTGTCGATTGACCCTATAACTCCCGGATAAGTCCACAAATGATCCCAGTTTTCCAAACAAAACCCTTTGACTGCGCCTAATCTCGGAAATCGATTTCCAGGTCTCCTATGGGAGGTACGTCCTTGGGTCCTATGGTCGGAATAATCGTCGAAATTAGCCTTTCATTTGCCCCCACTCCCGCCCTAATCAACCCAAAAATAGGAAAAAATTCCAAAATGATTTTTAATAGGCTTTAATTTTTTTTATACGGCACAAATTGGGCTGAATATTATGCCTTGAAAATCATCATAGTTGTTGATGACTATAATATCTAAAATTCTGCGGTGGTGCTTGAAGATTACATTCCTACTTCAAAAGTTATATGTGAATGTAGGTGAAAAGAACGATTTTTTTAAATTTTTTCGCTTTTTTTAACATTTTCCAAATTTTCTTATAAACGAAAAACGCACCACCCCAAAATCTAAGATTTTGAAGTCTTTAACAACTGTGTTAAATAGCAAGACATAATTAACAGCCCAATTTGTGCCGCGTTAAATGTTAGCAGTAGTTTTTTCTTACTTCCAAGTAATGTTGTTGCTATTTTTTTTCTCAGTGTATTATTGCAACAATATCCGAAAATGGAAGATTGCTACCCAAATTAACTATTCAACAAATAAAAACATTGATTTTGTAGCTGTTAACATAAATAATGCGTTAAATTCATAAAAAGTTAAACAATCCAAGTTTTAAAGGCCACTCTAAATTTCCGTTTTACAACAAGTGAGGGACACTCTAATTAGCAATTAAGGTACCTGACTTTGCCCCCGAAGCATTAAAAATCATTCGGCATTTATAGCTTGAAAATGAAAAAATTAATTTTTTTTGGCATATTCCTAAATATATAATTATATATGCTAATGCATACTGAGATATGTATTTATATATAATAACCCAGCAAAAATGAAGCTGCCAAAGAAGCAATAAAAGCATCACTACTATGGCAAAGGCATCACTTCTTTTCTGATGGTTTCATCGATGAATTTAACATTAGCGTGTCATAGGATGGAAGTATTTAAATGTAGCTACTAGCATTACTCATACTTTACTCTAAGGAAGCAAGGATAATACAATGATTAGGTATTCTGATGTATGAGTGGAAAATGTATATACTTTGTGGTATTTAAGTTTTGATGAAAATTTAATTCATAAGAATGCAGAAAAATAAGTTAAAAGAAGCGAAATGTATGCTTTGATATACAAATACTCTTTATTAAAATAAATAAATAATTCTGAATTAGTGAAAAAGCATTTTTGAAACATTTTTCAAAAATTTTAATGAATTCCAAGACAAATTTTAAAATATTTTTGGATAATTTAAAAACTGGTTGCACAATTTGGAGACATTTTTAGACAATTTTAAAATATTTTTGAACAATTTTAAATAATTTTTGCACAATTTTAAAACATTTTTGGGCAGTTTGAAATAATTTTTACACAATTTTAAAATTATTTTGATAAATTCTGAATTAAAATTGTGTAGTGTTAAATAATAAACAAAAATACACAGATTGCGTCGTCATAAATATATAAGGCTGAAAAAATGCAAATGACAGGCCAGCTAGTTTCAATTAAGGTTTAAAAAAAATCTGTTTTTCTTGACATTTCAAAACTTTTATAAAAATTGTTAAACTGCATAAATTCTAACCCTCATGAAATTTTAAACTAAAATATAAAAATAAAAAATGATTTAATAAAAAAAATTAAAAAATTTCATCAGAACTATTTTTTCAATTTGAATAAATGCTTTAGATTCAAAAAATATACGATATACTATAACATATGCTTTAGAAGTAATGAAGAGTGATTTTTAGAGATACTCATCGGGTTTATATCCAGATCACTGCATTTGAAATATGAACACATGAATTGTTTTGGAAGTGCCTTAGAATAACACCAAAAAATCATAAAAGAATGTCAACTGAAGTTTAGGAAGCAGTGAAAGAAGTTAAAGTCACAGAATTACTACATTTTTTTTTGCTGGGAATATATTATTAGATAAGGCCACATATGATTATATCTAAACTTTCTTACTCGAGTGTATAGGATTTTAAAGCACATTGTTTTCATTAAAAAAAATTGGGTTAAGAATTTAAAAGACATAGAATTTAATTTTTTTAAAGCGCTTAACTTTAAACTGTTGTCTTTAAAATTCTACAACGAATTTTTTATTAAATAGTTACGAAATATGGGGGTTAAAAAGTTAAAAATAAGGAAAACCCTTAAATTGATCCTACAATTTTTTTAAACAGTTTAATTTTAAAGTGGGAATATGATAGAGTGGTAAATTATAGAGTATTTAGAATTTTACAACTATAGACCAAGGTGCTTTAAACTCCGTACTTTTGTGAAGTATTTTCTTGTCAATTCTTGACTTCATGCAAACTTGTTAAGATTTTTCTAAAATTTAAATTTGTTTTTTCGCTTCAAAACCCTACATACGATTATAATTTTATTTAGTTATCGCACAAGTTAAAAAAAAAATAATAATATTTTTATATGTATCCCTACAATCTTTGGTGATAGGAATTTTTGAAGATTTTAAGACATTCTGGGAAAATTTAAAAAAAAGGCTTGAGAATGCTGTAATCCTGGTTAGGTAATTTTTTCACAAGTATTTTGTAGTATTTTGCAGAAAACATTCTAAAATGTTTAATAAGATACAAAAATATTCCCATTTCTGTATGTTTTTGAACTGATCGGTAAGATTTTATATAACACATAATTTTGCGAGAAAACTTTTGAATTTCTAAATAAAACAATTTCAAAAAACTTCTTTTATTTTCAAATTATTTAAACTAAATTCAAGTACATGCTTATATGGGTTTTCTTTAGTTTAACCAATCCCTTGTCTTCACATTCAATATAATATGCCATGAAATTTGAAAATTACACACAAAAGAACAATCAATCATCATGGAAAAATTTATTGCATTTGAAGACACCTGGAAAATAACATCATAACTGTAGACATTACTTAAAAAAAGTGTGCCCACAGTGTTTACTATGCAAAAAGCGTTCGCAAAATTAACAATACGACTTAAAGTAATAAAAAAATGTATCTTTTTTTTAGGGGTAATGTTATTTTCTATTATTTCGGTAACGTTATTTTAAGGGTAACGCTATTTTCTATTATTTCGGTAACGTTATGGATAACGATTTTTTCAGTTATTTCAGTAACGGTATTTTAGGGATAACGATTTTTTCTGTTATTTCGTTATCGGTATTGTAGCGTAACGGTATATCCGTAACGGTTTATCCGTAACGGTATTTTAAGGATAAAGATTTTTTCAGGTATTTCGGTAACGGTATTTTAGGGGTAACGACATTCAGTTGAATGGGTATTGAATCGATAAAGGTATTTTAGCGCTATTGCCTGCCAACCCTGGTATTTCTTATAAATTTTCATTACCTTTTCGTCATAATCTTGAAGATATTTTAGTTTAGTTCTGTATTAGTTTTACCATTTATTCTATCATTTATTTTACGGAACCTTAGAGATTTTTTGTTTGTTATATTTAAATAAAATACCAATGCATTCTAGGAATAAGGGTGAAGGATTATATTTAAGGTTTAGGTTCTATGTCTAAGCGACAGATAAAGTAAATAGTTATTTATGTCTAAGCGATAAAGTAAATTGTTGTTCAGGTTTTATGTCTAGATAGAGTAACTGGTTGTTTGTTTGTACATTGGGAACGGTTTATGTTTTATGTCTAATCAACGGACAGAGTAATTAGTTGTTTATGGTTTAGGTTTTATGTCTGGATAGAGTAACTGTTTGTTTGCAGCCGAAGAAAACGATGTTAGTAAGTGATAATAACTGTATCAAGAAGACAGTAAAAGCTGTAAATGATGAAATTGGAAAATTAATGAATTACAATCGAGGTACATAAGAAGTCTAAGGCAGGGTTGGAGGTAATGAAGATGGAGCTTCAAAACAGATGTCATAAGCTTGACTCCAAATTTGATAAGTTGGAGGAAGAGGAGGGTATAAATACGGAGGCGTTCGAAATGTGCGTGAGCTGCATTATTAAGTACTCACGGAGATAGGCGAGAAAGTGGACACTGAGCAAGGTTCATCAGCTCCACATCCAACGATTATATTTCGGGAAATAAGTATTCCAGAGTTCAGAGGGGATCAAGCGCATAGCGTTCTTTTTCTGACATATTCGAATCAGTGGTTCACAAAAACAATCGCATATGCAAGGTAGAAAAGATGTACCGGTTGTGATCAGTGATCAATTGATCGATCTGTTTATATAACTTAGACATTCTAATTGTATGACTAAAATGTATAATATTGAAAAGTATAATTACTATAATATTTATATATATATATATATATATCAGCTTAATCCGGAAAATTTTAAATATTGTCTAAATTTTTTTTTCATCTATTTTGATTGGAAAATTAGGCAATATTTAACTTTAACCGGATTGGACGAGCCTAAGATTTCGACCTAAATTTAAAAAAAAAATTTTTCACAAAGAACAATATTTTTGGTATTACTAATAAAAATTCTAAAAAAAACGTATTTTAGACCTACCCTAATGTACATTTACCATTTATGAAATGTGTTTCTACAAAACCACCCCCTTTTTATAAATAAGAAACTATTTTGTTTTAATTATGAATACACTCATACACGTTGTTTGTTGTTTTTTCTGATTTATTCTACATCAAAATAATTATTGTTGGCTGGAATGAACAGAACAAAATCAATGGTATAACAACGGCCGATGATTATAAATCAGTGACACAACAATTTGCACGTCGGTTGATTGATTTAAAATCATCAACAAATATGTGTGTTGGAGTATATTCAGCGTTTGAACGCAAACACATATTTATTCTTGTGTTGATTGCGTATAAACGTTTTGCAATCAGAAAATGCAGTTCTCTATATATATATATATATATATATATATATATATATATATATATATATATATATATATATATATATATATATATATATATATATATGTGCACAGCACATGTTGCGGGGACGGCTTTTCGTTCCACAAGTTACTATGAAGACATTTTGTTACTTTGGGGACTGTCCTTAAACTTTTCGTTATTCTACTGTTTACACTGAAGACATTTTACTAGATACAGCTCATATTATAGGGACTTTTTTGGCTGTATATACAGATGTCTTCAAAGTATGTGCAATGAATATATATATATATATATAGATTAATGTAAAGTTTGAGGTCAGTCTCCAAAGAATCAAAATGTCTTCATAGTAACCTGTGAAACGAAAAACCGTCCCCGCAACATGCGCTGTGCACATATATATATATATATATATATATATATATATATATATATATATGCATTGCCCATACTTTGAAGACATCTGTATATACAGCCAAAAAAGTCCCTATAATATGCGCTATATCCAATAAAATGTCTTCAGTGTAAACAGTAGAATAAAGAAAAGTTTAAGGACAGTCTTCAAAGTAACAAAATGTCTTCATAGTAACTTGTGGAACGAAAAACCGTCCCCGCACAGCGCATGTTGCGGGGACGGTTTTCCGTTCCACAAGTTACTATGAAGACATTTTGTTTCTTTGGGGACTGTCTTCAAACTTTTCTTTATTCTACTGTTTACACTTAAGACATTTTACTGGACACAGCGCATTTTATAGGGACTTTTTTGGCACATTTTATAGGGACTTTTATGCATTGCGCATACTTTGAAGTCATCTGTATATACAGCCAAAAAAGTCCCTATAAAATGCTCTGTATCCAGTAAAATGTCTTAAGTGTATACAGTAGAATAAAGAAAAGTTTGAAGACAGTCCCCAAAGAAACAAAATGTCTTCATAGTAACTTGTGGAACGGAAAACCGTCCCCGCAACATGTGCTGTGCACATATATATATAAATATTGTTACGATTTTACCCTTTTTAAAATCGTTGATTTACTTACCTTTTAAATAAACCGAGTTCTTTCTATATTGCAAATAATAAACACTGTTTGAATTTATTTATAGCTCTATTTATTTATAACCGTTACAAAAAAATTACAGAAATGCACTTTAATAGCACACTTTATTTACACGATTTAGATAGACTAAGCGTTAGTCACACTTTAGTTCTTCACACTCTGCGTTTTTACTTATAAACTGAAATACTGCGTCACCGAGTACCAGTATTTATATGAGTAGTCAGGTATTTTAGTAATTTACAGTTTATTACGACACTAGATTTTTCCAGCTGTTAAAATTAGTGTGAAGAAATTTCTAGGTGTAGAAATTTCGTGTACCACTGTCGCCCACTTAAGCCTGTTCGTCCCGAACAGACATAGCTATTCCTTTTTCATAGTTGGCTAGTCGTTCCAGATGAACAACCTTCATTTTTGACCTTGGCCTCTGATCTTTCTATATTCTATATACCACATCATTCAACCTTTTAACTACTTTATAGGGTCCGTCCCAATGCGTTTGTAGTTTGGGAGATAATCATTTCTTTCGTTGCGGGTTAAAAAGTAGAACCAGCTGACCCTCATTAAATCCTTCAGAATTTGCTGCCCTATCATACCTCGCCTTCATCTTATCGCTGACTATTTTAATTCGATTGCGTACAAACTCATGAAGCTCGTCAAGGTCTTCTTGTTCCTGGGAAGTATTATCTTTATCTATAGCGGCGGGCTTAACTCCAAATTCTAAATCGCCAGGCAATTTAAGTTCCGTTCCGAAAATTATTTTTGCAGGTGTCCGGAAGGTGGAATCGTGAACAGCCGATCTCTATGCCAACAGAAATTTAGGGATGTGTTCGTCCCAGTCCGTCTGATTTGCACTGTACCACTTTTCTTAAGTATTCCTCTGAAGTGCGATTGAATCTTTCGACCATACCATCAGATTGTGGATGCATCGGGGTGGTTCTTGTCTTTCTTATTCCATACAACTCACACATTTCCTTGAAGATAGCAGATTCAAAATTCCTTCCCTGGTCAGAGTGCAATTCTAATGGAACACCGTAGCGGCACACACAGTTGTTCACAAATGCGCTTATTATCGTTCTGCCTTCCTGGTTCGGTATAGCGTATACCTCAGGCCATTTACTGAAATAGTCGAACACCACAAGAACGTAACGGTTTCCGGGATCACTGACAGGGAAAGGGCCTGCTACATCCATTGCTATCCGCTCAAATTAGGCATCCGAGTTGTATTGTTGAAGTTGCCCACGACTTCTCCTTACTGGTCCTTTAGCTGCGATGCATTGCGCGCAATTTGCTATCCAGTCGCTTACAGCTTGCTGGCAGCCGATCCAGTACAATCGTTGTTTTAATTTTTTAGGGTTTTCGTAAAACCGGGATGACCACCACTGGTACCGTCATGGAACTCTTTTAATACTTCATCTATTTTGCTTGACGGCACCACAATTAGCTTTGGCTTAGTTTTGCCATCCGCACTTTCTCATATACGGTATAAGCAGTGATTAATTACCCGTAGACTGTTCCACTGGGCCCAATACGCTTTCATTAGCGGACTTTCAGCTGATATTTGTTCACGGGTAGACCTCATGTCCTCTGCTTTGGCTGACATAATTTTTGACAGTATGGCATCATTTTGTTGCGCCGCTGACCAGGCTTCACTTGACTCGATATGCGTTAGTCTTTTATCAACGATGCACTCTTTTCCTTCAGCCCTCGAACAATGTTTGCACTCTAAGTTACAGGGGCGTCCGCATTGCATTGTTTTATGTCTTTCCTGTGCTCGATGCTGAAATCATAGATTTGAAGTCGTTCAATCGAACGAGCTAGCTGCCCTTCTGGTTGTTTAAATTGCAGCAGCCACCTTAGTGCAGAATGGTCGGTTCTTAGTTGAAAGTGCTGACCGTACAGATACTTGTGGTAGTGCTTTACACATTCTACTGCCGCCAAGAGTTCCCACCGTGTTACGCAGTAATTCCTTTCGGGTTTCGAAAGTACTCGACTGTAATAGTCTATGACTTTTTCGGTGCCATCCTATGCCGTGTCCGCTTGCATCGCTATCCAGCACGAATTTTTCCCCGGCCACAGGATATCCAAGAAGCGGTGCCGTGCATAATAACTCCTTGAGCCTTAGGAATGCTTGTTCTTGAGCTTCACCCCAATGAAATGGTCGCGCCTTCTTAGTCAGCTCATGTAGACTAGCATCCACACTGGCAAATGTTACCTTGTGGTGCACCGAGAGCGAGCCACAGTGGTCTACACCTGATATCATGAATGGCCTTGTTGGAGTCACTCTGGTGGCGGGTAAGTCTCCCATAACTTGCTGCATTAGGATCGGTCTTGATTTTGTACATCGGACACAGTGTTGGACGATGCTTCTGGCTATCGACTTACCCTTGATGATCCAAAACTGCTGTCTTGAGATGGCTAACAGGGTTAGTGGACCGCAGTGGTGGTTGTCGATGTGTAGCATCTTCATTATAAGCCTTGAGATCGGGTCATTGTATGGAAGGAGTATTAGGTGTTTTGCGTTGTATGAGAGGCAGCCTTTCCCTACCCTTATAATGCCATTCACGTTCAGGAAAGGAGATAAACCACTTATTTGACTTGATTTTTCGATTTCACGCCCTTTCCTTAACTTGTTAAGCTCAATTTTGAATTCTGACGCCTGAATGGCCTTTATGATTAGGTTAGTTGCTGAAGTGAGTTCGTGAAGGGTGAGTGTTTTGCTTATTGGTCGGGCGGCTTTAGATGTCTTAGCATTTTGGATGAAACGAAGTGTTTATGCTACCACCCTTTGAAGAGTCTGGAATGAGTCGTAATAATTAATTTTGTAGATTATCTCTTCCAATCCAGGTGAAGTGGTAGATAGAGCCGTTACAGGGTTTAGTTTGAATTCTTCGGAATGAAGAGGTGATTGAGGTTTATTAAATTATTTAGGCCACACCTTTTCACTGCATTGAGACAGTTTTTCTGGGCTTATACCTCGAGAAATTAGATCAGCTGGATTTTGCTTCGAGCCAACATGTCTCCACTGGATGTTTGTTGTTTGCTCTTGAATCTTGCTTACCCGATTGGCGACGAATGTGCGAAGTGACGATGTTGACGATGTAATCCAGTGAAGAACTTTTTATGAATCCGACCATAGGTATGTTGGAGTGTTTTCAGCTCGTAATTCCTTTTTTACTCTCCTGGTAAGTTCGGTCCCAAGGAGAGCAGCGCATAGTTCTAATCTTGGTAAGGTTACCTTCTTTAAGTGATTTGGAACATAGCAATCTGACTATGATTCGATTATCCTTCAATTTGTAACCTATGTAGACTGCAGCCCCATAAGCTCTTTCTGAAGCATCACAAAAGTGTGTATTTGAGTGTCTTTTGAGACTTACCCATTAAAAATATGTATCTTAGTAGATAAATTGTTTATATGTTTAAAGTTTTGCCGGAATGACCACCAATAGTAATAAATATCTTCTGGGAGTACGTCATCCCATGCTAGTTCTAGCTGCCATAGCTGTTGGATAAACATTTTTGCGGCAACTACTACGGGACCAGCGACGACCAATGGGTAAAATATCCGTGCCACATCTGATTTTACTGTTCTCTTTGTGATTCCTTGGGTTTCTTGGATATCTGCTATCAATGTTAATCCCAAGATTTTTGTGCTTTGATCGTCGAAGTCTAGGTTTAGCTCCACGTCTTCAGGGTGTATTCCAGACAGTAGCTGTTGTTAAACTGTCTGAGCCACTCATGCCATCGTCGACATAAAAATCGTATCTTTAGCGCCCAAAGGATATTTCTCCATATTTTTGTCTGAGAGCTGCTGTAGGCATTTTGTAGCTAAGTATGGGGCTGCAGACGTTCCATAAGTTACCGTATTAAGCTTCTATGTTTGCATTGTCTCAGTCGGATCCCTTCTCCAATACATGAGTTGCATATTTCGGTCAGCCGGATCAACCAGAATTTGCCGACATATTTTTTCGATTTCGGGCAGAAAACAAATCTGGGCAATCGAAATCGTAACAGCATGCCAAAGAGATCTCCTTGAGTTGGAGGGCAAATGCTTAGTATATCGTTAAGAGGGAGACCTGTCGAGGATTTTGCTGACGCATCAAATACAACTCGAAGCTTCGTGGTCTTACTTTGTGGTTTCAGCACACAGTGATGGGGGATGTAGCAATGGGGGTCATTCACTTCAGAAGTATCTATGCGAGTCATGTGGCCTAGCTTCTCATAGTGGTCCATCAAATCAACATATTGAGCCTTGATGTCTTGGTTTCTTGCTAATCGATGTTCCAGGGCTATAAATCTTGAAAATGCAAGCTTTCTTGTGCTGCCTAAATTACTTGGGTCTTCACGAAATGGTAGTCGTACTACGAATCGACCTTCAGAGTTTTTTTTTGTGGTTTAAACGAAGTGTGTTTCGCATCGCCTTTCTCCCTCCGTGAGAGTGTCATTTGACTCAAAACCATCTATTTTCCAAAAAAGCTCGATGAGTTCGTTTGTGTCTGGGCTGCCTTTAGTATTTATCGCATATGTTGCTGATAGAATGGAGCCTTGTCCTAGCCTTCCGCTAACGACCCAACCGAGTCTATCAATGTTGTTGGGTTTGTTAAACTCAGGATCAGCTAATTGTATATTTTCTGGAATTGGCCAGGATGTGCAATTGATTCCTCGGAAGGTTGAATTGGAATAATGTTGGAGAGTACAAACGCTTCTAGTCTTGTGCTGAAGTTGGTTGAGGTGGAATGAAGCCCTACGTTGATTTGTTCTGCGTGATTGACTGCCGACACCTTCGATGCATAGCGATGTTTCTGTGGGCGTGATGGACAATTGATTTACTAGTCGGTTTGTCACAATGTTGATTTGTGAGCCTAAATCCAATATTGCCTTGAAAATACCAGATTGCCCGTTATTGGCAGTGATTTTTACGCGTGCTGTTGCTAGCAGGACGTATCCTTCCCGGGCCCCAGCCAAATGAGCCGGCGCTACTGTTGATGATGTTGGTACATTGGTCTCTGGTGTGTTACTCACAGAGGTCACCTTTTTTAATGTCGATGGTGCAGTGTTTGTGTTGATAAATTTCCAGGTGAACTAGCGTGTTGTGCCTTTTCTGACATTTTCTGCAGTAACTTGTTGTGCAAAGTCTTGCTATGTGGCCAGGCTTGAAACAGTTGACACATAGTTGCTGCTGTTGAATCCATTTTCATCGCTCGGGAGCTGACCTTGATAAAAATTGTTTGCAATGATACAACTGATGATTTCCATTGTCGCATAATTTGCATGAGTATGTATCTTAAGACGTGGTTGCTGCTGAAACCGTTTTTTTTTTGCGTGTTTTGAATTCGACCGACTGCCTCTAGTGACTGGAATCTAGTTTCTAGGAAACCCAATAGCTCTTCTAAAGATGGTAAAGATTTGGGAAGCTGTATGGACTGCTTATACAGTACATGCGTGCCCTGGTCTAGTTTTTAATCAATATAATGACTCCTATTGGATCCCAGTCGATTTATTGATATTCAAATTGTTTAGTGCTGCAATGGATTCGCGCGTCGTATCGTGCAGCCCTGTTATAGCTGCAGCAGAGGAATTTTCCGGTATTTTTTGCTGGCCTAACAATTTATTTATAATACTATTTGTTAGAATTCTTGGATTGTTAAAGCGGTTTTGAAGTGTATTCCATGCCGTCTCATAATTGGTTTCAGTTGGAGATAAATTTTGTATTAGTCTTGCAGCCTCACCTGTTACATTTTTTTAGAAACCACATTTTTTGTATGGTTGGCATTGCCTTTTTGTGTATCATTTCGTTGAACATGTCATAGAATGGTTGCCAGCTCAGATAATTCCCATTGAATTTTGGTATTATTACTTTGGGAAGATGATGCGGGTGGGTATCTTGATTAATTCTTACTTGGTTAATAGCTTCTGGCGTCAAACTAGCTTCTATGTCTTCAGTTTGCATTATCTTCTCCGTTATTTCTGTTTGTTTTGCCAGAAATTGGTATATATCGTACTCGATATTCTCCGTACAAATCTTATCCTGTAACTGTGTATAGTTTTCATTTTGTAATCGACTTCCCTTAGTTTTACGTCAATCTGCTGCCTTGTATATTGAACACCTATGGATAGCATATCGTCCAATGTGCTGAACACCTATGGATAGCATATCGTCCAATGTGCTGATAATTTTGGATATGGTGGCGTTCTGTATGTTTATCAAATTGTTCATTGTTGTCTCCTATGACTGTTTCCCAGTGATGCCTGAGTTGCTTGCTTGCATATTTGATTGTTCCTTTATAATTTGAATTTGTTTTTGGATGTAGTCATCAGCCTCTCTAAACCTTTGACCCACAATTCTTCGAGCTCCTTAGATTTTCTTTCATAATATTCTACGGATCTCCTTTCTATAGGTGTCTTCCTTATAGTACTAATCGCCCGATTTATTTCTTCCGCCTTTCCGTCTTGTATCTTTACAAGATCGTTTAATGACGTCATTTTGTTTTATAGCTCTGTGATACTGTTGTTTGTTTTGTTGAAAAAATTTTTTTTTGTGTTGCTCATGCACTTCTGCTTGTATAGCTTTTGCTTCTTTGCTCCAAATTCTGAAGGGTTCACCAATGTTTGTGGTGTTCCCCCCTTACCTCTGGTGGGGGGAAACTTGAAATAACTAAAGACTCTGGGGTCACCAATGTTTGATTGTATTAAAATTATTACGTGCGGCTATAATATAATTCAGTTCAAACACATAAATTTAAACTGAGATATTATTTCCCTTAATTGTCCTCCAAGCACTTTAACTTGTAGAACGCTAACAGATTCAATCAATAAATTACTTTAAATGCCTTATAGTAATTGAACTCTTTCTTTATTTTTGTTCAAAAAAAAGGTAAAAAATAAAGTAAAGCGATGTTATATCAGCGATAAAACTGAACTTATGTAGTTCATTAACATTAAGTAAAATAATAAAAAGTAAAATTAGAAATAAATGAATGTTGATGTGAATTTTAACAGGTCCCTTATTCCATACAACAAAAACGGCTAGATATATGTCAAATCTGACTTCACTATTCGATTCTACAGGAAAACTTAGGCCCATAAGCTTTTATTTAGTTTTCAGAATGTTCCAGAATGCAATATTAGAGTTGTCCAAAAAAGTTTTTTTTTTTATAATTTATAATTTTAATAGCAGTTTTTGGAAATGGGTGATCTTTTATTATAAACTTAAAAAAAAAATAGACGGATTAAAGGTAAATATGTATATTTTTATTTTAATTGATTAATCTAACTGTTTACAATATAAACTTTACATATTGTCCGAAGATGTTCGATCGTATACTAAACATTTGTGTCGGTTTCTCTCTGTCCTTAATCTAAATCCAAAAAAGAATATTTTTGTAACAGCTTCAACTGTTGTATCTGAAATTGAGGCCGGCGTTAAAAAGTTAAGTCTGCTTCCTAAGCAGCGTTATTACATGCGTAATAAAATCTTAGAACTCTGTATAAACTTTCGAAGTGTTAAAAAGAATTTCCAACCAAGCTGGTTGGTTCAACACGTTCAAAGATTCTACGACCAGCTACTTTCCACCTACTTAGAAATTTGAGAGAGCAGCTCAAAAGAAAGGTGTAAAATTCATTGACAGTGAAATGGAACTAGAAGAACTTCAAGTAGAATCGGACAACGAATCTAAAGATCCAAATTGGTTACTTGCAGAAGCAAAATCTGATGTTTCGACGTTTGTTGGTATTAGTCCGAATATTACAAAAAACAATGTCGTTCTTTCATATGATACAACAGCAGCAAATTCCGATCTAAAAGGTGGTGCAGCTTTGTTTAAAAATTAGTTTTGAAGCAAGACCGAAAGATTTACATCGTCGACCATGTCGTCTCCATAAGAAGGAATTATGTGTGGCAAATCCTTTTAAAGAAATTGTCATTAAAAGTGTTGGCGTCGGAATTCCAATATTTGGCCAATTTCGAAAATGGTTTAATCAAAACCGTGATTTAAAAATAACACCGACGTTCCATTCGAAAACAGCTAAACGGATTCTTAAAAAAAATCAGCAAACATCAATAGACTTTTATGTAGAACAGATCACCATGCTTGGTGGCTCTCAAAAGTGATATATGTACATCTTTAAAATTATGTTATATAAACAACATTTCAACATATCTAAAGCCTTAGTGGAACAATTTGAATTGATGCTTTTATATTTTATCACAGTGTATTTAAAGTATTGGTTTACGTGCGAGTCAATAATATATACGGCAAAAAATGATTTATATTTCTTGATGGATCTCAAAAAGTTTTCACAAATTAGTAGAAAATATTTTCCCTTAATTGCAAGTAGTGCAACATGTACTCAATTACGACATATGTATTACTTAAGTGAAAAAAATGCCATTTTTTCAATATCTGATGAAAGAATATCCGTAGGATATACTCATCAAAGTCTTTAGGGCTAACTATATTATACTTTTGCTAACTTAAGCTACTGTCAAAAATTAACGAAAAGTCTGTCAAATGCTTAATCAACTTATTGAAGACTTTTGGGTGGCTACAATGTACTTTTTAAACTTAAATACTTAGTACACGTAGTTGCAAACATTTATACTTTTGCTAAAAATGTTTTCTTCTTATATTTCCAAAATATATGTATCTTTTCGAAAAATATTATTTAATGTGTACAATTTTAAATTATTTTACAATAAACAAGTAATTCTATATTAATTTTAAATAATTTAAAAAAACAAATGAAAACATAAATAAAAAAGTACTAAAAAATGCAACAGTGCTTGCATCTCAATCGAAAAACAAATAAAAAACCCACCCCTTTTGTAATACATGCACGTTTGTTTTTAAACATATTCAATTAAATTTTCT
This sequence comes from Eustalomyia histrio, assembly GCA_949748255.1. NCBI lineage: Eukaryota > Metazoa > Arthropoda > Insecta > Diptera > Anthomyiidae > Eustalomyia > Eustalomyia histrio. The sequence continues at coordinate 162,382,283 of OX456523.1, read as the reverse complement.
ATACAAATATTTTCTGCGTACATTGCAATTTGTCTTTTTTTTTTTTTTCATAAACAGTTTTTCTAAAAACACATGATTCCTTAAGCAAACGACACTTGACGAAACTTAACGAAAAGTTTGTTAAGTACAATATAGTCATACACATTTGATTACATGTATTCGCACATTTGCTTATGGTAGCAAAAGTATAATATAGTTAGGTCTTTAGGCAGTAACAGTCAAGATCAATTTACACAACTGCAAACAATTGATCCAAATTTAAGTCCTTTGCAAACGATTTAGAAGAAGAAAATAACCTATGCACGATGTCTACAGTGGACGAAAACGCAAGAGACTTTGTACAGTAGATTAATACAACCAACCAAAAAAGATTTTATTGAAGTAGTGTAATGTACGGGTTGATTTTTACCAGTGGGAATGTATGTCGTTCTATGCCTTGCTGGGGTGGGTCATCAAAAGTCATACCTTATGGAGGTTTTGGTCGATGTTCCTTGGAAAACCACCAGATTACATAATTCCACACTGCTGTACTCAGGTGAGAAGAGGTCGGGTGGGACTCGACTAAGTTTAACGACTAGCAAAAACAGTGGTTGGTGGGGTTCTTTGACCTTTCCCGCCTTATAACCATTACAAATTTTATTTAACGAGTCCCTAACGCCATTAGGAGGAAATCAAAATGAAATGGACCTGTATTAGTATACAACAACAAAAAAAATTATCTAAATGGTTCTATTGTTTTCTAAAAACTAAGTGAGAAATCTAATTGTAAGTTCTTTTTAAGTTTAAGGATAGCAGATGTGGTTGCTTCCTTCTGCCTCATTTACCCGCCCTACCTATGTCCTTTCGGCATTAAAATTATAAGAAAGAACCCAAAAACAAATGTATCCTACATTTTACCGCAAAGGAAAACTCAAATTAAATTTAGGCCGACATTTTTATGTTGATTTTTTTCATTAAATTCATTCATCAATCATTTTATTTTGAAGTTAAGTCTCTTAAAATCTAGACTAAAATTTACATTATATCGTTATATTTTTTTTTTTTAAATCTTATAAAAAAAAATTAATGCTAATTTGATATTCCTATTTTATTCAATATCAGTTTTTAATTTCACAAGAGTTAACATAATACAAAAATTGCACAGATAAATGCGACAAACGCGACGGTTGCAAGGTGTAAACTAAAAAATGTTTTTTCCAAATATAAAAGTGACAAATTTTTTTCCACAATATAACACGCAAATCCAATACCGAACCTAAAATATTTAAACGGTAGTGTAAGGTGTATTTTATTGTTACGAAGTGTAAATCAAAACAAAATCGGTAAAGTATTATTAAAACCGCGATGTAATTAAATAGGGGGCATTAATAATAATCGGGTAAAGCTTTCATAATTTTTTTTTGCCACCTTTTTTTTGGAAATATTTGTTTTTTGTTTTACATGAATGTGTTTTAAATAAAAATTATAAAAATTATAAATTTTATAAAAATAATAAAAACAAAATTGCTTTGCATATATTATTATAACGTATGTAAACTAGAAATTGGTAAATTTTAAACCATTTTGACTATATTTCGTTAATAATCAAATAAAATTAATAATGAAAACTGGAGATCAAAGCATTTTTGATTGGTCATAAAAAGCAAACAATTTTTTTTAAATAATCTTGAAATCTGCTTTTCTTTATATATTCAATAAGTAGTTTATAATAAATTATTTTATGTGATCAATAATAAGAATTGTTATCCACTGTAATAACAACCAATTTCAACAGAGCTTTCAGAGATTAAGCAATCATTCCAAATAAAATTAAATAAAATAAAACCAAACTTACATTCGAACGATGAAGGCCTCCATAGTTGATGTACAGTTGTCACAATTGGTGGTGTTGTTGTTGTTGGGTTTTTTTTTGGGATATTCTCTTTTGCTCTCTATTGATCAATACTTTTTATAAAATTTCTCATCAAAACACATTATTTTTATTTTGTTACAATTTTTGTTTTAGGTTTTTTTTTTTTCAAATCACAGTGCATTGACTTTAGACAAAATTAAGGCAAAGTTATAAATAATCACAAATCTGTTTATTTTGATCAAAAAAAAATATACATATTTTTTTTTTCATAAATTTTTCTGGATGTTTTCTGTGATATTCTAACTTTAATTAAAACTGTGATATTTTATCTTTATTTAATATTTTAACCTTAATTAAATCTGTGCTACTGTGACATAGATTGAAGAAGTCATATTTTTCCAACTCAAAATTCAACGGAGATATATTTTTATTTTTAACTTAATTTGGTATAAAAGAATTTTACTTTGTTTTCACTGTGATATATCTTTCTTCTTTAGATTTAAGCTATTGGGTTTAATTACTGTGATGAGATGTTTATATGGTTTTAAGCGAAATAAAAATTTTAATTTCAAAACGACCATTTTAACATTTTTAATTTAAGTAAATTTACACGATTTTATGTTTTTTTATCTTAATTCTTTCTTTAATTTTTTCCCGGTTGTATAGATGTTAATTTAATTTTTATTTACTTTTTCGTAAATTTGGTAATCGTGATTTGTACCGAACCGTAACACTATGGTGTAACAAAACGTTTATTTGTGCAATAGATTTCTTTGTTGTAATATTAAATTTTAGGAAGTTTTTAATTTAAAATATAACTTTAAAACAAAAGTAATGATTTTAAAATTGTTTTTGTTTGTTAAGTAATATTTCGTGTAATTTTTTTTTTTTTTTTGGACTTTTTCACATACCGATGCAAATTTTTACCGATGTTGTAATTTGGAATTTAGGATTTCCTTAATTAATTTATTATTATGTTTTTAGTTCCTTTTTGAATAGCTGATTTTTATAAAAACAAACTCTGCACTAGTTGAGATGTTACTGAAGAACATAAATTCAAATATAACAGCATTTCATGTGGTCGCTGTACTAACCCAAAACTGCTCTCTAATCGAAAAACTTAGGAGGTTTTTACTTTACAATTAACATGAGTATGGAATTCCGATTAACCGTTAAAAGATCTTAATAGAATTTCCCTGTAAATATTTTTAAAATGTTTCGCAAAAGTTAGAATATTTTTGTTTTTGGGCAAAAATAGTTGCATTTTTCACATTTTACCTATAAATGGTTGGGCCTGTTTTCCAATATGTTTCCTTCCTAAACTGGTGGTAATTTTTCCGTCAAACAGGATGAGCTTTTATTTGACACAGTCGTTGGAAACTAAAGATCCCAATCTTTGGTTAATGTGACTAGAAATCTCTGAATTTTCGAATAATTAAAATCAAACAAATTTTAAATTTTTATGGGAACTGTACCTTTAGATAATTGCTTTAGCTCAAGCGGTATGTTTATAGATGTGTTGCTCCAGAAGATTCAAACAGAAAAGGATTTTAAAATGCGCTTGTTCAGCCTTTTAAACCAAATTCTAAAAAATTTAGCAATGGCATGATTTTACGGTAAATTTCCAAGTTTTTTTATTTTTTTTATCTATCTACTTTTATCAACTCGTTTGTCGTTCAATTCAACTTAAGCCACACCCACTCATATGATTTCGAAATAACCATTTATAAACCTGTATGTTATGGAACATACTTACGAGTTTTAAAATAACCGTTAAACTCAAACTAAAAATTTCAAAATTTTCTAAACAAATTACAATTTATTTAACACCAAACGAAAAAAAAAAAATTTTGAATATAAAAAAATAAATATATAATGAAAATGGTAGGATCCCACATTACAAAACTGGATAATTAGTAGGACTTTCCAATCAGAATTAGCCGGAAGGGATTATTGCCTTATGTCTTTGGCATGATATGTGCCGGTTTTACCATCGTTATCTTCTAAAATATAATAGCAATATCCTACTTTTGACTTGACTTTACATTTTATGAACATTGGCTCAAGTTTTGCATTGAATTTCTTCTCTGCATCACTTTGCGCGAAATTTCTTCGGAAAACTGCAGACCCTACTTCAAAAGAGATGGGTCTAGTTCGAAGGTTATACTTATTTGAGTTGGTCTCATATCCCATTTTAAAGTTTTCACGAATTTTGTTTCTAAGCAAAGATAAATTATCATCGCGTTCTAAATTTGTTACCGATTCGTCAAGAGAATTTATGGATCTTAGCAATTTAAATGAAGATTCATGGGTGACCATGTTGAAGCCATATAAAGCATGATAAGGGGTACATCCTATTGATTGGTGTAGTGAATTTCGCAATGCGCAGCTTATTGATGTTAAATTTAAATCCCACTCTCTCTGATCCTTCTTGATATGCTCGAATTGCCGCTATAATGGATCTGTTCACCCGCTCAGAAGCGTTGCTTTGGGGGGAATATAGAGCAGTATAGATATGATTAACTCCATATTTGGTCAGAAAGGAATTAAAATCGTTTGCTTTGAACTGTGAACCATTATCACTTATTACAAGTTCAGGTACTCAATATACATGAAATATATTTTTTTCCAAGAATTCTGTAATAAGATTGCTTGTGAATTTTTTTAAAGGACAGAGCCAATGAAATTTAGACAAATTATCTAATACGATCAATAAACCAATATATCCCTTCTTACTCCTTGGGTATGGTCCTAGAAGATCAATATATACCCTTTGAAAAGGCCTTTCAGAAACCGACATTTGTCCCATCCCAGGTCGCAATATTTGATTATTAGCCTTAGTTGTTTTACATAGCTCACATTTTAAGATGTACTCTCGTACAGTAGTAACTAAACCTGGCCAATAAAAGTTTCTTCGAATTAATTCAACAGTTTTGGCTATTCCTCCATGAGAAGCTATAACCGAGTCATGGAACCTATGTAGAATATATGCTTTAAAGCTTTAGGAATCCATAATTTCCAAGAGGATTGATCTTGCTCTTCGATTCCTGTACTAAATTTGGTTCGAATATAAATATAATTATCTACAATTTTTAAATCTGGAAATTTTGATTGATCTTTCGAAATTTTTTCTTTGAGACTAACATAATCTTCATCTGAAAAATGAGGTGAATCTAAGTCTATCTCTGGTTCTATTAGTTCTACAGCTGCAAGTTCTCCTTCATAAATTCTACTTAACGCGTCTGGCACGACATTTTCCGTGCCCTTTCTATGAGATATTTTAAATTTATACCCTTGTAATTTAAAGGCCCATCTGGCAAGTAAGGATTTTTTAACACGGGAGCTGTCGTTAATAATTTTTTTATTTTATCAAATGCTATTTGGGCTGAATCTGTCCATTCAAATTTCTTTTTCTTGGATAGGACCTCTGTAATTGGAAATGTTACGTCTGCAAAATTTTCAATAAAACGTCGGTACCATCCAGCTAATCCTAAAAATCCGCGCACCTGTTTCAACGTTTTCGGTGGGGGCCATTTTAAAATGGAACTAACTTTATCTGAATCCGTGGAGATACCTCCGTCTTCTATAACCTAAATAGTTAACCCTTCTAACACAAAACCTGCTCTTGTTAATGTTTAATGTAAGATTGGCCTTGCGGAACTTTTCTGCTAACCGTACGAGGACTGACAAATGACTTTCGAAAGTGTCCGACACAACACAAACATCATCCAGGTATCCGAATACACAATATTTCAGATCAGGCAAATTATTTCGTCCATAAGACGGCACATCGTCTGTGGGGCATTACATAACCCGAATGGCATCACAGTAAACTGGCACAGCGGACGCCCTGGAACAGTAAATGCTGTGAGGGGTTTCGAGCTTTCGTCTAACTCAATTTGCCAACACGCATCTTTGAGGTCTATTTTATAAATAATGTTAGCCTTTGGCAATCTTGCGAATATGCCCTCAATGCTAGGTAAGGGATATGCATCTTTTCGTGTTAAATCGTTAAGTTTTCTCGCATCTAAACAAAGTCTTACTTTTCCTGGTTTTATTACTAATCTCATAGGAGAGCTCCAGGGACTGGTGCTTGGTTCTATTACTTTTAAGCTCAACATCCTATCGATTTCTTCATACATCAATTGTTCAACTGCGGGTGACACTGGGTAAAATCTTTGCTTTACAGCTTTTGCCTCACCTACATCGATTTCATGTTTTATTAACGAAGTTCTACCAAGTCCTTGTTTCTCAAAGTTGGGAAACAATGACTTCACAATTTCGAGCTGTTGTTTTTGATAACTATCTAGGAGAAATAAAGGTTCTTCTTCTTCCTTTTCTACCTTATTTTCATTATTTGTGATAATACCAGAAACAATACCGGATATCAAACTAAAATTTTTCCAAAAATCTATTCCTAGTATGAGACGACAATCAAGAGTTGGAACAATATAAAGTATAATCTGTTTTGTTTCATCTTTATAAGTCATGTCTACTTTAATTTCACCAATTACTTCCTGCATTTGTCCATCTGCAGTTCTTACAGAAGACTTGGTTCGTGCAAAACCTGGTAATTCTGAAAAATCTTCTCTCGCTAAATCATGACCAAGGCAACTAATATTTGCGCCTGTATCAAGCAAACCTAGTTCATTTTTCCCTAAAAATTCTACCTTCGCATAGAGTCTACCATCTTTTTGGTTACTGAAAATTGATGATATAAATAATCGTTTTACTTTTCTAATTTTTTTATAATAATTACGCATTCGCAAAGTAGAACGTCGATATTTTTTTCGGGTCTAATTTAGAGTCATTAAATAGTTTGTCCCGAATCATGATATAATTACGAAGTCTTTCATGATATGGAATAATCTTGTAGGGTTTTTTGCCCCTTCGGTTTACTTCAGAGGTTTCCAAAATTTTTAAGTTACCGTTATCAATATGCGCTTCCTCTTTTGAAAAATTGTCAAGCTCACCAGCGAAACTACCGGACAAATTTATATATGAAGATATTTCATTATTTTTATTCAGGGGTATGTTAGAATCATTATTAGCTTTGTTGCAATCAGCACCGTGTTTGTTGCTTAAGTTTTTTATGTTTCCAAAAGAATCGTCATTATCAGGTTCGTCACAATCATTGTTATTAATTTCAAAATCATTTTCGGGTGCATTAATAAAGTCGTTTCGAGTGTTTGCAGAATTTACATGGTAAGGAACTACTTGGGGGTCATTCTGTTGTTTTTGAACGCACCCCTCGAATGGTTTTCCGAGAGTTTTAAACAATTTGGGCACTGTGGCTTATAAATATTTTTCATCCCACAGCCATAACAAAATATTTTTCTTTCATGAAGGCACATGTCCCAGCAGTGACCATCTTCGTCGCAATTCCAGCATTTTATAACCCTTTCGGGCTTAGAAAGGCATTTACAGAAAATTGATGAAAATCTTCCAAATCATTTTTAATGATATCAGGCATTTCTTCGTCACCATAGAAATCAACTGCCGCGACTCGACGATTATTATTAAAATGCATCATATTTCTTGGGAACTGAGTTCTTTTGAAAGACTCTTCATTAAATAAATTTTCCCGCATTTGACAAAGTTTTCTCAAATGGGCTAAGGAGTTAATAGAAATATATAGCAACTCATGCCGCACTTCGAGGCGTAAATTTCAAATAATAATTTCTATAAGCTCTGTCTCATCAATACTACTAGGTAATCTGTCAACAATTTCAATAATTGAATCATAAAATAGTTCAAAAGTTTCAGATTGCTTTTGTTTTCTATTTCTTAATTCTTCTCGTAAATCAAAGCTTGTACGATGATCTTTATATTCTTCTCGCAAAGCAACGCAAAAAGAATCCCAAGTAATATTTTCGGCTCTTTTGTGAAAACGCCAAAACCATTCTCTGGCTTTGTGAGTAAGTAAAATATGTAAGTTTTTACAAACGAATTCAAAATTGCCATTGAAATTATCTTTAGTTAAACAAGAAATTCGATAAATAAATTCTTCGCAACGCAAACCTTTAAGGGACCCATCAAAATGGACATGCCAGTTTTGAATTATGGATGTTACTTTTTCCGGATTTAAATGATAAGTATTTGAAAACGAGCTTTTTATTGGAGGAGTTGAAAGAGAGTGATTGTTTAACATATTTGGATTATTAGAAGTATTATTTCGATTTTGGTAATTAATATTCGGATGCTGTATGGATATTGATGGAGCTATTTGGAAGGTATGAGATACTTGAGTTTGTGTTTCCGGGGGATTGCTATTTAGATTAGAGATAACTCTACTAACTGTTGCTTCTATCATTTGTGATATTTGATTCATATTAATATTATTATTGTTATACCGATTTCCGCTATAATTTCTATTAGGTCTACCTCTATTAGATCTATTTGTCGTATTATGAGAAGTATTTTGAACGTAAGATGTATTTGAAACATTTGGAGGGAAATCTTCAAAATTAAGTAAGGGTAACTGATCTGTGTTTGAAACAGTATCTTTTAAGGGTTGAACGTCTCTATTGTTTGGAGAATCTCTTTCATTATTAGCTTCATTAGTATCTTCATTTGCACGTATAAGAGTATCTTCAGAAGGAAATAAAGCTGTGCTTCGGGTAACACGTTTAGTAACGGACCCCTGTCCACGACCACGACCGCGAAATGAACTTGCTTTAGGAGACTTTAGAATATTCGATCCAGGTACATATAAATCTTTGCTGTGAATTAATTTTTTACAGTTAGGGCATTCTGTAGAAGATTTAAGCCAATTATGAATGCAGTCTTTGTGAAAAGTGTGGTTACAATTGGTTTGTAAACAATTTGCTGTTAAAGACATAACTCCTTCGCAAAGCGAGCAAGCTAAACCGACAGTTTTCTCTACCGAAGCCGCTATATTTTCGTCACTATTGGTAACAACCATTGTGTTGAAAATATATACAAAAAAAAAATACAAAAATAAAAAATTTATAAAACTGATGACAAGCTTAAAGCTTTCTAATTTTAGTAAGTTAGAAAATAGAAAAAAAATTAAAAACTGTTTTCGAACAATAGAATTTTCTAAAAAAAATTATTTTTTATAAATTTTTTCTCTTTATTTTAATTGGTTTATACAATATTTCATTAAAGCGTTTCCTTTAATTTGGGTTAAAATGTAGGCTACAAAAAAAGGTTAAAGGAACAAACTTTTAGATTCAAGAATAAACAAAATTTAGTTATGTAAAATATAGATTTGTTTATGTTTTCTCGATTTTATAATGCCTGCCATAAAAATCGTTTAGAGGACTTAAACTTGCGATAAGGAACAACATTTAAGTTATCCATCCAAATATTTTTAAAATCAAGAAATAATAAAATACGAAAAAAATAATAATCTTTTTCAATGAATAAATTAGATTTAAAGTTCTGTAAGAAGACAAAAAGGAATTTCAGAGAGCCAAACGGTCGTATACTACTTGTTCCTATAGTCGACAGGTAGCCGAAATCCAGTAATTGACTAAATTTATTTTGACTCAACAGACACAACAAAAAATCCATTTTAAATATCGAAAGTTTGCAAGGAATTTAAAAAAAACAGATTTATTATTTGTGCAAACAGATATACTGCTACACTGGAGACCCCAAAAGAATCAAATCATTAATATATGACATGAGTCTGCAAACCGTGGTGCCCCACGTTGGGCGCCAAAAATTATGTAATGTACGGGTTGATTTTGACCAGTGGGAATGTATGTCGTTCTATGCCTTGCTGGGGTGGGTCATCAAAAGTCATACCTTATGGAGGTTTTGGTCGATGTTCCTTGGAAAACCACCAGATTACATAATTCCACACTGCTGTACTCAGGTGAGAAGAGGTCGGGTGGGACTCGACTAAGTTTAACGACTAGCAAAAACAGTGGTTGGTGGGGTTCTTTGACCTTTCCCGCCTGATAACCATTACAAATTTTATTTAACGAGTCCCTAAAGCCATTAGGATAGCAGATGTGGTTGCTTCCTTCTGCCTCATTTACCCGCCCTACCTATGTCCTTTCGGCATTAAAATTATAAGAAAGAACCCAAAAACAAATGTATCCTACATTTTACCGCAAAGGAAAACTCAAATTAAATTTAGGCCGACATTTTTATGTTGATTTTTTTCATTAAATTCATTCATTAATCATTTTATTTTGAAGTTAAGTCTCTTAAAATCTAGACTAAAATTTACATTATATCGTTATATTTTTTTTTTTAAATCTTATAAAAAAAATTAATGCTAATTTGATATTCCTATTTTATTCAATATCAGTTTTTAAATTTCACAAGAGTTAACATAATACAAAAATTGCACAGATAAATGCGACAAACGCGACGGTTGCAGGGTGTTAACTAAAAAATGTTTTTTCCAAATATAAAAGTGACAAATTTTTTTCCACAATATAACACGCAAATCCAATACCGAACCTAAAATATTTAAACGGTGGTGTAAGGTGTATTTTATTGTTACGAAGTGTAAATCAAAACAAAATCGGTAAAGTATTATTAAAACCGGTCTCATATAAGCATCTCTTTCACACGCGATGTAATTAAATAGGGGGCATTAATAATAATCGGGTAAAGCTTTCATAAGTTTTTTTGCCACCTTTTTTTGGAAATATTTGTTTTTTGTTTTACATGAATGTGTTTTAAATAAAAATTATAAATTTTATAAAAATAATGAAATCAAAATTGCTTTGCATATATTATTATAACGTATGTAAACTAGAAATTGGTAAATTTTAAACCATTTTGACTATATTTTGTTAATAATCAAATAAAATTAATAATGAAAATTGGAGATCAAAGCATTTTTGATTGGTCATAAGAAGCAAACAAATTTTTTTTAAATAATGATGCTTAATCTTGAAATCTGCTTTTCTTTATATATTCAATAAGTTGTTTATAATAAATTATTTTAAGTGATCAATAATAAGAATTGTTATCCACTGTAATAACAACCAATTTCAACAGAGCTTTCAGAGATTAAGCAATCATTCCAAATAAAATTAAATAAAATAAAACCAAACTTACATTCGAACGATGAAGGCCTCCATAGTTGATGTACAGTTGTCACAATTGGTGGTGTTGTTGTTGTTGGGGTTTTTTTTTGGGATATTCTCTTTTGCTCTCTATTGATCAATACTTTTTATAAAATTTCTCATCAAAACACATTATTTTTATTTTGTTACAATTTTTGTTTTAGGTTTTTTTTTTTCAAATCACAGTGTATTGAATTAAGGCAAAGTTATAAATAATCACAAATCTGTTTATTTTGATCAAAAAAAAATATATATATATTTTTTTTATTCATAAATTTTTCTGGATGTTTTCTGTGATATTCTAACTTTAATTAAAACTGTGATATTTTATCTTTATTTAATATTTTAACCTTAATTAAATCTGTGCTACTGTGACATAGATTGAAGAAGTCATATTTTTCCAACTCAAAATTCAACGGAGATATATTTTTATTTTTAACTTAATTTGGTATAAAAGAATTTTACTTTGTTTTCACTGTGATATATCTTTCTTCTTTAGATTTAAGCTATTGGGTTTAATTACTGTGATGAGATGTTTATATGGTTTTAAGCGAAATAAAAATTTTACTTTCAAAACGACCATTTTAACATTTTTAATTTAAGTAAATTTACACGATTTTATGTTTTTCAATCTTAATTCTTTCTTTAATTTTTTCCCGGTTGTATAGATGTTAATTTAATTTTTATTTACTTTTTCGTAAATTTGGTAATCGTGATTTGTACCGAACCGTAACACTATGGTGTAACAAAACGTTTATTTGTGCAATAGATTTCTTTGTTGTAATATTATATTTTAGGAAGTTTTTAATTTAAAATATAACTTTAAAACAAAAGTAATGATTTTAAAATTGTTTTTGTTTGTTAAGTAATATTTCGTGTAATTTTTTTTTTTTTTTTGGACTTTTTCACATACCGATGCAAATTTTTACCGATGTTGTAATTTGGAATTTAGGATTTCCTTAATTAATTTATTATTATATTTTTAGTTCCTTTTTTGAATAGCTGATTTTTATAAAAACAAACTCTGCACTAGTTGAGATGTTTCTGAAGAACATAAATTCAAATATAACAGCATTTCATGTGGTCGCTGTACTAACCCAAAACTGCTCTCTAATCGAAAAACTTAGGAGATTTTTACTTTACAATTAACATGGGAGTATGGAATTCCGATTAACCATTAAAAGATCTTAATAGAATTTCCCTGTAAATATTTTTAAAATGTTTCGCAAAAGTTAGAATATTTTTGTTTTTGGGCAAAAATAATTGCATTTTTCACATTTTACCTATAAATGGTTGGGCCTGTTTTCCAATATTTTTCCTTCCTAAACTGGTGGTAATTTTTCCGTCAAACAGGATGAGCTTTTATTTGACACAGTCAAATAAACTAAAGAAACTAAAGATCCCAATCTTTGGTTAATGTGACTAGAAATCTCTGAATTTTCGAATAATTAAAATCAAACAAATTTTAAATTTTAATGGGAACTGTACCTTTAGATAATTGCTTTAGCTCAAGCGGTATGTATATAGATGTGTTGCTCCAGAAGATTCAAACAGAAAAGGATTTTAAAATGCGCTTGTTCAGCCTTTTAAACCAAATTCTAAAAAATTTTGCAATGGCATGATTTTACGGTAAATTTCCAAGTTTTTTTTATTTTTTTTATCTATCTACTTTTATCAACTCGTTTGTCGTTCAATTCAACTTAAGCCACACCCACTCATATGATTTCGAAATAACCATTTATAAACCTGTATGTTATGGAACATACTTACGAGTTTAAAAATAACCGTTAAACTCAAACTAAAAATTTCAAAATTTTCTAAACAAATTAGAATTTATTTAACAGCAACAAAAAAAAAAAATTTTTGAATATAAAAAAATAAATATATAATGAAAATGGTAGGATCCCACATTACAAAACTGGATAATTAGTAGGACTTTCCAATCAGAATTAGCCGGAAGGGATCATTGCCTTATGTCTTTGGCATGATATGTGCCGGTTTTAAAATCGTTATCTTCTAAAATATAATAGAAATTTCCTACTTTTGACTTGACTTTACATTTTATGAACATTGGCCCAAGTTTTGCATTGAATTTCTTCTCTGCATCACTTTGCGCGAAATTTCTTCGGAAAACTGCAGACCCTACTTCAAAAGAGATGGGTCCAGTTCGAAGGTTATACTTATTTGAGTTGGTCTCATATGCCTTTTTTAAGTTTTCACGAATTTTGTTTCTAAGCAAAGATAAATTATCATCGCGTTCTAAATTTGTTACCGATTCGTCAAGAGAATTTATGGATCTTAGCAATTTAAATGAAGATTCATGGGTGACCATGTTGAAGCCATATAAAGCATGATAAGGGGTACATCCTATTGATTGGTGTAGTGAATTTCGCAATGCGCAGCTTATTGATGTTAAATTTAAATCCCACTCTCTCTGATCCTTCTTGATATGCTCGAATTGCCGCTATAATGGATCTGTTCACCCGCTCAGAAGCGTTGCTTTGGGGGGAATATAGAGCAGTATAGATATGATTAACTCCATATTTGGTCAGAAAGGAATTAAAATCGTTTGCTTTGAACTGTGAACCATTATCACTTATTACAAGTTCAGGTACTCAATATACATGAAATATATTTTTTTCCAAGAATTCTGTAATAAGATTGCTTGTGAATTTTTTTAAAGGACAGAGCCAATGAAATTTAGACAAATTATCTAATACGATCAATAAACCAATATATCCCTTCTTACTCCTTGGGTATGGTCCTAGAAGATCAATATATACCCTTTGAAAAGGCCTTTCAGAAACCGACATTTGTCCCATCCCAGGTCGCAATATTTGATTATTAGCCTTAGTTGTTTTACATAGCTCACATTTTAAGATGTACTCTCGTACAGTAGTAACTAAACCTGGCCAATAAAAGTTTCTTCGAATTAATTCAACAGTTTTGGCTATTCCTCCATGAGAAGCTATAACCGAGTCATGGAACCTATGTAGAATATATGCTTTAAAGCTTTAGGAATCCATAATTTCCAAGAGGATTGATCTTGCTCTTCGATTCCTGTACTAAATTTGGTTCGAATATAAATATAATTATCTACAATTTTTAAATCTGGAAATTTTGATTGATCTTTCGAAATTTTTTCTTTGAGACTAACATAATCTTCATCTGAAAAATGAGGTGAATCTAAGTCTATCTCTGGTTCTATTAGTTCTACAGCTGCAAGTTCTCCTTCATAAATTCTACTTAACGCGTCTGGCACGACATTTTCCGTGCCCTTTCTATGAGATATTTTAAATTTATACCCTTGTAATTTAAAGGCCCATCTGGCAAGTAAGGATTTTTTAACACGGGAGCTGTCGTTAATAATTTTTTTATTTTATCAAATGCTATTTGGGCTGAATCTGTCCATTCAAATTTCTTTTTCTTGGATAGGACCTCTGTAATTGGAAATGTTACGTCTGCAAAATTTTCAATAAAACGTCGGTACCATCCAGCTAATCCTAAAAATCCGCGCACCTGTTTCAACGTTTTCGGTGGGGGCCATTTTAAAATGGAACTAACTTTATCTGAATCCGTGGAGATACCTCCGTCTTCTATAACCTAAATAGTTAACTCTTCTAACACAAAACCTGCTCTTGTTAATGTTTAATGTAAGATTGGCCTTGCGGAACTTTTCTGCTAACCGTACGAGGACTGACAAATGACTTTCGAAAGTGTCCGACACAACACAAACATCATCCAGGTATCCGAATACACAATATTTCAGATCAGGCAAATTATTTCGTCCATAAGACGGCACATCGTCTGTGGGGCATTACATAACCCGAATGGCATCACAGTAAACTGGCACAGCGGACGCCCTGGAACAGTAAATGCTGTGAGGGGTTTCGAGCTTTCGTCTAACTCAATTTGCCAATACGCATCTTTGAGGTCTATTTTATAAATAATGTTAGCCTTTGGCAATCTTGCGAATATGCCCTCAATGCTAGGTAAGGGATATGCATCTTTTCGTGTTAAATCGTTAAGTTTTCTCGCATCTAAACAAAGTCTTACTTTTCCTGGTTTTATTACTAATCTCATAGGAGAGCTCCAGGGACTGGTGCTTGGTTCTATTACTTTTAAGCTCAACATCCTATCGATTTCTTCATACATCAATTGTTCAACTGCGGGTGACACTGGGTAAAATCTTTGCTTTACAGCTTTTGCCTCACCTACATCGATTTCATGTTTTATTAACGAAGTTCTACCAAGTCCTTGTTTCTCAAAGTTGGGAAACAATGACTTCACAATTTCGAGCTGTTGTTTTTGATAACTATCTAGGAGAAATAAAGGTTCTTCTTCTTCCTTTTCTACCTTATTTTCATTATTTGTGATAATACCAGAAACAATACCGGATATCAAACTAAAATTTTTCCAAAAATCTATTCCTAGTATGAGACGACAATCAAGAGTTGGAACAATATAAAGTATAATCTGTTTTGTTTCATCTTTATAAGTCATGTCTACTTTAATTTCACCAATTACTTCCTGCATTTGTCCATCTGCAGTTCTTACAGAAGACTTGGTTCGTGCAAAACCTGGTAATTCTGTAAAATCTTCTCTCGCTAAATCATGACCAAGGCAACTAATATTTGCGCCTGTATCAAGCAAACCTAGTTCATTTTTCCCTAAAAATTCTACCTTCGCATAGAGTCTACCATCTTTTTGGTTACTGAAAATTGATGATATAAATAATCGTTTTACTTTTCTAATTTTTTTATAATAATTACGCATTCGCAAAGTAGAACGTCGATATTTTTTTCGAATATGTGGGTCTAATTTAGAGTCATTAAATAGTTTGTCCCGAATCATGATATAATTACGAAGTCTTTCATGATATGGAATAATCTTGTAGGGTTTTTTGCCCCTTCGGTTTACTTCAGAGGTTTCCAAAATTTTTAAGTTACCGTTATCAATATGCGCTTCCTCTTTTGAAAAATTGTCAAGCTCACCAGCGAAACTACCGGACAAATTTATATATGAAGATATTTCATTATTTTTATTCGGGAGTATGTTAGAATCATTATTAGTTTTGTTGCAATCAGCACCGTGTTTGTTGCTTAAGTTTATTATGTTTCCAAAAGAATCGTCATTATCAGGTTCGTCACAATCATTGTTATTAATTTCAAAATCATTTTCGGGTGCATTAATAAAGTCGTTTCGAGTGTTTGCAGAATTTACATGGTAAGGAACTACTTGGGGGTCATTCTGTTGTTTTTGAACGCACCCCTCGAATGGTTTTCCGAGAGTTTTAAACAATTTGGGCACTGTGGCTTATAAATATTTTTCATCCCACAGCCATAACAAAATATTTTTCTTTCATGAAGGCACATGTCCCAGCAGTGCCATCTTCGTCGCAATTCCAGCATTTTATAACCCTTTCGGGCTTAGAAAGTGCATTTACAGAAAGTTGTTGAAAATCTTCCAAATCATTTTTAATGATATCAGGCATTTCTTCGTCACCATAGAAATCAACTGCCGCGACTCGACGATTATTATTAAAATGCATCATATTTCTTGGGAACTGAGTTCTTTTGAAAGACTCTTCATTAAATAAATTTTCCCGCATTTGACAAAGTTTTCTCTTTCTATAAGCTCTGTCTCATCAATACTACTAGGTAATCTGTCAACAATTTCAATAATTGAATCATAAAATAGTTCAAAAGTTTCAGATTGCTTTTGTTTTCTATTTCTTAATTCTTCTCGTAAATCAAAGCTTGTACGATGATCTTTATATTCTTCTCGCAAAGCAACGCAAAAAGAATCCCAAGTAATATTTTCGGCTCTTTTGTGAAAACGCCAAAACCATTCTCTGGCTTTGTGAGTAAGTAAAATATGTAAGGTTTTACAAACAAATTCAAAATTGCCATTGAAATTATTTTTAGTTAAACACGAAATTCGATAAATAAATTCTTCGCAACGCAAACCTTTAAGGGACCCATCAAAATGGACATGCCAGTTTTGAATTATGGATGTTACTTTTTCCGGATTTAAATGATAAGTATTTGAAAACGAGCTTTTTATTGGAGGAGTTGAAAGAGAGTGATTGTTTAACATATTTGGATTATTAGAAGTATTATTTCGATTTTGGTAATTAATATTCGGATGCTGTATGGCTATTGATGGAGCTATTTGGAAGGTATGAGATACTTGAGTTTGTGTTTCCGGGGGATTGCTATTTAGATTAGAGATAACTCTACTAACTGTTGCTTCTATCATTTGTGATATTTGATTCATATTAAGATTATTATTGTTATACCGATTTCCGCTATAATTTCTATTAGGTCCACCTCTATTAGATCTATTTGTCGTATTATGAGAAGTATTTTGAACGTAAGATGTATTTGAAACATTTGGAGGGAAATCTTCAAAATTTAGTAAGGGTAACTGATCTGTGTTTGGAACAGTATCTTTTAAGGGTTTAACGTCTCTATTGTTTGGAGAATCTCTTTCATTATTAGCTTCATTAGTATCTTCATTTGCACGTATAAGAGTATCTTCATAAGGAAATAAAGCTGTGCGTCGGGTAACACGTTTAGTAACGGACCCCTGTCCACGACCACGACCGCGAAATGAACTTGCTTTAGGAGACTTTAGAATATTCGATCCAGGTACATATAAATCTTTGCTGTGAATTAATTTTTTACAGTTAGGGCATTCTGTAGAAGATTTAAGCCAATTATGAATGCAGTCTTTGTGAAAAGTGTGGTTACAATTGGTTTGTAAACAATTTGCTGTTAAAGACATAACTCCTTCGCAAAGCGAGCAAGCTAAACCGACAGTTTTCTCTACCGAAGCCGCTATATTTTCGTCACTATTGGTAACAACCATTGTGTTGAAAATATATACAAAAAAAAATACAAAAATAAAAAATTTATAAAACTGATGACAAGCTTAAAACTTTCTAATTTTAGTAAGTTAGAAAATAGAAAAAAAAAATTATAAACTGTTTTCGAACAATAGAATTTTCTAAAAAAAATTATTTTTTATAAATTTTTTCTCTTTATTTTAATTGGTTTATACAATATTTCATTAAAGCGTTTCCTTTAATTTGGGTTAAAATGTAGGCTACAAAAAAAAGGTTAAAAGAACAAACTTTTAGATTCAAGAATAAACAAAATATAGTTATGTAAAATATAGATTTGTTTATGTTTTCTCGATTTTATAATGCCTGCCATAAAAATCGTTTAGAGGACTTAAACTTGCGATAAGGAACAACATTTAAGTTATCCATCCAAATATTTTTAAAATCAAGAAATAATAAAATACGAAAAAAATAATAATCTTTTTCAATGAATAAATTAGATTTAAAGTTCTGTAAGAAGACAAAAAGGAATTTCAGGGAGCCAAACGGTCGTATACTACTTGTTCCTATAGTCGACAGGTAGCCGAAATCCAGTAATGGACTCAACAGACACAACAAAAAATCCATTTTAAATATCGAAAGTTTGCAAGGAATTTAAAAAAAAACAGATTTATTATTTGTGCAAACAGATATACTGCTACACTGGAGACCCCAAAATAATCAAATCATTAATATATGACATGAGTCTGCAAACCGTGGTGCCCCACGTTGGGCGCCAAAAATTATGTAATGTACGGGTTGATTTTGACCAGTGGGAATGTATGTCGTTCTATGCCTTGCTGGGGTGGGTCATCAAAAGTCATACCTTATGGAGGTTTTGGTCGATGTTCCTTGGAAAACCACCAGATTACATAATTCCACACTGCTGTACTCAGGTGAGAAGAGGTCGGGTGGGACTCGACTAAGTTTAACGACTAGCAAAAACAGTGGTTGGTGGGGTTCTTTGACCTTTCCCGCCTGATAACCATTACAAATTTTATTTAACGAGTCCCTAAAGCCATTAGGATAGCAGATGTGGTTGCTTCCTTCTGCCTCATTTACCCGCCCTACCTATGTCCTTTCGGCATTAAAATTATAAGAAAGAACCCAAAAACAAATGTATCCTACATTTTACCGCAAAGGAAAACTCAAATTAAATTTAGGCCGACATTTTTATGTTGATTTTTTTCATTAAATTCATTCATTAATCATTTTATTTTGAAGTTAAGTCTCTTAAAATCTAGACTAAAATTTACATTATATCGTTATATTTTTTTTTTTAAATCTTATAAAAAAAATTAATGCTAATTTGATATTCCTATTTTATTCAATATCAGTTTTTAAATTTCACAAGAGTTAACATAATACAAAAATTGCACAGATAAATGCGACAAACGCGACGGTTGCAGGGTGTTAACTAAAAAATGTTTTTTCCAAATATAAAAGTGACAAATTTTTTTCCACAATATAACACGCAAATCCAATACCGAACCTAAAATATTTAAACGGTGGTGTAAGGTGTATTTTATTGTTACGAAGTGTAAATCAAAACAAAATCGGTAAAGTATTATTAAAACCGGTCTCATATAAGCATCTCTTTCACACGCGATGTAATTAAACAGGGGGCATTAATAATAATCGGGTAAAGCTTTCATAAGTTTTTTTGCCACCTTTTTTTGGAAATATTTGTTTTTTGTTTTACATGAATGTGTTTTAAATAAAAATTATAAATTTTATAAAAATAATGAAATCAAAATTGCTTTGCATATATTATTATAACGTATGTAAACTAGAAATTGGTAAATTTTAAACCATTTTGACTATATTTTGTTAATAATCAAATAAAATTAATAATGAAAACTGGAGATCAAAGCATTTTTGATTGGTCATAAAAAGCAAACAAATTTTTTTTAAATAATGATGCTTAATCTTGAAATCTGCTTTTCTTTATATATTCAATAATTTGTTTATAATAAATTATTTTAAGTGATCAATAATAAGAATTGTTATCCACTGTAATAACAACCAATTTCAACAAAGCTTTCAGAGATTAAGCAATCATTCCAAATAAAATTAAATAAAATAAAACCAAACTTACATTCGAACGATGAAGGCCTCCATAGTTGATGTACAGTTGTCACAATTGGTGGTGTTGTTGTTGTTGGGGGTTTTTTTTTTGGGATATTCTCTTTTGCTCTCTATTGATCAATACTTTTTATAAAATTTCTCATCAAAACACATTATTTTTATTTTGTTACAATTTTTGTTTTAGGGTTTTTTTTTCAAATCACAGTGTATTGACTTTAGACAAAATTAAGGCAAAGTTATAAATAATCACAAATCTGTTTATTTTGATCAAAAAAAATATATATATTTTTTTTTTATTCATAAATTTTTCTGGATGTTTTCTGTGATATTCTAACTTTAATTAAAACTGTGATATTTTATCTTTATTTAATATTTTAACCTTAATTAAATATGTGCTACTGTGACATAGATTGAAGAAGTCATATTTTTCCAACTCAAAATTCAACGGAGATATATTTTTATTTTTAACTTAATTTGGTATAAAAGAATTTTACTTTGTTTTCACTGTGATATATCTTTCTTCTTTAGATTTAAGCTATTGGGTTTAATTACTGTGATGAGATGTTTATATGGTTTTAAGCGAAATAAAAATTTTACTTTCAAAACGACCATTTTAACATTTTAATTTAAGTAAATTTACACGATTTTATGTTTTTCAATCTTAATTCTTTCTTTAATTTTTTCCCGGTTGTATAGATGTTAATTTAATTTTTATTTACTTTTTCGTAAATTTGGTAATCGTGATTTGTACCGAACCGTAACACTATGGTGTAACAAAACGTTTATTTGTGCAATAGATTTCTTTGTTGTAATATTAAATTTTAGGAAGTTTTTAATTTAAAATATAACTTTAAAACAAAAGTAATGATTTTAAAATTGTTTTTGTTTGTTAAGTAATATTTCGTGTAATTTTTTTTTTTTTTTTGGACTTTTTCACATACCGATGCAAATTTTTACCGATGTTGTAATTTGGAATTTAGGATTTCCTTAATTAATTTATTATTATATTTTTAGTTCCTTTTTTGAATAGCTGATTTTTATAAAAACAAACTCTGCACTAGTTGAGATGTTTCTGAAGAACATAAATTCAAATATAACAGCATTTCATGTGGTCGCTGTACTAACCCAAAACTGCTCTCTAATCGAAAAACTTAGGAGATTTTTACTTTACAATTAACATGGGAGTATGGAATTCCGATTAACCATTAAAAGATCTTAATAGAATTTCCCTGTAAATATTTTTAAAATGTTTCGCAAAAGTTAGAATATTTTTGTTTTTGGGCAAAAATAGTTGCATTTTTCACATTTTACCTATAAATGGTTGGGCCTGTTTTCCAATATTTTTCCTTCCTAAACTGGTGGTAATTTTTCCGTCAAACAGGATGAGCTTTTATTTGACACAGTCAAATAAACTAAAGAAACTAAAGATCCCAATCTTTGGTTAATGTGACTAGAAATCTCTGAATTTTCGAATAATTAAAATCAAACAAATTTTAAATTTTAATGGGAACTGTACCTTTAGATAATTGCATTAGCTCAATCGGTATGTATATAGATGTGTTGCTCCAGAAGATTCAAACAGGAAAGGATTTTAAAATGCGCTTGTTCAGCCTTTTAAACCAAATTCTAAAAAATTTAGCAATGGCATGATTTTACGGTAAATTTCCAAGTTTTTTTATTTTTTTTATCTATCTACTTTTATCAACTCGTTTGTCGTTCAATTCAACTTAAGCCACACCCACTCATATGATTTCGAAATAACCATTAATAAACCTGTATGTTATGGAACATACTTACGAGTTTTAAAATAACCGTTAAACTCAAACTAAAAATTTCAAAATTTTCTAAACAAATTACAATTTATTTAACAGCAAACGAAAAAAAAATTTTGAATATAAAAAAATAAATATATAATGAAAATGGTAGGATCCCACATTACAGTAGAAGAGGGCGAAGAAGGTCTTAGTAAAGTTTTAGGTGCAACTAACAAGTTCACATATTTTGATTCCGCTTTTAGTAAGTAAAATTTCGCGCCTGAACAACTCGTGTTTAGTTAAAAATAAAGATAATTTAAATTGTTTAACTTTATCTGCTGTGGAAAGGAATATAATTGATCAATAATATTTATTGTTGTTAAATAAAAATTACAATGCCAATAAATTAGTTTGTATTCATTAAAAAAATTAATTTTTAAACCTTAATAACTTTTGAACGGGTAAGTATAAAATTAAAATTTTGGGACCATTTTTCTCAAATGAGTATTTTTTCATTGTGTATAAAAAAAAGTGTTTTAATTTTTTTTTTCAATTAATTTTTGGACCACTCTTATGATGCATTCTGGTGCACACCTAAAAAAAGGTTATGGGCCTGAGTTTTCCTGTAGAATCGAATAGTGAAGTCAGATTTGACATATATTTGGTCGTTTTTTTTTGTATGGTGTAAGGGACCCAAAATCCGCGATTTGAGTCGCCTATACGCAGTTGGAATTTTCAAAAAAATACGCCATTATTTTTAAATTTAATATTTATTTATCTTCTAAAAAGTGATGATATCCAGAAATCAAAAACAAAAAAAAATCAAAACGAACTCTAATATATATACGATTGTGATGCGTATAGATTAGACATCTGTATATATAGCCAAAAAGGTCTCCATAGTATGCGATATATCCAGTGGCGTATCTTATCAATGGCTTATCAATGCACTTCTTCCATTTTATGGCGTGTATCGTCCTTTAGAGCGCACAGTGGTGAATTTCGCGAGATAGCGGTCAAAACTCTATAACTTTTGACCGGATTGGTATTTTTTTACGCAATTTGTTTTGTTCAATAGGAGGGACTTTAAGCTTCAATTTGCGTGTTCAAACGTAAAAATAGACTGATAGAAACGTAAGTAATCTGGAGTTAAAACTGCATTTTAATTTTTTGTTGAGTTTCCATGTAAAAGTTGAATATTTTGACATTTTAAATAGGTATTTTTTTATAATTTCTTATTTTCTTCAATCGTATTTTACAACCAATACTTATTTATTATTCCTAAACTTAATTTTGGTCAGAAAATGCCAACATTTGGCCCCTGACATTTATTTAGTCTCAATATTCACAGGGGCCAAAGGTTGGTTTTTTTGGAAGAAAGCTAATTCTTGTGAGGATTAAACTGAAAAATAACACTGAAATTCCCAACAATATCAATACCATTTGGATATATTATATACAGAACACAACATCGATAAAATTTTAAGTAAACTTTTACTATTGATTTAAAGTGCACATATATTTTATTTAAATGTATTAATAAAAATTTATAATAAAATTAGAAACAAATTATAATCTTTAAACTAGTATTAATTAAACAATATTAGTAAAAATTTCTTCCAAATAGCTTTGATTTTCATTTTGCAGTAGTTGTTTAGCTTCTTCATCTAACTCTAATGAGGTTGATTTCAATTTCTGTCGAATACTGGACATATATGGGTCTGATGTGCACAACAAAATATTAATAAGATCTTCATTAGTACAATATCTGGAAATTTTTCTTGTATTGTGCTCGCGAAAGAATCTGTAGTCTTTGTTCCTTTTTTCTTGCGCTTCTTCTGAGAGATCTCCAATTGGAAGCATATTGTGCTGAATTATTTGTTCCCCATGAAACAAAATTTTGTGAACTGTGGTTGGCATATGTCTCCAAGAATATTGTTGGTTATAAAGGGTTGCTGTCACATTAGCATACTGACCAATTTTTTTTCATCTATCTTTTTGCTACATGCTATAACTTCTAATATGATTTGGAATCGTCGTATTAAATCATAATCTACTCCAGTTATAGAAGCTGCAGTTTCTGGATCGGAAAAAAATCTCCTTGCTGTGTTTCCATCATTAGAATTTCCTTCTCCTTGCTTTGGCTGGTCAATTATAAGGCCTATCTCACGGTATTTTTCTTGAATATCTTTTTTTTTTTGCTTTCTTTTTTCAAAATTTTCTTTGTTGTTTCTCACTGTTTCGCCTAACGGGCCAAATTCCAAATCGTATCCCAATTTAAGAATATGCTCCATAAAACGAATTCTAGCATGAAGAGGTGACATTCCAAATTCATATGCTTCATTAAAACTATCGTCTTGTGTTGGTGGTTGGCTCAATTGACTTGATGTTTTTTGGCATATGGTGCAGCTTGACGAAGACTTTGTTTCGGTTAAAGCTTGTGCAACTTTTCCATCGATCATTGTAAGTGACATTTTAAATTTAACTTCGATGCATTGGTCATTAAATTCAAATATCACTGGTTGAAGTTCTTTAATTTCATCTCTTATTTTGCCAACTTCTTCAGTTATGACATCTTTAGTTTCTTTTTTGTAAGCAAACTTTATTGGTCTACAAAATTTTGTTGACGAGGTAATTTCATTTTTCCATACATCTATCTCTGCAGCTCTACTAGTTGACGGCTCTGAACCAATATAAGTTTTTGTTAAACGTAATGGAACGAAAGAAATCATGAATAAATTGGCATCTGATGAATTTTCCGCATTACATTGTTTGTATTGTTTCTGGCCAGAGGACCCATCACATCCCCATTTAGAAATTAAAGTCATGCTGCAATTTTTAAACTTCTTTAAATAGTCAGCATCAAATGTTTTTAATAATCGTTCTGCAGTGTGTTCAAGAAGATCCTGCAATTTTATTTCTGCTGAACTTGAAGTTACACTAATAGCAGTTGGTGAAGGTAAGCAATCTGAAAATGATATGATGGAAAAATTCCACAATTTTTTTCATTGGTTCGCTTCCGCAATTCTGTATATTGGTTTTTAGTCATTTTCAAATCCAAAAATAGTGCAAATGCTTCTTCTGGAGTAAATTTATTTTCTTCAGTTGGTGTCGGCATACTTTCTAAAATCCTTTTTGTGCGTCTGGGGCTTTCTTCGACTATTTTTTCAATGATAGCAATTTTACTCTTTTTAGTTTTCGATGGTTGAATTTGGTGCAGAAATGAATCCTTTATGATGCTACGAGAAACTTCTTCATTGATATGTTTAAGCTTGCGTCTTCGTGATCTTTCACTACAATTATCAATTGGCTTTGCTGGTCGACCACCTTTTCCAGTTTCCGTGGTAGTTACTGATGGCTTTTTAAAAATAAGTTTATTTCTTAGCTTGCGAGTTTCTTGGTTGCGTGAGTAAAACAATTTCTTCTTTCTGGAACATTGATTGTACCGTTTTCTTAAAGTATTTAAAAAGTTTTTTATTTTTAAGTTATGAATTTTAATTTCTTGTTTGTCGCATATTTTGAAGAATGGATTATTCATTATATGTAAAATAATGTAGTTTTCATCTTTCCTTTCAAAATATATATCAGATAGAACACTATAACTGAATTTAGCCATTGTTTAAACAATAATGAAGAAAAAAAAAATGAATGCATGGATTAATATACTATTGCTCGAAGTTTCAACATGATCTTTTTACCTCTTTGAAACATAATATAACAGGTACTTGGTTTTACCAGTTATTTACATTGGTTTTAAATTTATTTACAATTTTCAGGTATTTAAGTTGTGTAATATTAGATGGCAATAAAATCTTTTTTACCTTTTCCAAATGAATTGCTAGATACCACATAATTTGAGAGTTAACATGTACTGGTAATAATATAACAGGTACTTGGTTTTACCAGTTACTTACATTGGTTTTAAATTTATTTACAATTTTCAGGTATTTAAATTGTGTAATATTAGATGGCAATAAAATCTTTTTTACCTTTTCCAAATGAATTGCTAGATACCACATAATTTAAGAGTTAACATGTACTGGTAATAATATAACAGGTACTTGGTTTTACCAGTTATTTACATTGGTTTTAAATTTATTTGCAATTTTCAGGTATTTAAGTTATGTAATATTAGATGGCAATAAAATCATTTTTTACCTTTTCCAAATGAATTGCCAGATACCACATAATTTGAGAGTTCTATTGTCATTTTTGTCAAAATTTTGATAATTTTGGGTCAATAAAAACTCTTGTACAAAATTACATCAAAATATATGCATAATAGCCACTTTCACATACAAATAACTTCTCAAAAAATATGACGTGCATTTGTACCGAATATCTTACCTTGGGTCAGAAAAATTGCTGTAGCTCAAAAAGTGCAGTCCCGATGCATGGATATGTATATATAGAAATGTAGGGGAGAGTTAGGACTACAAAATAGTAAATTTGTGTTTTGACTCAGCTTGACTCACAGGAGTTGTGCTCTATGAAGTAGGAAATTTCCGAGAAATTTGACCTTTTTTAAAAAAAAAAATATTTAAATTGTTCTGAAAACAGTAGAGCTTCAATTTTTTTTACCAGTAATAGGAAATAAGTTAAGTTACAACAAAATTTATTTCGTCCAAAAATCTTGAAAAGCAAAAAAGTTATGATCATTTAAACTTTAAAAATTAACTAAAAATATCATAAATTTACTAAATTCTGAAAAAGCCCATTTTAGACCACCCTGTTCTCAGTGAAATAGTTGAAATAGAGTTCTAATTTTTTGGCTCCCGAGGTTTACTACTGTCTACTTTCATATGAGTCTAATAACTTTAAAATCGGAGAACAAAAACCAAAAGGAGTTTTGGCCGCTATCTCAAAATATTGACCACAGTGGAGCGGCACAATGAATTTGACGAATAGAACAATTATTTTGATTAAAAATTTCAACAATTTTCACGCGTTGCTCTGGTGTAAGTCGATTCATAATGAAATTTTAAAGCACTATTTCCATTTTATGGCGTACATAATCGTCCTTCAGAGCGGCACGATTAAAAATTTCAACAATTTGCACGCGTTGCTCTAGTGTAAGTCGATTCATAATGAAATTTCAAAGCAAACTAAACAAAAAGCAACTATCAGCTGTAAAATGGGTTGTCAAATAAAGCAGTGACGCCAACTCAAAGTTGGGACACTCTAAAAAACAACCGATATTTAATTTTTTATTAGCAGCTTTTAATGCAATACAAGCTTTGTCCAAATCAATGTCAATATGTTGTAAAGCTTTTGAAACTAATTTTATGTCATTCAAAATAATGTTAAAAAATTCAACTATAAGAATAAATTAAAAATTAATTTTTTTCCAACATTTTGGCCTTAGTATGGCTTGCGCAATGGACGCCGCACAGTGGTATTTCTTCATACCTCTAACTGCAAAAAATAGAAGGATTGATCCTACAACGATGAAATTTTGCACACTTGTTCAATTTTAAGTAGAAAAATTAAAAAAAAATTTTAAAATCCGTCGACTACTTGGGGTACCTCCCTTGGACCGCCATTTTTCCACGAATTTTTGTCCTCAATGTATAGGTCACAATTCTTCATAGAATTTGACGAAATTTGGCACACGTCTATTAGTTGATCCAAGAAAGAGCTCGACTAATTTTTGAATCAGTCGACTCCTAGAGATACCTCCCTTGGACCGCCAATTTTTTCACTTATTTTTCAATATAATCTGATGGAATTTGGCACACATCTATAAATTTATATAAGAGATAGTTCTGCAAATTTTAATCGAAATTGAATCCCCATTTTTTCGCTTATTTTTCTTCTCAACGTATGGGCCGCAATTCGCAACGGAATTTGATAAAATTAAACAGATGTCCATAAGTTGATCTAAAAAAGAGCACTACAAATTTTGGTTGAAGTCCGTCCACTCCTAGGGTACCTCCCTTGGACACCAATTTTTGCACGTATTTTTCTTTTCAATGTATAGGGTGCAATTCTCAATAGAATTTGATTAAATTTGTCACAAGCCTATTAATTGATAAAAGAAAAAACTAACAATTTTGGTTGAAATGCGTAAATAATATTTAAGCATTTTATTCATCAACTATCATTTCTTTTACTACATCATCCAATTCTAAAATATTCTTATGAGGTTGACGTCTTAAGCTACTAATATATGGATCGGACGACTTAAGCAAACGATGAAAAATATAAGTAATCGTTGTAGTTCTACTAGAAAACATTAATCTATACTTCCTGTAATCTTTATTACGCGCTTCTTCTGCTTCCTCCGAGAGCATACCAATTGGGAGTACTGCTGCATCTATTATGTCCTTTCCATGAATAAGAATTTTGTGGACAGTAACAGGCATGAAGTACCATTTATATTTTTAAACAAATAGTTCAGCTGTTTCCCATGCAAATTTCTTAAACTTCATAGTATAAATTTTCTGCCCACACGTTATTATTTGAAGAATGATACGAAAACGATCTACTAGTTCATTTACCCTAGTTATATCCGAAAGAAGTGCAGGGTTGGAAAAAAACTCCTTGAGGAATTTCCATCATTTGATGTCCCAGATCCTTGCTTAACAGCATCTACGCGTAAGCTCATACGTTCTCTAAATTCAGTCTAAATTCGTTGCTTGTTCTCTTGTTTTAAAATTTTATTGTGTACATCGATTGCAGACCACTTTTCGAAGGGCTTATTTTATGCTATAAGGAGTATGCACTCCATAAACTTTATCTTAACGTGTAAGGAAGAAATTCTTAATTTACAAGCTTCATTATCGATGTTTTTTCTTGAAACCGCTTCCAAATCATTCATTTCTGAGGGTTTAGCTTTACAAATGTAACACACAGCTGCTGAAATAGTATTTGTAACGGTCTGAGCCGTTTTACCATCAAGCATCGTAAACACCAAATTATGTTTTACGTTGAAATGTTTGTCATTAACTAAAACATTAGTTTTTTCTAAAGCATCTATATTTATCCTCATGTTTTCTACAACTGTCAGGACTTTTTCTTTTGTCTGCTTAGCAAATTCGAAAAAAATTGGACGACAGTACATTGCTGACGATGGGCTTTTATTACACCAAAATTCCGCACCAGTGTCTGTTTTTACACTTAGAGGCACCATCGATGCTTAAAGTAGACTCCTGTCACTTATATCACTTGGCAAGCTTTGAATGTATTCTGAATGTCCAGATGACCCATCACAACCCCACTTCGATGTAAGAGCCAATTTAAAATTTGTTGCATAAATTCATTCCTGCGAAAAACTTTCATAAAGGCGCTTTGTGGTATGGTCCATCAGACTTTGTAAACTCACAGAGGCTTCTTTTTCTGACACTTGGATTTATCTGGATAACATTTCTTCTTTTCATCAATCACTTTTTTATAAGGGGCCAAAATATCATATCTTTCTCTTTGCAAAACGTACTTTATTGTTTCGTACTGATGTTTTGATAACTCTGTATCCAGCATTAAGGCAAGTGCAGTTGTTGAAGGAATATATGATTGTGGTGTTATTTTTGTACCTGCTGAAGTTCCACTTGCCATTATTGATTGTTCTTGTGTGTACTGAGAGGCTACCTTTTACTATAGTACTTGCAGTCATCGAATTCCTTAACTGGTCTTCCTTTTTTCTTTGAACAGCTAGGTTGGTCATCAGCAAGTGATACTTCGAATATATGTATCTAAAAAAAATTTCATAATATTTAAAATGAATTATTTTTAATTAATTTATTTTTTAAAGATGTATTTACTTTCTAACCAAGTCGCATTTTTCCGAAAGAAATAAGATTTGATTTTGTGCGCTTCTCCCCAACGATTTAAAAAATGAAAAAAAAAAACCGCTTTTGAACTTAGTTTTTCACTATTTCAATTTCATCAATAGTAAGCACCGAATTTTCCTGTTTTATAAAATTTGTTCACAAATCGACATTGCTACCACAATCAATAAGTTCCTGGCACAATTCACTATATGACACGGAAAATAAAATCATTTTTAGAATTATACTTTAAATTTTATTACAATATTTATTAACGTTAACTATTTATTTGTTTATTTATTTTTATTCTTTTTCACTTTTAAAAACAGCTGTCAACAATTTATTAACAAATTGTTGTTATAATTAAAAACTCAAATTTCTTTAAAACGTTAAGCCTAAAGGTATGCAAAACTTTTTTATTATCTTAGACCCTATAAAGTATATATATTCTGGTTTATGTTACATATTTCTGTTTGCTATTGAAAATCAGACAGATCGGTTAATAAATGGCTGAGATATTAGCAAAAAATCAGGACTACCTCTAATTTTTTCCATAAAATCCCTTTGTTTATTATGTATGTAGAATTTTACGCATAACAAACACATAAATTTGTTGAAATTCTTTTCTTTCACCTCCACCTTTTATACAGAAACAACAAACACATACAAAGATTTGCCATTTAAATAAAAACCAAACAAATCTCTAATGAACGAAAACTATTTATATATGTAAATCTATTAACGATGATTTTGTGTGAGCTTCACTAGCTCAGTTGTCTAGACGCTATGTCACAAATACTTTTTTTCTCTTAGGCGCGGGTTCGATTCCCCGTCTATTTAACTTTTTTTTTTTGTACAATTTTTTATATTTTCTTAAGACTTTTTGTTTTTTTAACATTAAATAATAAATTTTAAATTAATAATTAAATAATCCATAAATAGGCTGAAAACATCAAAATTTTTATAAAAACCCTCTGATACAACCAAAATACAAACGGTTTTATTTCTATTTTTTGTTCCGATTTAAAAGAATTTATAAACAGATTTTTAAACCATTTTATTTCTCATATATTATTTTATTTCGCATATATTATATATATCGTCCGTATATAAATCTGTCCATTCCATATATGTCCATATATAAACTTCACTTTTTTCCCAACCATGGTGAAGGGTATAAAAGATTCGGCATAGCCGAATTTAGCCACTAAATTTGGATTTTTTTTAAAAGATTGACAAAAGTCGGTGAATTTTTTTGACTAATTCGAAAGAAGAGGCTTTTACCTTTCATTTCATTATACTAAGAGCACGGAGGTGAACCGAGCTAATTGACTTTTTCAGCCAATGCTGAATTTTTAAGGACAATTTTGATGCACTCATATCTCCCAAACTATGTACGCAATAACTTTTTCTTGTCCGTTAAATTAAAAACAAGGCTTCGGATTTAAATAAAATCGACACTCAGATTTTTCCGCTCGAAACATCTTCGATATATAAATCTCTGAATTTAAACAAAACTACCATATATTTCCCTTTCACAACATTAACCTGATTTCAACCGATCTTTTCTAAGAATATATATATGTACATATATCTTAAAAGAAATGCAGATTTTTGTTTGCCAGACTCTTCTCTATAATATAGCATCATTAGATTTTTTAAAAGTAATTGCAAAAATGCCTTTTTTGCAGCAGAAATCCCACAGTGCGCCGTTCTAAACGCCACATTCGCTACATCATAGTCTCTGACCAAGAGCTTTTTGTGAAAAAAAAATTTCGTAACTTGGCTAACTAAATCTTCTGCAAAATGTTCAGTTGCTCCATAAAAGCCTAAAATCATTTCATTTACATCGAAATTGATTAGTTTTCCATTTTGGGATAGAGCTATCGTTGCGTATCTGCACAGAGAAAACATATTCGTCTGACAACCGAATTTGTAGCCAATCGAATGGTTCAGTGGTGGTAATCGAATTTTTCGGTTGTGACAACTGAAACCCAATTGAGATATGAGTTATTTGACTGTGACAACAGTATTTCGGTTGCCTCAATAATAATTCGGTAGTCACAACCAAAATATTCGATTGGCAACAAATGCGGTTGTCAGCACGAATCTCTTTCCTGGGTGTGATAACCACGCTTAATTGATCTACCTTTAAAATATCTTGGGTTAAAAATGGCGACGATTTTATTTGCTTTAGTAAATTATGTTCCAGTTCGGTGGCAATGCATTCGACTATCTCATTTTGAATTCTTGCACTTAAGTATTTTGTTGACCCTAGAATATAAATTTCATAAGTACAAGTAAAAAAGAAATTAAATAAACTGCAAATACCTTTAGGCATTTCAATCACTTGACGCAGAACTTGGTCATATGTCGCAACGAGTTTGATGATTGATAGAAAATTTCCATGATTATTTTTCTGACAGATCTCGGTGTCCTCTTAACGCTTTTGGCCAAAGTAATTAAAATATTGAAAAGCCGTTCTAAGACCAATTTCCAAAAAAAAATTCTTTTAAAATTTTATTTTCCATGTCCTTATCAATAGTCTTTCTTGTATGTTGTTTAATTTTTTGTGTAAAATGGTGCCATTTCCTTAAACTCGTACTCATGTTACTGTTTTGTAGTGCAAATAACCCGCATCGTTGACTATAAACCATATTTAAAGCTTTCGAATAGCAGAGCCAAAAGCGACGCACTTCCGAAAAACATCTGTTGTCTTGAAGAAAATCTCTTGGAAAAGGTCTTGAAGGCTGAACTGGACCCATATCAACAACAACTTTTTTCTCTTGGGTGGTCAATTCTTTTTTCACTAATTTTTCAAACTTGTAATATGCTGATACTATGGACAATTCTTTCTATGTTGTATATTTTCTTGGAGAAGACTCTTCTGTTAACATGTACTCAGTTATTGGACCACTGCAATCCTCAACTAGCTCTTCACCTGCTTTACAACTAGAATTCTGATTCGTATTATCAGTAGAATCTATAAATTCTTCTCGATTATTTACTAAACCCGCAGCAAGAAAAAACTTGTCTAATTTTGGCAATTTTTCCTGGCTAGCAGCCTTTTCCTTTTACAGTTTGTGCTTATATGCGCCACTTTTCTCTTTTTTATTCAGTTGTCTCTTTTTAACTCTGTCTATGCGCAGTATAAGCACTTGTCTATACATGACAGTGCTGTGTGATATAAAGCGGCCTATAGACTATGCTGTACAGCATGGCTTGATGACTCCGTGTATTTTTTGGATTTTACATGTATTGAAATCCTTAAAAAAAAATTTATGCAAATAATTTTCTTATTTTAGCGTACAATTTTTTATAGATTTAAAAAATACACAAATAAATACATAAAACAAAAAAATATTTACTACTCTCAACAAAGGGCCCCTGTCGGCCATGGGCCCTTGAGCAGTGCACCACCCAGCAACCATTAACTTACGCCACAGGCTGTATCGAGTAAAATGTCTTCAGAATATGCGCTAGATTAATGAACACTTTGAGGACAGTCTCCAAGGTAACAAAATGTCTTCATAGTATGCTTGTTTTTTTTTGTTTTCAATTGATTTTCTTTGCAAGCCCAATTGATTTTTTTGCAAGTCCAATTTATTTTATAATAATTTTACCAGATTTTGCTGAAATTTGTGCAGAAATGAGAAAAATTTGCTTTGAAAACAGCGAAACTTTCTCTCAGTTACCTAACCTTGAAATATGTACACAATTTTATTGGCGACTTCTTTTAATGAAATCTCTATACTTATCCTTCCACTAATATTAATTATTTCCAAACTCGTAATATTATTTGGATACAAACAACGAACGTTTTATAAACAAGTACAAAAGGGCTAAATTCGGCTGTGCCGAATCTTTGAATACCCTCCACCAAAGGGGATGAAGATGATATACGTATATACTAAATTTTGCATGAACTGTAATATGAATATGTTTTGTCAATTTATGTAACGAACTTTTGTTATTGAGTTTTAGCAATGTTATTTACAGAGGTCTGCTCTGTTAGCGACTTTAACATTGTTAATTTTTACGTTAACTTAGTTATCATAGTATGTAAGACAATAAATGTAATCGAACAATAAGAAGACTATAATAACATTTTTACTTACTTAACAGAAAGAAAAAAAATAGATACAGAAAAATTGTACAAATTTGTATGGAAAATTTAGAGGTACCTTCACATTTTCACTCATAACTTTTGAACCGCTTTACCGATTTTGCTCATTTTAAATAGCAAACTGCTCGGGAGGATGTTCAATAATCTGGGTAAAAATAGGCACCCCCGCTTGCGTCTTCGCGTCTTGATCGTGATTTCAACAGACAGACAGACGGACATCGCTAAATCGACTTAAAATTGCATAAGGATCACGAATATATATACTTTATGGGGTCTTAAACCTATATTTCGACATATTACAAACGGAATGACAAACTGATATATACCCTCACCATATATGGTGGAGGGTATTAAAAGGAGTAATTAAATGTCGACTATCCCTATCAGCTATTACTCAGTATAAAGTTTAAAAATCAGCAAAACAAAAAAATAATAAAAAAGAAAAAAATACATGTAGTTTATTGTTTTTAAATGTTGTATTTTGTGTGGATGTGAGCTGGCTAAATAAAACCTTAACTAAATTCAGGTGTGCGAATTTCTATGAAATTAAAAAAAAAATTGTTTAAATATTTTGTCAAAAAAATTTAAAACCTTTATTTAATTTGTATTTAGTTTAGAATTGATTCAGCTAGCTCGCATAGGTCCTAAGTGGAATTATTTATTTTGTATATTTACTTTTTAAACAAAGGAATTCGTGTTTCCAATTAATACAATTGAATTGAATTAAAAATCTGAGATTCAAATATCACATTAAGTCTTAACTGGAATCCCCAAAATTTCAGATTTATGAGTTTATTTTTATATCAGAACATATGTATTTAAAATTGAAAATATTTAATTAACTACTTGACTTATATAGACTTTCAAAAAAGTTAAAAATTAAGAATTTATAAATATGCTGCATTCTTGGCTTTTCTATTTTAAATGTATACAAAAATATTTGCCTTAAAAATATATGAAATCTTTCTATTTGAATTTTGATAAAATATTAAAAACAACAAAAGCTAACAAATAAATTATTGTTTGTTAGTAAATGTAGAGCAGGGCACACAATATGATTGCTATATTTCGTGTTCTGTTGAAGTCCATATATGAAGTAGTTAGTCTCTATATCTAGAGATATAAAAATAAAGCTTTTTTATAAAAAAAAGTTAACAAAATTGCCCAAAAATGACAAATGAAATTAAACAAAAATCCGAAATGAAAGAACACAATTTAAATTAAAAAAAATTACAAATAAAATTCAAAAATTCGAAATTGACACTTAAAAAGATCAAATAAGAAATAACAAGCAATTAAAAAATATTTATTTTATTTAATTTCGTTTTTTAGAATTTCAATTGGCTTTATAATTTACATTTGGAGTCATTCCAAAAGATTTTGAAACAATCTAATAATTTTCTAAATGTCTTTGGAATTGAGTAAAAATTTGCACGTGGCTATTCCACGTTCCCATGATATCTGTGCTGTTTTTTTATTTATTTTTCGGTGTAGTTCACGGTCGTGTTGTGCAAAATGACCCCAATCTGAAAATGTAAGTCCCATATTTTCGGGAAAAATTTCATAATTAAAATTAAGACTAAAAATAGAATGAAAAATTAACCCAACCAAATGAAAATTAGCCCCAAAATTAAGTTTGGTGCATATTTTCTTTTATTAGATTGAGGCATTTATTCATTATATAAAACAACACCAATTTTAAGAAATAAAAAATGACCCCAAATATGATAAAATGAAAAATGACCCCAAAATTTTCAAAGCAAAAAAACGTTGTTTATGGACGCATTTATATTGCATGGAATTAATAACATCTAAGTGTAAGGGTGATTCAGTCACGACCCGCGGAATTTCACCAGCGTATTCATTGGCTCATTTTATGAAAATATGTCCCCCCCCCCCTCTGGCACGCCACTGTGCACAGCGCATACTGTGGGAATTGTTTTTCGTTCCACAGCATATTATGAAGACATTTTGTTACTTGGGGGACTGTCCTCAAAGTGTTCATTAATCTGGCGCATATTCGAAGACATTTTACTCGATACAGCCTGTGGCATAAGTTCATGATTGCTGGGTGGTGCACTGCACAAGGGCACATAGCCGCAAGGGCCCTTTGTTAAGAGTAGTAAATATTTTTTTGTTTTATGTATTTATTTGTGTATTTTTTAAATGTATAAAAAATTGTACGTTAAAATGCGAAAATTATGTGCATAAATTTTTTTTAAGGATTTCAATACAAGTAAAATGGGCCTTAGACGATCAATCATGATGTACAATATGTCCAAAAAATACGCGGAGTCATCAAACCATAATGTACTGCATAGTCTATTGGCCGCTTTATATCACAGCACTGTCATGTATAGACAAGTGTTTATAGACAAGTGCTGTTCATTTCATGGGACAATTGTCCCCTGCTCAACTCACTCTTCACTCTTGCTTTTAGTCGTCACTGAAACAGCGACGAGTGAACATATGTAGTAGATGTATGCTGATTTTTTTTAATGCACTGAAAAAAATTAATAGCAATGAACGAAAAATATTTTATGATAATACAAGATCCATAAAAATCTTTAATAGACTTAATAAAAAAACGCATTTTTTTAATATAAAAATTTTAATTTTTTAAAAGTTAGAGTCCGATCGAATGTATTTTTTTTCCTACCAAAAAACGCATTTTTTTAACAGGATAACATAATAAATCCAACATATTTTTTTTTAACATCCTATTTTATTTACAATTAGTAACTAGTTTTGAGGTTTGGGTATTAATTAAATTAAATCAACACTTAAGATAACTTATATTTAGTGTAAGTAAACATTTATATTAAATTATATAAAATATATTTTGCCAAATTATCAATTATAAGAATCGGACAAATAGCTCCGATGGAGTGATCGCTTAAGTCTTCTTGAACCTGAGAGCTTGTTATAGGGTAGTTGTCTAATTTCATTGTTAGAATGAGTTGTAAGTTTAAATGTATGTTTTAAGCTGGAATTCCTTATGACTTCTTGGACTGTGCTGACGTTAAGATCACGATGTATATTTTCATTGGATATGTACCATTCGGCGTTTATAATAGTTCTCAGTATATTTGATTGAACTCGTTGGATAATTTTTATATTAGAGTTGCTTGCAGTACCCCAGAGCTCTGCGCCATATTTCCAAATAGGAGCTATTATTGTTTTGTATATGAGCAATTTGTTTTGTAAGGATAAAGTTGAATCCTTTTCTAAGAGCCAGTAAAGTTGTCCAAATTTGTACTTTACTTTGTTTTTTTTACGGATAATATTATCTTTCCAGATTAATTTAGAGTCGGTTATCATGCCAAGATATTTAGCTTTATTATCATTTTATTTATTTATCGTAATTGCTTGATGATCACTTATCTTCCTATTAGTGTAAGTCACTTGTACTGTTTTTTTCACTATTTACTAAAATACCCCAGGTTTTAAACCAGTTTAGAGTATTGTCCAGCAATTGTTGAAGGTTTGATATGGCCAAAGTTATATCTTTATTTGATGACAAAAGGATAGTGTCGTCTGCAAATGTTGCAATCATATCTGTGTTTCTTGTTGGAGTAGGAATGTCTGCTGTGTACAGAAGGTACAGGATAGGGCCAAGGACACTACCTTGCGGAACTCCCGCTTCCATTTAAATTATGCTTCATCTTTATATTTAACATAAAAGTGCCTGTCAGTTAAATAACTTTGTAGAGTAAGAAAAAAGTCCATTGGTAGATTTTTTTCCAATTTATAAAGTAGGCCAGCATGCCACACACTGTCAAACGCTTTCGCTACATCAAGATATGTGGCCACGCAAAAATTGTTCTTATCAATTTCAGATGAGATTTTGTTAGTTACTTTATGTATTTGTTGGATCGTAGAGTGCATGGGTCTAAAATTAAACTGATGCGCTGGTATAAGATTTCTTTCTATAAGTATTGGTTCTAGTCGATCAAAAATAAGTTTTTCGAATAATTTAGATAAAAGTGGTAATACATTTACTGGCCTGTATGAAGTAGCCCTTGTGGCGTCCTTGTTGGGCTTTGCAATAGCGATTATTTCTGCAACTTTCCATACTTTAGGAAAATATTTTATTGCTATTATAACGTTAAAGATATTTCTTATGTAGATAAGTCCCTTCATTGGTAGTTCTTTTAATAGTTTGCCCGTTACTCTGTCATAGCCAGGGGATTTTTTAGCATCAATTCTTGTTTTAATAGTAGTTTTAACTTCATGTAGAGAAACGTTTTTGATGTGGCAGTTTGTGGATGAAATGATTTGGCAGATTAATATTTTGTTTGTCCATTTCATTAGAGAGAGTTCTGTAAAAATGATCAGCTAATACTTGAGCCTTTTCGTTATGATTTCTGGCCCACGTTAAGTCAGATTTTTGGATTGGCGGTTGATGAATAATAGCATTGTTAATTTTTCTTGTGGCTTTCCATAATGAGTAGTTTGTTGTCTGGTTGAATCAAGGTTTTCAAGATAGCTTTTCAGTTTATCCTGTTTGTTCTTTTTCAAAAGATCCTTTAATTCCTTGGTTAGTTTGTTAAGGATTTTGTTATCAAAGGGTGATCTTGTTGATTGCCATTTTTTTCTTTGTTTTCTCTTTGCCTTAATCTTTTCTTTGATGAATGGTGATATACTATATTTGTTTGATTTATGAGTTATTATGGGTGTAGAATCAATTGCAGCATACAAAAGTGTGTCATTAAAATGTGCTATTGAACTGTCCACTTCATCTTTGGTTTTTAGTGATATCTGTATATCAAGTTTATTTTCAACTATTTCTCTAAAGCACTCCCAGTTTGTTTTCTTGTTGTAAGAAAATTTTTTATGGGTCGCAAGAAGAACATTACTTTCGAATTTGAGTATTATCGGTGAGTGATCGGAGGATAGTTCGAAGCACGAATCTATCTTTAAATGTTCATGTTTTATATTTTTCGTGATAAAGAAGTCAATTAAATCAGGTTTTTTTGTTTAAGTTAGTTGGCCAGTAAGTAGGCTCTCCAGTGCTTAAAAATTTGCTATTTGTTTCTCTTATTGCTTCAAGTAAGTGTCGGCCCTTTGTAAGAGTTATTCTCGAGCCCCAGAAAGTGTTTTTGGAGTTGAAGTCTCCTCCAGCAATAAAACGATTACCAATTGACTTTAAGAAAGTTTAGTATTATTGTGTTTGGGAGGACAATACACAACAGACAACACGAGTGGGCCGAACAAGTCTTCAATTAATATTGAGGTAACTTGGAGGTAATCTTTTCTGAAACTTTCAAGTTCAGTACATTTAATTGAGTTTTTGATAATTATTGCTGTACCCCCATGGGCGGTATTGTCAGGATGATTTGTGTTAAATATTGTAAAGTTATTTATACTTAAGTAACTTTTTTGTGTGATATTAATAAAATATCTACAGAGTTCCTATATATAAAAGTTTTTAGTTCAAGGACGTGTTGACCTAGCCCATTCGAATTCCAAAGGATAATCTTTAAATCATTTTGTCTGTCCATCAATTTTTGAAAGTAGAACTGTGATTATATTCATCATATTAGATACTTGTGTTTTAAGCTGTTTTATCATATCTTTGATATCTTGCATATCATTATTTGATTTGTTGAAATCTAGGGGTTAGTACGGAACTAGTTGTGGAGTTATTCGTTGTGTTTTTATTACAATTCAAGGTAGAACTTGTTGTGGAAATATTTGTTGTATTGTTAGCTTTTATTGCTTGGGCGTATGTCATAATATGACCAGAATTATCTTCAGATCTTGCTTGTTCGTTATTGTGTAGATTTGTTTCATGTGTTTCATAGCGTTCTTGAGCTTCACTAGTTGAAGGCTCATTTTCTTTCTTTCTAAGAGGGGGAAATTTTTGTACTCTTAGTTCTTTGTAAACCATACAACTTTTATAGTTTGCTGTATGTTTTTCGCCACATAGGGTACATTTAATATGATCACTCCTTTGTTTTATTAGGCACTGACTAGTTTTATGACTTCCGGCACATTTGACGCAAGCAGGACTTTTGTGCAAAAGTTTTTTGTATGTCCATATTTCTGACAGTTTGTACATTGTGGTAAGGAACTTTTTTGGTGTGGAGGTTCAAAGTTTACTTTACAATGTAAATATATTTTATTAATATGTAAATACAATGAAATCCTTAATATTGATTGAAAATATCTACAACTTTTTGTTTCTTATACAATGAAAAAAGCCACCCTTATGTATATATGTATTTATTTTTTACTTTTCGAAAATTAAATTTTTGTTTTATTTTTATTTCTTTAAAACAGTTTTACACAAAACATTACAAGATTTATATTTTCAATAAAAAAACAAGTAAGAGCGGCTAAATTCGGCTATGCCGAATCTTATATACCCTTCACCATGGTTGGGAAAAAACTGAAGTTTATATATGGACATATATGAAATGGACAGATTTATATACGGACGCCTTTAAGAGGAAATTAACCATTTAGTTTGGAGATAAAACTTGGACTCGGGAATATAGGTACTTTAAAAAAATGTATGTTTTGGGCATAACTTTTTTGTATCTGAACCGATATTTCCGAGTTTTTCAGCAAATATGTTATACTAAAGATTTTTGATCTTTTGCTATATAAGACGTATCCATAGGTCATAATACAGCTCTAGAATAGTGTTTGTTGTTTGTGTATAAAAGGTGAAGAGGTGAAAGAAAAGAATTTCAACAAATCGTTAAAAGAAATCACTACAACTGCATGTGTTTTATTTCTACAAAATAGTTTGATTTAGCTGGCAAATTTACATTTGGGATTTTATTTCGCTTTTTTATTAGAAATATTTGTAATTTCTTTAGCTTAATTTTAAAAATTTGAAGGAAAATAGTTTATAATTTTTTTTTTTAAATTATTATAAGTTATGACCTAAAATAGTTGCACTCAAAGGTAAATTATGTATAAAATGTTCTTAATATGTGAGAAATAAAATGGTTTAAAAATCTTTTTATAAATTCTTTTAAATCGGAGCAAAAAAAAGAAATAAAACCGTTTGTATTTTGTTTGTATCAGAGGGTTTTTATAAAAATTTTGATGTTTTTAGCCTATTTATGGATTATTTAATTATTAATATAAAATTTTATTTAAATTAATTATTAAATGTAAAAAAAAAACAAAAAAAAATCTTAAGAAAATAAAAAAAAAAAATGTACAAAAAAAAAGTGAATTGACCTGACCGAGATTCGAACCCGCGGCCTTAGAGAAAAAAAGTATTTGTGACATGGCGTCTAGACAACTGAGCTATTGAAGCTCACACAAAATCATCGTCAATAGATGTACATATATAAAAGTCTTCGTTCATTAGGGATTTGTTTAGTTTTTATTTAAATGACAAATCTTTGTATGTGTGTTGTTTGTGTATAAAAGGTGGAGATAAAAGAAAAGAATTTTAATTATTAATATAAAATTTTATATAAATTAGTTATTAAATGTTAAAAAAAAAACCAAAAATAAGCAAAAAAAAAAATATTAAGAAAATAAAAATAATAAAAAAAATGTACAAAAAAAAAGTGAATTGACCTGAGCGAGATTTGAACCTCGAACTCCACGGTTAGAGAAAAAAAGTATTTGTGACATGGCGTCTAGACAACTGAGCTATTGAAGCTCACACAAAATCATCGTCAATAGATGTACATATATAAAAGTCTTCGTTAATTAGAGATTTGTTTGGTTTTTATTTAAATGACAAATCTTTGTATGTGTGTTGTTTGTGTATAAAAGGTGGAGATAAAAGAAAAGAATTTTAACACATGTTGTTATGCGTAAAATTCTACATACATATTAAACAAAGGGATTTTACTGGAAAAATTAGAGGTAGTCCTGGTTTTTTGCTAATATCTCAGCCATTTATTAACCGATCTGTCTGATTTTTAATAGCAAACAGAAATGGATCACATGTAACAGAAATAAAAAAGAATCAAGTCCTCATCACGTCTGGGTTCTTCGGAAAACCCATTTCAACACACAGACGGACAGACGGGCAGACGGACATCGTTAAATCAACTTCGCTCTTCATAAGGACCCAGAATATATATACTTTATAGGGTCTAAGATCAATATTGTAGAAATTACAAACGGAATGACAAACTTATATATACCCTTCCACCTGTGGTGAAGGGTATAATAAAATTTTATATAAATTAGTTATTAAATGTTAAAAAAAAAACCAAAAATAAGCAAAAAAAAAAATATTAAGAAAATAATAAAAAAAATGTACAAAAAAAATTTACAAAAAAAAAAAGTGAATTGACCTGAGCGAGATTTGAACCTCGAACTCCACGGGCTTAGAGAAAAAAAGTAGTTGTGACATGGCGTCTAGACAACTGAGCTATTGAAGCTCACACAAAATCATCGTCAATAGATGTACATATATAAAAGTCTTCGTTAATTAGAGATTTGTTTGGTTTTTATTTAAATGACAAATCTTTGTATGTGTGTTGTTTGTGTATAAAAAAGGTGGAGATAAAAGAAAAGAATTTTAACACATGTTGTTATGCGTAAAATTCTACATACATATTAAACAAAGGGATTTTACTGGAAAAATTAGAGGTAGTCCTGGTTTTTTGCTAATATCTCAGCCATTTATTAACCGATCTGTCTGATTTTTAATAGCAAACAGAAATGGATCACATGTAACAGAAATAAAAAAGAATCAAGTCCTCATCACGTCTGGGTTCTTCGGAAAACCCATTTCAACACACAGACGGACAGACGGACAGACGGACATCGTTAAATCAACTTCGCTCTTCATAAGGACCCAGAATATATATACTTTATAGGGTCTAAGATCAATATTGTAGAAATTACAAACGGAATGACAAACTTATATATACCCTTCCACCTGTGGTGAAGGGTATAATAAATTCATACAGATACTAACACTGCTATTAAGACATTGAACATTTCTTACAGTGCGATTCTCATTTTCTCACTAACACAACTACATATTTATTTTTGAACAGCACTGTTATAGACAGAGTAAAAGAGAGACAAATGAATAAAAAAAAAAAAGTGGCGCATATAAGCACAAACTGCAAAAGGCTGCTAGCCAGGAAAAATTGCAAAAATTAGACAAGCTTTTTGTTGCTGCGGGTTCAGTAATTAATCAAGAAGAATTTACAGATTCTACTGATAAAACGAATCAGAATTCTAGCTGTAAAGCTGGCTGTTCAGCCAGTTGAGGATTGCAGTGCTCCAAGAAATGAGTACATGTTAACTGAAAAGTCTTCTCCAACAAATAAATAAAACAGAGAAAGAATTGTCCATCGTATCAGCATATTACAAGTTTGAAAATTTAGTAAAAAAAGAATTGAGCACCCAAGAGAAAAATGTTATTGTTGATATGGGTCCAGTTCAGCCTTAAGAACCTTTTCCAAGAGATCCTCTTCAAGACAACAGATGGTTTTCGGAAGTGAGTCGCTTTTGGCTCTGATATTCGAAAGCTTTGGATGTGGTTTATTGTCAACGATGCTGGTTATTTGCACTACAAAAATTAACATGAGTACGAGTTTTAGGAT
The DNA here is from genome assembly GCA_949748255.1 of Eustalomyia histrio. NCBI lineage: Eukaryota > Metazoa > Arthropoda > Insecta > Diptera > Anthomyiidae > Eustalomyia > Eustalomyia histrio. The sequence goes on along the minus strand of OX456523.1, from coordinate 162,339,210 downwards.
TTGGCAACAATTTACACAACAAATTAAACAACATAGTTTGTCAAGTAATCATACAAATGCCTGTGCTATTTACAAGGCTTGAAAAAATAGAAAGACTGTTGATAAGGTCATAGAGAATAAAATTTTAACAGAATCTTTTTTTTGGAAATTGGTCTTAGAACAGCTTTATTATAATAAATAAGTTTTAAATAAAAATTGTTTATGAATTTAAAAGCTCTAAATTTTGTTTTAAATGCTTCAAAAGGTCAAAAAATTTAGGTTTACAAATTGCCAGCTTTTAAAAAAAAATTGTAAGAAAATATATTTTAGCCCCCCCCCCCCCCCCCACGAAACAAAATCCTGGGCGCGACACTGAAAACAGCTTGCGTACAAGGGCTGGCCCAAATGTTCAAATTATATTTGTTTACAAAAAATAAAGAAAAGTCTGGAAAGTAGGGATAGTCGTTTTCTTTACGCGTAGTTATAGATATAGAGATATAAAAATAAACCTTTTTTTATAAAAAAAATTGCTCAAAAATGGTAAGGGAAATTAAAAAAAAGCATTCGAAATAAAAGAACACAATTTAAATTCAAAAAATTTTAATAAAATTCAAAAATTCGCAATTGATACTTAAAAAGATCAATTAAAAATACCAAACGCAATTAAAGAAATTATTGAAATTCAACATATTAAATTTAATTTGGTGTTTTTTAATTTCAATTGATGCTTTTAAATTATATTTAGAGTCATTCCAAAAGTTTATGAAACAATCTAATGGTTTTTGAAATGGTCTTTGGATTTGAGTAAAAATTTGCACGTGGATATTTCACGTTCCCATGATATTTGTGCTTGTTTTCGTTTTTCAAAAATCGATGTAGTTCACGATGTATCGGGGCTCAAAGCTGTTTTTTTATATAAATGTTCTAATTAAAATTAATTATTAAAAAATTATTAATTAGTCAGTAAAATAAAAAGGCGAAAAATCATCGCATTAATTTTTAAGTTAAACATTAACAGCGGTATTCATAAAAATTTCAAACAGCATTTCAAATCAATTTTAAGCAAAATTTGCTAAAATTGTATTCATAAACGAATTTTAGCTTAAAATACATATATTAAAATACGAATTTTAAAATTGGTTTGACCCTATTTTAAACCTATTTTAAAATAACATTTTTGCTTTGTGTTTATTTTCATTTTAAACATTTTTGCAAAAAATTGTCATTTAATCAAATGAAGTTATTTGTTTTTGTTTAGTAAATAATGGGCATTCTATATTTGATCAAAAGAATTGGTAAGAACCATTTTAAACATTTTTGCAAAAAATTGTCATTTAATCAAATGAAGTTATTTGTTTTTGTTTAATAAATAATGGACATTCTATATTTGATCAAAAGAATTGGTAAGAACCATTTTTATTTAAAAAATGTGATATTTTTAATTGTATTTTGTTTATAATGGAAAGTATAGCCAAAATTTAAAAAAATCGTCAGACGAAAATTTAAAAAAAGAGGATCGACCCGTTTTCAATTCCGGATAAAGAATTTAAGTAGAAATAATATTTTTTGATATTTATTGAAAGTAAACTAGTGGTGTGTTGTTTAATCAAAACAAAGAAAATAAAACCGGTTATTTGAATACTTTTTTATCTAAAGGGTGTCCCAAGAAGAACGCAATTTTTAAATTTTAAATAAAACACAGATATTTAAAATAAAATCGTGAAACTTTATTATATCGTAAAGTAGACAGAATGAGGTTATGTATGGAACAATATATCGTGCAGATGGCCGCCGCGGCTTTGCTGGCATGCACGCGATCTTTTAATGAAATTTTCAATGACCGTTTTGCATGAATGCTGCGGTATTTCATTAATGCAGCGTCCAATTTCCTCTTTTAAGGCTTGAGTCGTCGTCGGCTTATTCGCGTAAACCATCGACTTCAAAAAACCCCAAAGAAAAAATCTAATGGTGTTAAATCGCACGATCTAGGCGGCCAATTCTGATCTCCAAAACGCGAAATAACACGACCGGGAAATGACTGATGGAGCAATTGAATTGTTTCTCTGGCTGTATGACATGTGGCGCCGTCTTGTTGTAACCACATGCCCTCCACATTCATTTCTTCAATTCTAGACAAGAAAAAACTGGTTATCATTTCACGATACCGAACACCATTGACTGTTTGCCTCATTTTCATAAAAAAAGGTCCAATGATTCCTCCAGCCCAAAAACCACACCACACAGTGACACGTTGAGGATGCATTTGCTTCTCGTGAATCACTCGAGGATTTTCCTCACCCCAAATGTGACAATTCTGCCTATTGACGAAGCCATCAAGATGAAAATGGGCCTCGTCACTGAAGATGATTTTATCGGCAAAATCAGCATTTTCATGTTGTCTCTCCAATACCCAATTAACAAACTCCCTTCGCTGTCCATGATCAGCTGGCTTCAGTTCCTGAGTCAATTGAACTTTGTATGCATGAAGATGCAAATCTTTCGTCAAAATTCGCTGCAAAGAGGATTTGGAGACACCAATTTGCTGAGCTCGGTGTCGAATTGAGGTGGATGGAGTTTGAGCGACATCATCACGTACAGCTGTGACATTTTCGGTCGATCGACCTGGTCGATGGCGCGTTGTTGTCTTTACATCACTAACAGACCCAGTTTCGGCAAATTTATCCATTAATCTCTTTACAGTTGACTCTTTTGGAGCATTATTGTGACCCCAAATTGATCGCAATTTGCGAACTGTAGCCGCAAAACTTTCACCATTTTGGTAAAACAATTTCACAATGAGAATGCGTTGTTCATTCGTGTAGCGCTCCATTTTTACTAACCTCGTACCTTCTACTAGCAAACAATAACAATTGTTCAAATGTCAAACAATGACACTTCGAATGTTGCCAGATTTAAAAATTGCGTTCTTCTTGGGACACCCTTTACAATAAAATCATTATTTATGTAACTGTTTTACTGGGAATTTGTTTTGACTCTTTTTCTCTTTTTAATTAATAAACAAGTTTTCATAAATTTTTTATTTTATAAAACAATATTTTTCTGAAAAATAAAAAAAAAGAAATACATAGAAACGTGTATCGTATGGTTTAGTAATCATTGATTTGCACCATTACGATTAATGTGACAAATAAAAAAATACAGTGTTGCCATCCTCAAGTTAAAAAAAACATTAAATCGTCTATTACTTAAAATACTGATTATGAATACGAACATTTTTTAGGCTTAAATTTTTTTAACTAAAATGTATTTGAAACTTGAATTAAGATTTTTTATGAATACCGCTGTAAATGTATACATTATATCTCAGTCAATGTGATAAATAAGTTGAAAACGTACCATGGTCCGATGAGTCCAAATTCAACATCCGGGGCTCAGATGGAAAAGCCTACATTCGACGACCACGAGGCGAAAAGTATGGTTCGAGGATAATAATATTAGTGTCATGTCGTGGCCGCCACATTCTCCCGATCTCAAGCCGATTGAGAACATGTGGATGATTGCAAAACGAAATATTGGTAATAAAGTATTCTGAAATAGTGATGGAGTTCATCGAGAAGTTGGAAAAGGAGTAGAATAAAATTCCCAAAGATTATACTAAAAAGCTCATACCGTCAATGCCTAAAAGATGTTCTGAGGTAATAAAAAATACAAAAGTGTCCATGCCACAATGCTCCGTGTAAAATTTGGGCTCGATTCGACGACTCTAAGTGGACCCAAAATTGAGTTGAATAATAAGACAAGGTTTTATTATAAGAAATTAGGAACTTTATTCGGCATTTTTGGAAAAACTCAATTTTGGTAACAGTTTTGTCAATATTTTGTAATTTTCTTATTTTTATGTCATTCTTCACTAAATTACATTTTCACTAAGCTATTTCTCAGAAAAATCTGATAGAAAATAATAAAGTTACAATATCTTAAACATTAAGTAAAGATGTTTTTTTGAACGATGGATATTTTTTGCGATGAGCTTCAACAACTTGCAATAAGAATTGCTTTTCGTCTTCTTTGTTGGTCAATATCCGATTATAGTCCTTCATGAACTTCACTCCTCTTTTAGCGGTGTTATTAACGACGGCTAAATTTTTGCAGAAAACGCGGCCTTCTTTAAAACTCTCGTTGGTTTCCCATGTTGATGGGTCAAATTCCAAAAACTCCGGCGACAAACCGAACCGCACAAAGAAATTGTTAGTCTTGTTTGAAATGAAGTCGCTCAAGCTATGGTTCACGAATGTTTGCAGTTTTGAAACGGCCCGATTTTGATCCACTTCAATAATAGGCTCATCGTATGCAAGGCGTTCAACCATTTTTCTGTTCAAGAGAAACATTCGAGTCAAAAAAAAGCCAAAGCCATTGGTTCTGCTGATAAATACCACATGTGGTTACTCATCTTCTTCAATATGGCAGCAGAAACTAAAGCATAAATTTGAGCGTATTCAATGGAATCTCGTATGAAATTGAAATCCTGGTTTGGAGCATTGATTGGATTTGTACAACCAATCCATGCACGAATGTAAATTCGCGCCAAGAAAATGCACACGTCGCGCAATCCACTCAGTTCTCTTGCCGTCATTGTGAAATGGTTGCGGAAAAGGAAAAGCGCCAGGAGAATGGAAGCTACCACAATGTGTTTCACCCAAGAAAACAGCAACCAGTTGGAGAAACTCTCTATAATCAATACGAGGGTGACGTTCTTTCAACTTCTGATTGCAGTAATTTCTGATGGCGGCTTGTTCATCGGGGGGAATTTTCGAACCAACGATTTCGTCCTCGACACCATTCTGGATTGCAGTCTGGTCAAGACTCTTCCAGAGTTTCGCGAATCTCTCGAACAATTGAACTTCAGGACCGCTGCTTGTCGACAATTTTTTGTTCAAAAACCTGGCGCAGAACGATTTCGTAAATATGATGGTGACAAGCCAAGTGCAGCAGTTCTCGACGGCAATACTGTGGTTTCTGCAATATAATGCAAGCGCCATTGAGAGCTCCAGTGTTACTGGAGGTCGTGTCGAATGACATTGCTTCAACTCGACAATGTTCCAACGAACCAACAGATTGTAAGCAGCGTCAGCTGTATCTTTTCCGCTTGAAGATTTTATTTGAGGTGCTCCAAGGAACTTCGAAATCCCATCATAGCTGACCATAACCGCAACTCTCCCAACTTTTGCGCTGCCTACAAGGTCAACTAACATTTTGCCGTCTCAATGTACGACAAGCGGGCATCCTGTTTAGAGGAAGAGACGAATGACTTATAAGTACTTATATCGCTAACTATAAATAATACTAAATTACGTTTTCTACGAATTCGGTCTGGATAACTTCTGCTTCCCTCCGGCGGTTTTCTCGACGATATCGATTAATCGTTGTTCGGTTAATAGCCAGCTCGTCTACGGAATAATTCTGTGCATCGGCGCAGGCTATCAACACGTGAGCTGCCATTGGATCGGTTAGCTTTGCGTGGTCAAGCGCAGAAGCAAGTCGTGGCGTTAGAAAATTTCTACGCCTTCTCTTCTGTACACTTTTGTGCGGTTCAACGATGTCACCAGTTTCGGAATCGGCAGTGCTCTCCTCAATCGCTTCACCCACGTCCTCAGCTTTTTTTTATCAATTCCTTCCATAACCTCAACCTCACGTTCATCACTAGATTCTGTATATTAGGGCATCTGCAGTCGCAATATCAAACAAATTGTCCAGATCGTTGGTAAATGCAAGCTCCTTTTGTTTCCAAGCCACAGATCTTTTGCTAGCGGGCACTTTTTGTATATCTTTCCACGTATTGTACAATTTAAAAAATTTCTCCGCGCATCTTGTTCCGTATCGTGTTGGAGTTCGTGCTTGTTGCCAGAAAATATACACTGCATCGAGCGTTAATTTTGCACTTTCCTTTGCGTCGAGTTTCACAAAACGCATGTTATGAAAGAAGACCTGTAGGACTTGCCTATTGGACGGCAGTTTGACACCGGTTATCTGATGCGATGTTCTGCCCACTAAGTCTATGTTGTAGAGCGATTGAACGGTTTGACGCGTTTCTACCGAGGAAATGGCTGATGCAGAAGGCGATGCAGGTTTTGATGTTGATGGTTATGACATTATAATTGTAACAACCCATAAACTCACCCAAAATAATAACAATTATAATTTAGTTTACAACAATTAACTTTGGTACTTTATTATTTTGGTTTACTTCTTTAGCACAATTAAGTAACACACTTGTTGGCTGTTCTCATACGACTGACTCAAAACGTCTACTCATTCGTTTGATAGTTTTTCTCTCGTTCTTGTCCTGGTTGTGTGTGTCTCGACACGGGTTGCCACAATAATTAAATCAGATCACGGTATTTTGCAGGAAAATGTAATAACTAATTCAGAAGTAAGCAGCAACGCAGTTATGCTAAATAACAATGCCACTAGAGATGTGCGCGTGACGTGATTTTTCCGCGTCATTTGTATACTACCGCAAATCCAAAAAATATTTCACTTGTTTAACTAAATAAAACTTATAAAAATTGTAGACCAATATAAATCCATATATAACCACATCAGAAACGGTCTTTGATTTGCCCTATAAAATTTTATTGCAAAACTCTTGGCATCCCTTAGACTTTTATTGATTCCCTTTTGAAAACGTAACGGTACTTTCCAAATTTCATAGAAGCATTTGTTTATTACAAGATGTGAAGTCAAGCGATTTTTTAAAATATCGAGAAAAGAGTTAGCAATACAAGAACGAAAAACATTAATGGGTAAATCATACACCGAAACTGCTAAAATTATAAATAGGAACAAATCAAGAATGCAAAGTTATTAATCTTTTCCAAAGATGAAAAAAATTGAAAATAAGCCACGAGCAGGCCGTCCACTAAATATCAATAATTAAGATGGAAGAATAATTTAAGCCATTATTAAAAAAGACCCATTCAGAAGTGCACCTAAAATATTTTCGGAGTTAAAGAAAACATTGGGGAAGCTGTTAATGCAGACACGTTACGTGGGTACATTTCGTAGGCCGCACTGTGGTCAATATTTTGAGATAGCGGCCAAAACTCCTTTTGGTTTTTGTTCTCCGATTTTAAAGTTATTAGACTCATATGAAAGTAGACAGTAGTAAACCTCGGGAGCCAAAAAATTAGAACTCTATTTCAACTATTTCACTGAGAACAGGGTGGTCCAAAATGGGCTTTTTCAGAATTTAGTAAATTTATGATATTTTTAGTTAATTTTTAAAGTTTAAATGATCATAACTTTTTGCTTTTCAAGATTTTTGGACGAAATAAATTTTTTGTTGTAACTTAACTTATTTCCTATTACTGGTAAAAAAATTGAAGCTCTACTGTTTTCAGAACAATTTAAATATTTTTTTTTAAAAAAGGTCAAATTTCTCGGAAATTTCCTACTTCATAGAGCACAACTCCTGTGAGTCAAGCTGAGTCAAAACACAAATTTACTATTTTGTAGTCCTAACTCTCCCCTACATTCCTATATATACATGTCCATGCAACGGGACTGCACTTTTTGAGCTACAGCAATTTTTCTGACCCAAGGTAAGATATTCGGTACAAATGCACGTCATATTTTTTGAGAAGTTATTTGTATGTGAAAGTGGCTATTATGCATATATTTTGATGAAATTTTGTACAAGAGTTCTTATTGACCCAAAATTATCAAAATTTTGACAAAAATGACAATAGAACTCTCAAATTATGTGGTATCTGGCAATTCATTTGGAAAAGGTAAAAAAGATTTTATTGCCATCTAATATTACACAACTTAAATACCTGAAAATTGTAAATAAATTTAAAACCAATGTAAATAACTGGTAAAACCAAGTACCTGTTATATTATGTTTCAAAGAGGTAAAAAAGATCATGTTGAAACTTCGAGCAATAGTATATTAATCCATGCATTCATTTTTTTTCTTCATTATTGTTTAAACAATGGCTTAATTCAGTTATAGTGTTCTATCTGATATATATTTTGAAAGGAAAGATGAAAACTACATTATTTTACATATAATGAATAATCCATTCTTCAAAATATGCGACAAACAAGAAATTAAAATTCATAACTTAAAAATAAAAAACTTTTTAAATACTTTAAGAAAACGGTACAATCAATGTTCCAGAAACAAGAAATTGTTTTACTCACGCAACCAAGAAACTCGCAAGCTAAGAAATAAACTTATTTTTAAAAAGCCATCAGTAACTACCACGGAAACTGGAAAAGGTGGTCGACCAGCAAAGCCAATTGATAATTGTAGTGAAAGATCACGAAGACGCAAGCTTAAACATATCAATGAAGAAGTTTTTTGTAGCATCATAAAGGATTCATTTCTGCACCAAATTCAACCATCGAAAACTAAAAAGAGTAAAATTGCTATCATTGAAAAAATAGTGGAAGCAAGCCCCAGACGCACAAAAAGGATTTAAGAAAGTATGCCGACACCAACTGAAGAAAATAAATTTACTCCAGAAGAAGCATTTGCACTATTTTTGGATTTGAAAATGACTAAAAACCAATATACAGAATTGCGGAAGCGAACCAATGAAAAAAATTGTGGAATTTTTCCATCATATCATTTTCAGATTGCTTACCTTCACCAACTGCTATTAGTGTAACTTCAAGTTCAGCAGAAATAAAATTGCAGGATCTTCTTGAACACAATGCAGAACGATTATTAAAAACATTTGATGCTGACTATTTAAAGAAGTTAAAAAACTGCAGCATGACTTTAATTTCTAAATGGGGATGTGATGGGTCCTCTGGCCAGCAACAATACAAACAATGTAATGCGGAAAATTCATCAGATGCCAATTTATTCATGATTTCTTTCGTTCCATTACGTTTAACAAAAACTTATATTGGTTCAGAGCCGTCAACCAGTAGAGCTGCAGAGATAGATGTATGGAAAAATGAAATTCCCTCGTCAACAAAATTTTGTAGACCAATAAAGTTTGCTTACAAAAAAGAAACTAAAGATGTCATAACTGAAGAAGTTGGCAAAATAAGAGATGAAATTAAAGAACTTCAACCAGTGATATTTATATTTAATGACCAATGCATCGAAGTTAAATTTAAAATGTCACTTACAATGATCGATGGAAAAGTTGCACAAGCTTTAACCGAAACAAAGTCTTCGTCAAGCTGCACCATATGCCAAAAAACATCAAGTCAATTGAGCCAACCACCAACACAAGACGATAGTTTTAATGAAGCATATGAATTTGGAATGTCACCTCTTCATGCTAGAATTCGTTTTATGGAGCATATTCTTAAATTGGGATACGATTTGGAATTTGGCCCGTTAGGCGAAACAGTGAGAAACAACAAAGAAAATTTGGAAAAAAGAAAGCAAAAAAAAAAGATATTCAAGAAAAATACCGTAAGATAGGCCTTATAATTGACCAGCCAAAGCAGGGAGAAGGAAATTCTAATGATGGAAACACAGCAAGGAAATTTTTTTCCGATCCAGAAATTGCAGCTTCTATAACTGGAGTAGATTATGATTTAATACGACGATTCCAAATCATATTAGAAGTTATAGCATGTAGCAAAAAGATAGATGCAAAAAAATTTGGTCAGTATGCTAATGAGACAGCAACCCTTTATAACCAAAAATATTCTTGGAGACATATGCCAACCACAGTTCACAAAATTTTGTTCCATGGGGAACAAATAATTCAGCACAATATGCTTCCAATTGGAGATCTCTCAGAAGAAGCGCAAGAAAAAAGGAACAAAGACTACAGATTCTTTCGCGAGCACAATACAAGAAAAATTTCCAGATATTGTACTAATGAAGATCTTATTAATATTTTGTTGTGCCCATCAGACCCATAAATGTCCAGTATTCGACAGAAATGGAAATCAACCTCATTAGAGTTAGATGAAGAAGCTAAACAACTACTGCAAAATGAAAATCAAAGCTATTTGGATGAATTTTTTACTAATATTGTTTAATTAATACTAGTTTAAAGATTATAATTTGTTTCTAATTTTAGTATAAATTTTTATTAATAAATTTAAATAAAATATATGTGCACTTTAAATCAATAGTAAAAGTTTACTTAAAATTTTATCGATGTTGTGTTCTGTATATAATATATCCAAATGGTATTGATATTGTTGGGAATTTCAGTGTTATTTTTCAGTTTAATCCTCACAAGAATTAGCTTTCTTCCAAAAAAACCAACCTTTGGCCCCTGTGAATATTGAGACTAAATAAATGTCAGGGGCCAAATGTTGGCATTTTCTGACCAAAATTAAGTTTAGGAATAATAAATAAGTATTGGTTGTAAAATACGATTGAAGAAAATAAGAAATTATAAAGAAAATACCTATTTAAAATGTCAAAATATTCAACTTTTACATGGAAACTCAACAAAAAATTAAAATGCATTTTTAACTCCACATTACTTACGTTCCTATCAGTCTATTTTTACGTTTGAACACGCAAATTGAAGCTTAAGGTCCCTCCAATTGAACAAAACAAATTGCGTAACCAATCCCGTCAAAAGTTATAGAGTTTTGACCGCTATCTCGCGAAATTGACCACTGTGGGCCGGTTACAATGCTCGTACTGCTCAAAAGAAGCTGTGCTTTACCGAAACAAACAGAAGCTTATGGATTCGCAACGGGGTATAGAATTAAAGCAAACTATTTTTGGGAAAAAGTAATTTTCGCAGACAAATGAAAATTTAACATTTTTGGATCGAACAGACGTAAATTGTTGTGGCACAAAAAGTGCGACAAGCTAAGTACAAAGAATGTTATAAAAACTTTGTCAGCATCCGATGTTGTTAATTCAGTGATCATTAAGGAAACAATGGACAACACAGTTTACCTGAACATTCTGATGGAAATATTAACCAGAGTGCTGAAAAATTAATATTCGATATAGTTATTATTTTGAACAAGAAAATGATCCTAAGCATTCACCAGCTGATGTTAATATGTATATCGCAAACAACACACCACATTTGCTAAAAATCCCTCCTCAAAGTCCCGATTTAAATCCTATTGATCACTTGTGGGATAATTTATAAAAACGCATACAAAATCACACAATTTCTAGTAAAGCCCAGCTAAGGAAAATACTTTTGACTGAATGGGGTCAAATATACGAAAACTACACAAAAAAGCTTGTGCCCTCAATGCTGACACGGTTGATTGAAGTTATACCACTTAAGTCATATCCTACTAAGTATTAGGTAAAGCAATTAGGTTCAAAAATCTCAAAATTTTAATAACGTTTTGTTATTTTTTTCAGGGTATCATGACGTTTCCTGTGCAAAAATATGAAGTTACCATGATCATCAATTTTTCATTTATTGCTTAAATAAATAAGTGAACTATTATTTTACAAATAGGATACGTTCTGTGAAAGTGAACGTATGAATATCGAATATTCGTATAGCGAACCCAATATTAGTATGGCATTCTTTTGAAAATAACTACATATGTTCCAGGGATTGAAAATATTCGTAAAACGAGATCTATATTAGTATAAGTTTGTATTAAAAATACATAGATGCGTACTCAAATTACAGTTTACAACTCAACTCTACTTTCACTAACTCTACTTAATAATTGTTTTTGTAAACTTGCACCAAAGACATTTTCAATCATAGAACTTAAGTTATTGTTGTCGGCGAGTTCCCAAATTTAATTAAAATTGTTCATAATAGCAATTTTTTCATTCGTATAACGAATTATGTACTATATTAGTGATGCTTTTACCCAAAGGCGTCGTCACAGAGGAAGGATAAGTATGGAGATTTCATCGTAAGCAGTGGTCGAATAAAATTTTGTACATATTACAAAGGTTCGGTAACTATGAGAAAATTGAGCAATTTTCCCTGATTTTAAAGCAAAGTTGTCCGCTTTCTGCACAAATGTTTGCAAGTTTCCCCGAAATCTGCTAAAACCTAATTGGACTTGCAAAAAAATCAATTGATCTTGCATTAAATAATATTTTAAATAAAAAAAAGTATACAAGCTATATTGTATGTATACTAAACATAATAAAACAATTGTATTTTTTAAATCATTTGGGGGGCGGGGCCCTGAACATGCCACTGATCATATATAATTATATCGTAAATATTAGGTAGCATATATAATTATATATAGTTCTGAATATGTCATATATGAATACTGTCCTATGTATTTATATATAATAAAATATTATTAGATAAGGCCAGATATGATTATATCAACAGTTTTTTACTCGGGTTACTATGAAACAAAAATCACTAATTTTCAATATATGTTAGAATAAATTGGGGGTATCAGACTTTTGACCCGAGCGACTATGTCATCATGAGCCTAATTCTGCTTGCTTTTTACCATAAAAGTTCGCAAAGGGATTGTTATTTTAATTTTATACACTAATAAAAACCTTGCTTGTCCTTTTTAAGTGGATTTTGGGTACCTGGACCAGCGCCTGTTGTTCGAGAAGGTGCCTATGTTAAACTTGTGCTGCATGAGAAAATAACAGCAAAGCGTCACCGAATGCGTTTCGTGGTCACAGGAAGTTATTTGATGTCTCTGCAAATACGTACAAAGGAATCAGTGACACTGGAAGGTTGGAGCTTGACACCACAAGTACCACCTGAAACTGAGTACAATAATCAGAAATGTTATTTTATAATGATTACACATGGACTGGAACATGAAGCCCTCAACATAACCCTGACACTTATGGTAAATATATTTTGCGATGTAATGAAAATCGATTTGGTTATTTTTTTTTTATTTATTTTAATCTGGTGGAAATCGAACCTTTGACCCCAGCACTGATAAGCTAGCACGCTACCAACTAGCCTGTCGGGGCGCTCATGGTTAAAAACTTAATATAAAAGACAAAGAGGATAAAAATTATTTTCAATTGCTTCTGTTGTACTTGTTTTTATCTTTTTTAAATTAAAAATAAGATATATTCTGAATTGAAATTTCAAAAACGATCGATTTTCATCAAATACCAGATTATTTCGGTTATTTATATATTTATCCACATTTTCTTTTTATAAACTAGACTGCTGATAAAAATTTTAAACGTTCACTGGTTGATATAACATTAGTGACTACATATTTCGAACACCATAAGGAACATACCTCGATATTTGCTAATATGTTGGCAAAACTTCCAAGTTGGTCGAATGCAGTACCATCGGTGGCTTCCCTTAAATCGTGGACTTTTTAAATCGAATTAAGGAAACAATTTTAGCAATTATTATCTAATTGTACTATGTATTAAAACTATCTTCCCGTAAGCTTTAAAAAATAATGATCTCTCTTACGTAACAACAACACTTGTTCTTTTAAAAATCTATGAAAATAAATTAAAATTTCTAATATTCCCTTTAATTATCTTTTATTCCGTTAATCAATAAAAATGTGTCGCAAAAAGTTTACATTTACACAAGTTTAACTCATCTACAAATTGTGATGCAATATCAGCAAAAATTTGATCATCATCCACCTCGATCCCAGCAAAAACAGACCTTAACAAATAATGATTTTAGTAATTTAAACTCCAAGGTTTTCACGTATTACTCTTTATATTATAATTCTAACTTTTTTATATGGGATGTCCCAAAAGGTAAGGTGTTATGCTTACGTATAAGCTTTCTAAAAAAAGAATAATGGGTTACGCGTAGGCATATTAATAATTGGTTACTAATAACCAATTACTATTTATTTTCCGTAAGAAATTTAGTAACATATTTCGTAGGCTAACAATTTTTGATAAAATTTGATTTTATTATTCAATATAGTTGCCTTCAAGGGTGATACAATGATTATATCGGTCATACAATTTTGCGATACCATTTTTATAGTACGATTTCTTTTTAGCCTCAAAATAGGCCTCAGTTTCGATGATTACTTTTTCATCGGCGCTAAAATTCTTTCCAGCGAGTATTCTCTTGAGGTCAAAGAACAAGAAAAAGTCGCTGGGTCTAAATCAGGAGATGGGAAAACTATCGAAGCCCAAGTGATATAATTTTGCCATTATTTCATTGACTTGTGACACGGTGCATTGTTTTGGTGAAACAGTATCTTCTTCAAATGGGGCCGTTTTTCGCGATTTCGTCCTTCAAACGCTCCAATAACGCTATGTAAAAGTCGCTGTTGATGGTTTTTCGCTTTTCAATATAGTCGATGAAAATGCATGCGCATCCCAAAATACTGATGCCATAACCTTAGTTCATCACGTGCAGTCCACTCGGCTGACTGTAGATTGGACTCCGGTGTGAAATGATGGATCCATGTTTAATCCATTGTCACATATCGACTTATAAATTCGGGTTTATTGCCATTAAACAGGTTCGAACATAAGCCAGAATCATCAATTCGTTGTTGTTTTTGGTGGATTGTGAGCTCGCGCGGCACCCACTTTGCACAGAGCTTTCGCATAGCCAAATATTCATTCACGATACGTCCAACTCGTTCCTTTGATATCTTTAGAGTCTCAGATATCTCTATCAACTTCACTTTACGGTTATTTAAAATTATTTTGTGGTCTTTTTGATGTTTTTGTCGGTAACAGCATCCACTGCGTGCATCGTCCTCGGTGCTCATTTCGCCTCGTTTAAACTTGGCAAACCACTTCTCAACGGTTGATTTTCCTGGTGCGGAGTCCAAATAATGTTTATCAGGCCAAGCCTTGGCTTCAACAGTGTTTTTTGCTAAAAACAATGCTTTATTAACACACAAAATTCCTTTTTATCCATTGTTTTCAAACTAGTAGCGCCATTTGGACCATTTTTTAATAAAATTTCTTAAAAGTGCCTTGTATCGACAGAGAATAGTTGTTGCTTTCACACAATACTAACCATTTGGATCAATATGGTCTCAGAGCCAATAGAATCACCACAAATTCATAAATAAATATTTATTTTTGTATAATTTTTGAAGCACATTTTCTCGTATCCTATTGGAAAACACAGTGGATGAGAATTTCGATAGGACATAGTCCATTCCTTTAATTTTTAGAAACATCGAGATGTTTTGAATTGGTTTACTCCATTTCTTACAAGATACTGATACAATTTGGAACATAGTATCCCATGGGTCGTCAAAGGTCAAAAAGATGAAGTTTTTGCTCAGTGTTTATCCTTAAAAATTTTTATGGAAAAAATAAAATTAAAAATTTAAGAATTTTATTAAATAAAAAATGGTGGGCAGATTCGTTGTTGTTTTGTGGTAAGAAAAAAACACGTCCTGTTGATTTGGTTTTTAAATACAACTGTATCGTTTTATTAAGCAATATGGAGCATCAAGCTCCCTATTGTTCCAGTTTTCTTTCTTCTCATATTAAGCAAATTATAAAGGGTTGACGAAAAACAATTAACATGGATGTAAAATTCATTATTATGTTAACTTACGTTATATTAGGATTATTTATTTAAATTTAATATCTATTCAATATTCAATAAAAAATCAATTAAATGAAAACAATTAATAACAAAATGTGTTATTATTAAAAAGAAGTATCAAAAAAAGGTAAAAAATGTGTTTATAAAAAACTAAAAAGGTAAAAAACACCACGCTGGTGCGAGCTTTGACATCGGACGTTTATAAACGCCTCTTGCCGTCCTTACCTCCGCCACTCTGACCTTGCCGTCTTGGACTTCTATCACGCGGACGTCTCCGCCGGTCAGCCACTCTTCGGGCGGGAGATTGTCCTCTTGGACCACCACTAACTGGTTGACTAGCAGGTTCTTGCCTTGCAACCCCAGGACGTAGTCTTTCGACCAGGCCCGCCAGAACATCTGCTTGTGAGCGCAGAGTATCCGCTATCACTTCAAGTATGTTATTTTGTTGCCTCTGATGTCTTCGGCTGATTCTGGCGGCAGCGGCTCTTTGAGCGTTCGGCTACCTCCCACGAAGTAGGTGGCGTTGTCGCTATATTTTCTGGGGGAGTCCTCTCCTGGCAGCGAATCTTTTAAAAGAAATGATAAATTCGTCGGAGGATAAATTGAAAACTAATATACTTTCTGGGGAGTCCTCTTCTGGCAGCGAACCTTTTAAAAGGAAGGATATATTGGAAACTAGTTCTAAGTGAACAGCCTTCGAAGTGAAACAAAAACCGCTATATACATTTTGATATGAGGTCTACAACGAACAGCGCTCTCACCCTGGGCCATTAATTTTGGTTTATAGTGGCAGCAATGTACACATTTACGCACTATTTTGCTACGCTCTTCCCTGGCCAAATAAAATATTTTCCAGTAAAAGGGCTATTAATGCTTTTGTACCAGCATGACAATTATTGGAGTGCAAATCGCGCAAATATCGTTTCACAAAGAAAGTTTTTCTCGGTAATAAAATTGGGAATTTCGTATTATACGGTAATGGTGCATTGAGCAACCTCCCACCTACCCTAATTAGTAAAAAATTTTGCGTATTTTCAGTGAACTTGTGGATAAATGGTGTTAAACGTTGAATATTCGAAGGCAACAACTGAAATTTCTGTAATTTAGCAATCTCCTCAGAGAATTCTTCCCTCTGAGCTATTTCCACAAACCTATAAAAGGCCTAGTTCATCTCCTTTACAGTAGTAGTTTTCATGATTTGACTTTTTTTACAAAAGTCAATGAATCTTAGTACGTAGTACATGATCCTCAATGACTTTTTGTAAAACGAATGATCGTCTGATTTTTTTCCGGAGAATTCTCTACTGTAAGGAGAACATTGTTTTTTTTCTCTAAATACTCTTAATTCTCTGTTAACACGAAATGATTGTTAACAAGCCAATATGAATACCAAGAAACCAAATTGAGTCTTTTAGATCATCAACATCAGATCCTCTAGATACAATGTACCCACTTGGCGCCAAGAGATTTTGTCTTGAGTAGAGCGACTGTTGATTTGGCTGTAAGAAGCCTACAAAAAACTTCACTTAAGTCACTACTTCTAATATAAATGCAGCATCCATAAGCCCGAAGTGAAGCATCAGAAAAGCCAAGAATCTGAACTTTTGCTGAATAAATTTTCGACAAATTTATTTTTAAATTCTCCCACGCAGTATTTAATCGCATGGGGATTGATTCATCCCAGTCAAGTTTTTGAATCCATAGTTCTTGTAGCAACATTTTGGATTTTGTTATGATAGGGCATAAGAGTCCGAGAGGATCAAACAACCGAAACGAAACTCACAAAATATTTCTTTTTGTTGCTTTTGGATCATGAAAATTATCTTCCAAATGAA
This sequence comes from Eustalomyia histrio, assembly GCA_949748255.1. Taxonomy (NCBI): domain Eukaryota; kingdom Metazoa; phylum Arthropoda; class Insecta; order Diptera; family Anthomyiidae; genus Eustalomyia; species Eustalomyia histrio. The sequence goes on along the minus strand of OX456523.1, from coordinate 162,321,998 downwards.
ACTTAAATGAATCATTCTTCGGAACCCAGCGTATGCTTAAAGCTTTGGCCGAATCGGAATCACTATGTAACAGTTTTTCGTTACAATTAGTAAGATTAAAATCGGGGTGATTGGAAAACCATTTTTTTATTTTTAATCGAGCTGAACTCAGTATTTGAGTCACCTGGTCTCGAATAGTTAACAGTTCTTAAAAACTAACGGCGCCAGTTAACAAATCGTCAACATAAAAATCACTGCGAATAACTTTTGACGCGATGGGCGTCACTTAGATAAATAAGACATCTGATTGCTAAAAATGGTGCGGAAGACGTACTGTAAGTAACAGTGTTCAAACGAAACAATTGTAAGATGGATTTTCTCTCCAAAGGATTAGCTGAAAATTTCTATCATCCTCGCCAACTAAGACTTGACGATACATTTTTTCAATGTCGGCATTCTTCTTGCAGCGTAGGGCCAACCATTTACAAATCGTAAAGTGAAGTTCTCGAAGAAGTTCGACTCGAGGCATCACAATCTACACAAAGATTGGTAGTAGTGCTTTGAGAACGCAAAACGCACCGATGAGGAATAAAGAGAAGAGCTCGGTATTTGATTGTCCATAATGGACATATGACCTAAGTCTCTTTCATAAAATCGTGATACATTTCTCTCATAATGTTGTCGGTTGGGATTCTACGCACTAGTGCAACAAAATGCCTAAAAGATTAGGATCCGATTTGAAAGGAAGTGAGACTTTAAGACGTCCTGACGATAAACGTCGTACTGGATCTCTAAACTTATCCTCATATTTTTGATATTCCTCATTAAAAATGACTGTTGATTCATTTGAAAGTTCCTCTGATTCCTAGAATTTTCGAACAATTGAATCAACAGTTTCATACATTTGAACATGAGCCCTTTGGTTGGCTGCATTTGCCAGCTACAATTCAGCCAAGAGTAGTTTTCTAAAGAACTATCAGGTTTGGGTTAGACTTAATTTTTCTAACGCATAGCAGTTCAAAGAAGAGTTCACCACCGACTAATAAATTAACTTTGCACCACCGATTAATAATCTGGCAGGGATCTGCCAATTCAATATTCTTCGGAATATTACAATCGGTAGTACAAATCTTGCGATCAGGTTGGAAGTTCGTAATTGAACTCAGTACATAGAAAAGAATTGATTAGAATTAACCCTCGACATGACACCGACTTCGATGCTAGATTTGGCAGAAGAATTTGTTTCGCCCATGCCAATTAAATTTAATCTGCCTCCTTATCTCTTAATTCTAAGTCTCTGTACAAGTTCCTCAGTTATCAAATTCGTTTGAGTACCGGAATCTAAAATAGCCCTAGCCAGAATATAATTTCCGGAACTGCTTCTCACTTTCACGACCGCTGTGGCGAGAATTATATTCTCATCCGATGATGAAAGATTCACCGAAGCTTGAGAAGTATAGACGGCTGCTGGGACAAGTAATTCACAGAAGACTTTTGGTTAGAACTTGATATTTGTAGCATTGAGTGATGAGAGCCACTGCAGACTCTACACTTTTGTAAACTGCATTTTGCTACAGTATGACATTCTTTCAGGCAGTTTATACACGCTGCCACAGCTTTAATAAAGTCAAATCTTTATAGAACAGGCACTGCGGAAAAAGAAGGGCAATCATAGATATTGTGTTGTGTAGATTTACAAAATAGATATTTCTCAGCAGATTGTCTAGGTTTCGAACAAGCTATTGCTGTCTTTGTATTCCTCTTAGGCCCATTATCATGTCTACTCTTTGAAGAACTAGGTCTTGAACTAGTAGATTCATCAGCAGAGATGTGTTGGTACCTTTTATTTAAGGCGGCCTCACAGTCAGCCCATAATAGGTGATTTTCGAAGTCAAGCTATTCTTCCGACTTGGATGTAGTGACTGGATCGATTTTCGACATCATTAGATGTATAAGAATGGCATTTGTTATCTTTTTATCATCGCCAATAGATAACAATGAATCATATACGGCAGAAACATGCTACGCAAAGCAGAAGCCGAAGGTTTATTGATCTCAGGAAGATCGAAAAGTTTCGAAATATTATCGGAAAAGATCAAACAATCATTGTCATAAACCTTTTTTAAGCTGGCTAATGCTTTGGGGTAATTGTCTTCAGAAATCTGAAAAGCTTTGACTGTACCCAAAGCTTCATCGGATAAGCATGATATGAGATGATTGAATTTTTCAATATCTGTTGGTGTCGGATCATTGTGGACCAGATTATCAAACAGGCTCATAAAGTTTTTATACTCGGAATATTTTCCATTGAATTTTGGGAGCCGCATCTTTGGAAGCCTAGAATGATGAGTTTGCATCATACTGTACGAAGTTTCAGGCATACTAGGTCTTCTATGTTTGGCCTGAAAACTCATTAACATAGCTTTCGTGGTCACACACATATCTTCAAGCCCAGATCGGTTGTTATTTGTTGGATATCCAATTCAGACTGATACTGCATTGCTCGAGCAATATGGTCTTTTAATATTTCCATGCGACAATCTATTTCGAAGGGATTGAAAGAAATCGTTTTATCTACAATAGATTTACGAATCCTTGAAATATTTTCAATCACTTTGGCTCTTCTCTGAATCAGTTTCGACAATGTTTCAGATTCAGGATCGCTTTGGTGTTTTTTAACGAACATACTGAAAGAAAACCACAAAAAAAAATCGAAAATATAGTTGATAATGGAATAATTTTCCAATAAATTTAGCAAAAGCAGATTTCAAATAAATTTTCCTTTAAATTGTGGAAAATTTTCACCAAATTTTTCTAATTTGAAAAGAATTTGGGGAAAAAATCGCGCTCAATTAACAAAATTTCGTATTTAAAAGCAGAAAAATTAAAAAAATTAAACCAAATGAAATAAAAAAAAATTAATTTCAAATATTGTTCAATACGATGACCAGAGTAATAATGAATCCTAAACAATTTTATACGTAATTTGTTATGGCTTAAGAAAAACTTAAAATTCGCGATTTTTCACTACTATATTTGAAAAATAAGCTTTTGGTAATTATGAAAGTAGATACAACACACACTTTCAATTTATTTTTATATCAAATCGAAAAAACTCACGACACGCACTTTAAAAATAAATTGCAAAAGAAAACCAGTGTATTTTTTTTAATTTAACACCTCGCTTATACTAAATGTCTCACCGGCAATGAATCTCTAGAATTTTAATTTAAAAAAATAATAAATTTGCATTTAACCACAACTTGGTTAGATTCCACGAAAAATTTTTGATTTTACTCCGTTTACAATTTTTCTTACTAAAAATCACGATCACTGTTCGATCAGCCACTTGAACCAACATTTGGTAACGTTTACAAAAAAATATATTTACCAAGTTTAATAAAATTAATCCGAAATATATTCTTATTTGTATTAAATTTAATCTCCACGCACAATTCTGGTGGACATTTACAAAAATTTATTTAGAAAAATAAATTTTGCCATACATTAATGAAATGTCCCCTTTTATGGTTAAGTTGGTCACATTAAGTACCGAAATGATCATATGTTGTTAAATATTTTGAATCAATTTTTCAAAATATTTAATTAAACAACCCAACAAATCAAGTTCCTGCTCGGGGGCCAAAATGATTATCCTTAATAACTTTTAAGGAAAAAATAAAATAATGAGGTATTTATGTATTGTTGATCTATTATTTTGTAAATGAATGGTATTAGTAGGATTTTAGATCATATAATCATATTCTTTTTTATAAATTGTTTTTATTGCAAAGAAACATGAACATTTTTTTTAGTAAATTACAGAGAATAAAAATTGAAAAATTCCACAGAGCCAGCAGGATAGAATACTTAGTATTTTCGGTTGACGCTACCCAACGTCCTCAGTATCCACGCTCTCCCCTTTGGTTATTCTCTATAATTTACTAACAAAAATGTTCATGTTTCTTTGCAATAAAAACAATTTATAAAAAAGAATATGATTATATGATCTAAAATCCTACTTATACCATCCATTGGAAAAAATAAAATTTTAAATTTTATTAAATAAAAAATGGTGGGCAGATTTGTTGTTGTTTTGTGGTAAGAAAAAAAAACACGTCTTGATGATTTGGTTTTTAAATTCAACTGTAACGTTTAATTAAGCAATATGAATAATGCTCATATCTGTACTGTTTTTCGCAGTATTATACTGTTTTTCGACATCAAAAACTGCGTACTGCTTTTCTTCCTCAAAATACTGTTTTTCGATACATAATAGAAATAAAAAGGGCGAACAGCGAATTCATGCAATAATATTGTTTACTTAAAAAATAAGCATGTCAAGCAATATTCACCAATGTTTTCGCGCCGCACGCCCAACAATTGCTTAAAGAAGATTTAAAAGACTGTAGTAATGTGTCAATCTACACAGAGGCATCAAACCATGGGAATAGCAAACTTTTACCTGTGCTCGTTCGATATTTTATCCCTACTGTCGGAGTACGCGTTAAAGTTTTGAATTTAACCGAAGAAGCTGGTGAAAATTCCACCTTAATATCCGATCTAATAACGTCTACTGCCAGTGACTACGATCTGAGGAAGAAAATCGTCTGCTTCTGTGGCGATAATGCAAAAGTTAATTTTGGTGGAGAAACTCGTGGCGGAAAGAAAAATGTTTATCACCGATTGAAACAGTGGCTTCCACATTTGGTCGGCATCGGCTGTGCCGCTCACATAACACACAATGCATTGAAATTCGCATGTGATGAAATACCATTCGACGTAGAATAGGTTGTTGTTGAAACATATTCTCACTTCTACCTTAACACTGAACGCATGACAACATTGAAAGCTTTTTGTGAAGAAGCAGAAGTGGAACATAACAGGCTGCTCGGATATGCAAAAACACGATTTTTGGCTCTCGGACCAGCTATCAAGCGTATTTTAAAACTCTATGATGCTCTTCAAATGTATTTTCTTGGACTTGAAAGAGGAGAAAAAAAGTTGAAGGATTTTTTCAGTGAAGAATCATCACAATTTTGGTTGCTATTCGTTCAAGAGCAGGTAAACAATTTCATTGGGGGTGCCAATTCAATTTCTCTAATTATAGAGAATTTTCCTGTCCTCTTACTAATTTATTTTTCTTTCATCAGGCTGAATTATTCGGGAACTATGTGCTGAAAATTGAAGGTTTTAATGAGCTCAAAGAAACACTAAAAATTCGTCAAGAGGATGATTTTTTATCGCCAGCTGTACTACCAGAAAAGCAAACACTTTTTGACAATAGATACAATTCGATTGAGATGGCTCCTACTTACATTTATGGACAGCACCGTTCGAGCCAATCAAACTTTTTGCGTGGGCAGTATTGCAAGAAACACCAACATGGAATGAAGTCGAAGCCGTTATGGACAAGTTGAGCGAATACAATTTGTACAATGCCAATGAAAATGCGGTAAATTTGCACACCCAATTTCAATATATCAAAAACTATTGTACGAGCGACAAAATTATGCAATGTTTCGATTGTGGATCGGTGGGTGGAGATATTTATTCATCTCAATAACGCCGATTGTGAATTCAAAGAAATGGCCACGACCGTTAAATATATTTTATGTTTGCTAGGAACTTCAGCATCAGTGGAACGAATCTTCTCTGCACTGAACAAAACTTGGACGTCAGACAAAAACCGATTAGATGTGCAAACATTGAAGGCGATTCTGGCAGTCAAATGTAATTTGAAGTACAAATGCGTTGATTTCTATAATTACCTCAAAACAAAGCCGGCATTGCTTATTCAAATTGCTTCAAACGACAAATACAAAACAACCACAAAAGCTGATTTTGATGGAAATGATTGTTAATTTTTTTTTACATTGAATAAAATATATACTGCGAAAAGTACTGTTTTTCCAAATCGATTTACTGCTTTTTTAAAAAATTTCAGTGAAATGTACTGTTTTTGGTCCAATAAAATATACGAGCGTTAAATATGAAGCATCAAGCTCCCTATTGTTCCAGTTTTCTTTCTTCTCTTCTATTTCAGCAATTGCCGTTACAATTAACATATTAAGCAAAATATGAAGGGTTGACGAAAACCAATTAACATGGATGTAAAATTCATTATTATGTTAATCTACGTTATATTAGGATTATTTATTTAAATTTAAGATTGATTCAATATGCAATATAAATTCAATTCAATAAAAAAACAATTAATAACAAAATGTATTATTATTAAAAAGAAGTATCAAAAAACGGTAAAAAATGTGTTTATAAAAAACCAATTGCGAGAACAATGGGGAGAAACTCAAACAGGTCTGCAAAATCTTCTATCTATACAATTTTAAAAAATTGTATAAGTTAACGAAACAAATATTTTATGTTTACTGGGTTAACTTTGTTTCGCTGACACTTTATAATTTGCCTGCACGCGCAATATATTGCAACTCATTTAATTAATCCATTGAACCTAACTAGGTGTTGTAACTTTATTAATAACAATACTGCTGACTTTATGTCTGCAGTTTTGATAATATGAAATTTTATTGTTTTTGTAAAGTAAGCATAATTTAACTTTAAGACTTTTTGGATAATAAAGAAATCAGTCGTAGTCAAGCACTCGAACAAGACGTATTTTTATTTAATAAAATACTAATTGACGCCCAACAAAATAATTTTGTTTTTTTTTAGAAATCACTTAAGTAGTGCCGTGGAAAAATTTACAAGTGTCCTTTATTAGTGCAGTAAATTTTTATAAAAAAAAACAAAAAGCAAAATTTCGTAGTGTTTAAATTCGGAGGAAATACAACACAAGTCACAGGAAAAAAAGAGCATAAGAGGGAACCTTAGTAAACAGTGAAAAGGACAAATTCCCCTATGCCAGTGATAATTAAGAAATTAAAAATACATTAAAAACAACAACCCCTAAAGAAGTGGATATCAAAAAAAAAAAAAAAAAAACATTATCGAACAATCAAAAATAAGTATAAGAACTTAAAACAATTAATTAAACAAAAGAAAAGAAAAAGAACAACCCCTAAAGAAGTGAAAAAATATAAGATAAAGTTAAAAACTTTAGAAATTAAAAATAAACTTTAAAAATTAAAAATAAAAATTTTTTTAAACATTAAAAACAAACTTTAAAAATTAAAAATAAAAAAAAAAACTTTGAAAATAAAAAACAAACCTTAAATATTAAAATTTAGGAAAAAAAATCAAAATCAAAAGTAAAAAGTAAAAACCAAAATAATATAAGAACTAAAACTATTAAAACATTGTAGCAAGATACTAACTTGGAAATAAGTCACCAGGCAACGATTTTTGCCTGGGCTGCGAAAACAACAACAGTTCAATTAAATAGCAACAAAGTCTACCCAAATAATAACCGTACAACACCTTAAAGAAAAAGATAACAATAAACAGCAACCTCCACTACCAACAACAAGGCAATTATAGACGTACACATCTGCAACAGTAACAGGAAAATGGCAACAATAACAACAGTAACAATTCTATTTTAAGTCATAATATCTTTTTATATTAAGTGAATTAGAAACATAAGAATATTTTTATCTTTATTCAAATTTAAAATTTTAATAAATTAAATAGGAAATCTTTAATAATCAAAAATATTACTGATAATTTCAAGATAATATAATAGAAACTTTTTTTTTATTAAAATATTAATTTAACAAGAAATAATTTAAAAATTTATAAACAAATAACAATCTGCGATTCCTACGGGACCCTCCAGATTTATCAATTGAAAAGAAATAATAAAATATAATCTATAATAATAAGACAATATTGCTTTAAAAAAAAATTAATCTCTAGAATAAGTTTTACTTTTTGAAATGTCTAACCCCAACAACTTAATAAGACCACCAGTTTTTGTTCCTCCCCCATCCGCTAATCCCAACAATCCTCCACATTCCCCAGAACCAATAAATATAAATATTCCTCAAATGGAAGCTGCTATAACGAGTTTAGTCACTCGACTATGTAGGGAACAATGTAGGAGTTTAGTAGGGAATATATCGAACCCCGATTCGGATTTCATAGCAAGGGACCAAGAGATCGAGGATCAGTATAGGGAAATCCTTACCGACCTGGACAAGGTACCGGATGTTGTACGTTGCCTGAGAGAATTTTCTGGCAATGCAGCTGAATTTAGCTCATGGAAGAAGAGCCTCGAGAGAGTCTGAAATATCTATGAAACACAAAAAGGTACTCCAAAATACTTCGGAATCCTAAATGTAATAAGGAATAAGATCGTTGGAGCCGCAGACTCGGCTCTTGAGTCATATAACACTCCTCTATGTTGGGAAGCAATATCACGCTGCCTGACATTGCATTATGCCGACAAAAGGGATTTAGGCACCCTGGAATACCAAATGACGACGTTGGTACAAGGAAACTCTGCAGTATAGGATTTCTATCAAGAGGTCTACTCCCACCTGTCCCTGATTATCAATAATATTTCCTGTATGGCTATAGGAAAGGAAGCCATGGATACATTGATCCAGGCATATCGAGACAAGGCATTGGACACCTTTATCAGAGGATTGAGAGGTGATCTCTCCAAACTTCTGTGCATCCGAGAGCCGAATAACTTGCCACAAGCACTACATCTCTGTCTTAAATTGCAGAATCAAAATTATAGAACCGATCATGCTTTGGGAAAAAGTATCGGAAACCCACGGATAATTCCTCGAAATCAGAATTTTAGACCCCAAACAAACTATGGAACATCGGGATCTCTTCAACAAAACTCATTCGCAACCCAATACCAATACCAAAACCCAATCCGATACCCAACCCAATACCCAACCCAATACCTAAACCAACTCCCAATCCAGTACACTACCCAAAACCCAACCCAATATCAACCCCGTAATACTGGAAACATTCAATTCCAAAATTTTCCTGGACAAGTTCTACAATCTCAAAGTGTTAACCTAATAGCTCCAGCCAGACCCTTTGCACCAAAACCTCAACCAAGACCTGTGCCAATGGAAATTGACCAATCCATGCAGTCTAGGAACATCATTTACATGAATCGTCCAAAAAACAATGATCAATTTATGGGAAAAAGACCGCCAGAGCAATATGCATTCCAGAACCCAAAAGCTCAAAGAAACTTCAACATAGAAACGGAATACGAGGAAACTAACAACGAAATTGAAGAAAAATACCATAAAGAGATGGCATCATATGAAATAGAAGAAGGATTACAACCACTCCAAGAACAAATCGACCAATATGGACCAGAATACCAGTTGGGTAATGTTGATAATCAAGACTTTGCCGACATACATTTTTTAGAATAAACAACTCGTCTTTGCCATATTTTGAAGCAAAGACGAACAAGGGGGAGATCCTAAAAATTTTGGTGGACACAGGATCTAATAAGAACTATATCCAAACCTCACTAATAAAGTCGGCCATCCCTAACAAAAAAAATTTTTATGCGAATTCCGCCGGAGGAAACATTTTGATAACAAACCATACATTCATTAACCTTTTTGGATTGAATTCTATAAATTTAAAATTCTTTGCTCTACCCACCCTCAAATCCTTCCATGCGATATTAGGCAATGACAGCCTTAAGGCACTTTCAGCCATTATTCATACGGCAGAAAGCTTAATGATAGTGGGAAATAATATCAAAATTAAATTAAAACAACAAATATCGGAAAGTGTTAATAGTATTTCACAAAGTGTACACAACATCCAAATCAGAACTGATCATATGTCAAAAGACCAAAAGCAGAGAATAACGGAACTGGTCAAAGAATTTCCAGGCCTTTTTTCTGAACCAAACGAACGGTTAACCTATACAACTACGGTAAAAGGAGAAATAAGGACAACAACTGATAATCCTGTTTATTCAAGATGTTACCCTTATCCGATACATTTAAAGGATGAAGTCGAACATCAAATCTGCGAATTACTAGCCCAAGGTATTATAAGACCCTCCAAATCGCCGTACAATTCACCTGTTTGGGTCGTACCGAAGAAAATGGATGCTTCTGCAGTAAGAAAATATAGAGTGGTTATCGATTATAGAAAACTAAACGCGATTACCATCCCGGACCCGTATCCAATTCCTGAAATTAACGAAGTTCTTTCCCAATTGGGGGAAAACAACTTCTTTACTGTTTTGGACCTCAAAAGTGGATTCCATCAAATTCCTCTAAAGGAAGACGATGTTGAAAAAACCGCATTCTCTATCAACAACGGTAAATACGAATTTTCCCGGCTTCCCTTCGGTCTGAAAAACGCACCATCAATCTTTCAGAGAACCCTAGACGATATCCTGAGAGAACATATAGGAAAAATATGCTACGTTTATATAGATGACATCATCATATTCGGAAAAGATGAAAAAACCCTTTTTGAAAATATCAAGAAAATATTCCACACCCTGGAAGTTGCCAATATGAAGGTGCAATTGGACAAATGTGAATTTTTGAAACCAGAAGTGGAATTTTTAGGGTTTCTTATATCTACTGAAGGAATACTATGCAAAATTAGCAAAACCCTTAACAGCTCTTTTGAGAGGGTAGGAGGGACGAATGTCCAAATCCGTCTCTAGCAAAATTGTCATCAAATTAGAGGATGAAGCACTAGCAGCATTCGATAAGATCAAGATAACACTAATGTCAGAGGACGTCATTTTAACATACCCCAATTTCCAGAAGGAGTTTCGGTTGACAACAGATGCCTCGAATTATGCAATCGGAGCCGTACTAGAACAGGAGGGTAGACCGATAACCTTCATTTCCAGGACCCTCAGTAAAGCCGAAGAACATTACGCAACGAATGAGAAAGAAATGTTGGCAATTGTATGGGCCCTCAAGAGCCTGAGGAATTATCTTTACGGTGCGGCAAACGTAAACATATTTACGGATCACCAACCACTGACATATGCCTTAACCAATGGAAACACTAACAGCAAACTTAGACGGTGGAAAGCAATATTGGAAGAATACAATTACGAACTCCAATACAAACCGGGAAGCAATACACGGATACCCCAATAAATGCGTTCAAAAACCAGATCATAATAGAGCCTCATGAAACTCCGTCTTATGAATTTAAAATAGTGTTTCCAACGTACCAGAGAAAAACGCAAGAAATATTCTCCAAAAAATTCCACAAATATAAAGTTCTTTACACAAGAAAAATGGTATCTGATATTCATAACGAGTCAGAACAAGAGGTGGAAATAATAAATGAGCATAACAGAGCTCATAGGAGTGCCGAGGAGAACAAGATCCAACTCCTTGAGAAATACTATTTCCCCCAAATGATGGCAAAAATAAAAAGGATTACAAAATCATGCAGGATTTGCAAGGAAAATAAGTACGACCGCCACTCTAATAACATTTCTTTACAGGAAACCCCAATCCCACAGTTCCCAGGTCAAATAGTACATATAGACATCTATATAACAGAGAAGACTTCCATTTTAACAGCAATTGATAAGCTGACAAAATATGCGCAGGCAAGGATACTGAAATCAAGATCTGCGGAGGATATCAAACAACCGCTTAGAGAAATATTGTTAAGTTTTGGAATGCCCGAATAGTGGTAATGGACAACGAAAAATCATTTAACTCCAAAGCGATAGTATTCATGTTGGAAAATCAATTTAATATCAAAGTGTTCAGAATCCCACCATACGCCAGTACTGTAAATGGACAAATAGAACGATTTCATTCTACCCTATCCGAGATCATGAGGTGCATCAAATCTGAAGGAACCCAGAATGGTTTATCCGAACTTCTGGATAAGTCAATTTATGAATACAACAATACTGTCCATTCAACTCTAGGCAGGAAACCGTTAGAAGCATTTTTTGGTAGAATATCTTTTAATGACCCCACGAAATGGGAAAAGGATAGAATTCAAATGGTAGAGAACTTCAAGGATCGACAGCGATCCACTTTAGAATATCATAACAAGTACAAGAGGGAACCAAGAGATTATAAAGTGGGCGAACAAATCTTTGTCAAGGAAAATAAGAGATTAGGGACCAAGCTATCTAGAAATTACAAGAAGGAGGTAGTGAAGGAGAATAGACACTCTACAATATTTACTGAAAGCGGAAGAGTGGTTCACGAGAACAATATTCGTAATTAAGTAGTTATTTTTTTATTATTTTTTTAACAGGGTGATGATATCTGCTGTAATGGGAGAAGTAAAGATACTAGATTACACTAATGCAAGGGTAGTAGCAATCGATACAGGTATAGCAAAACTTCAGACTGGGGCTGTGAAATTAATACATGTAATTGATCTGGATAATTACCAGAATTTTATCGATAATATGAGGGAAACAATGAGTACGAGAATAAGTGCATCCCATCCCCTAGATCCCCTCCTAATCCTAGAAATTTCATACCTACAGAATAATGAATCAGGTAATAAAAGTCGTACAAGAAGATGTACGGGCCTTTCAAAACTTAGATATTACAGAGTTTAAATACAAATTGGAAATAATAAAAGAAGAGATAACAAATCTACAGTATGCCATCCATTGGGCTAAAGAAGGGTAATTAACTCATTTATTCTATCTCACGACGAAATGGAAACAATAAGAAAACTGTTTGAGAATAACCAAATTCCATATTTAAATATGGAAGAAATATTAGAGTTTAGTGAAGTAAGGATAGCCTCAAGTAAAAACTCCCTGATTTATATTGTCAATATCCCAACAACCTATAATGAGACATGTAACAAAATATTAATAAAACCTGTGAAACTTAAGAAAATTGCTACTAATATTAAATTTAACGAAATTTTAAATTGTGATAAGAAAATGTTTGGTATAAAAACTAAGCGAAGATATTGAAGATATCAGTGGCTCCGAATGCCTACCTAATCTGATCCACAGCAAACCCTCTAATTGTATCTTTATAAGTAATTCACACATACCCACTGTACAGGAGATACTCCCTGGCACCCTTCTATTGAATCAGTTTAATGGTACAATTCTCATAAGCCAAGAAGCTTATGACCTTAATGGCACTTTCATCATTAAATTCCATAATGAAACGGTCTCGGTGGATGATACTATCTTTTCATTTTCGGAAATTAACTTTTCTAATCCACTACCGGCCATAGTGCAATCAATAGTGGGAAACCTAGTTGTTGAGGAAATCCTCTCGTTGGAGTTAATTAAGGAAATGCACACTAACAACACAGAGGCAATCGAGCTCCTGAATGTTGAAACTAAATTAGGTGATGCTATCGCCTACATTTTGGCGATTTCCCCAATTGTTATAATACTGTCCGTCTGTCTGAGGAAAAGATGCAATAGTCAGAGGGTACAATGCTCTGAAAATATTAATATTAATACTTCACTACCACCACGGAATATTGTCATGTGTGGGAATGAACTTGGAACACGTCCAATAGAGCGAATTACCCAAATACCTTATTTTTGATTGAGGACAATCAATTTTAGAGGGGAAGAGTTAACGAAACAAATATTTTATGTTTACTGGGTTAACTTTGTTTCGCTGACACTTTATAATTTGCCTGCACGCGCAATATATTGCAACTCATTTAATTAATCCATTGAACCTAACTAGGTGTTGTAACTTTATTAATAACAATACTGCTGACTTTATGTCTGCAGTTTTGATAATATGAAATTTTATTGTTTTTGTAAAGTAAGCATTATTTAACTTTAAGACTTTTTGGATAATAAAGAAATCAGTCGTAGTCAAGCACTCGAACAAAACGTATTTTTATTTAATAAAATACTAATTTATATAAAGGATGTTTTGTAACTACAGTTAAAACTCGATTTTTGCCCCAAGTTATTTTAAAATGTTTGACATATTCGTGATTTGAATACCAAAATGAATTATATAAGATGTGTCATAAGACAAACAAGTTAACATAAATTAATTCGACACTACTCTAAACATATTTGCACTATGGGCTAACTATATTATACTTTTGCTAACTTAAGCTACTGTCAAAAATCAACGAAAACTCTGTCAAATGCTTAATCAACTTATTGAAGACTTTTGGCTAGCTACAATGTACTTTTTAAACTTAAATACTTACTACACTTAGTTGCAAACATTTGTACTTTTGCAAAAAAAATTTTCTTATATTTCCAAAATATATTTATCTTATCGAAAAATATTATTTAATGTTTACAATTTATAAATATTTTACAATTAAAAAGTAAATCTATATTACTTTTAAATAATTTAAAGAAACAAATGAAAACATAAATAAAAAAGTACTTAAAATGCAACAGTGCTTGCATCTCATTCGAAAAACAAATATAAAACCCACCCCTTTTGTCATACATGCACGTTTGTTTTTTAACATTTTCAATAAAATTTTCTATAGAAAGATTTTCCGCGTACACTGCAATTTGTTTTTTTTTTTCATAAACAGTTTTCTAAAAATACATGATTTCTTAAGTAAAGTGCGGTCACGCTTCTGTTTTTCTTTTTTTTTTAATATCTGGTTAATAAGTTTTTTTCTCCAAATTTTGCTCGTAATAAGTTTGCTAAAATGTCTCTCCTTTCTTCTATAATTTCTCTTTCCACCCGAAGGAATAAAAAATTGGAAAATTAACAGCGAATAATTTACAAAAAACGAATATTTATATTGAGTGCGATAACATCATTGAAATTACTAGAGATCCCGTCATCATTTTCCTTAACGTCTTCTTGTTTCATTTAGTTCATTTTTATCATTTGTATTTGTAAAATTTATTGCAGCAGTGTGCAATAGACTCTCTTGTCCCAACTTTATGAATGCATTGTGAATATCTCTCGTTTCAAAAAGAAATATCAAACTTTCTTTTTGTGGGTGAATGATCTTTCAAGATTGAATAATTACTAGGACAAGTTCCGTCAGTGGTGGGCATAAATTATGTGGTGTCATTTGCGAATCACACAGGGTATTGTAAATCTCTAAACGACATTGATAATTGTGTTATAAATGGGTTAGCTTAATACTCAATTCGTAGAGTAAAGCAAAAAGTTTTGTTATTTTTGTTTGTAATAACTGTAAAGAGAAAAGTAAAAATAACGCGTGACGAACGCTACATTCGTACGCGGTTTTGGATTAAAATATAGAAATTTCTCGGTCTTAAATATGAGATACCTTCAGCTTAATCATAGTGTTTATTGGGATTTAAGTGAGAATGGCATAAAACATAATTTTTTAACAGGTATTCGTTGCGAAATAATTAATCACAAAGTTTCGTGACGCACGATACAAAACATGGAAGTTACTTTGAAAATTTAAGTATGTTTTAGTAATTTTTAGCGAATTTTGCATAAGAAAGCACACGTGACGCACGTTACATTTTTTCTAGTAGTACATAAATAAACATAATTGAATTTATTTTAACAAAAAAATTTATTAATTTTATAATAGCATTTCTTAATAAAAATTTTGAACTTTTTTAACCATCCAACTCAAAGAAAGTAGCCTTTAGAAAATACAATAGACAATTTTTAATTTTTGGTCTAATTCCTTGACAAATTCTAATAGCCAATATATACCATGCAATTGATTGCGTGCAATTTTCATAATTCCCTTTTCAAAGTTGCTTCCAAAGTTATGTCTATTTATACGGTGACTTTAATTGCACAAAAACTGAATGTGAATAAAGCAACAAAAAAATAATACATATGAGTGTGAAAGAGAGATAACAGAAATATGCACGAAAACCGAAAATCGTGCCTTTTTTGTTACCCCGCTTGCTTCTCTACCTCGTTCGCCAACAAACACAAATTGCACGCAATATTTGCATGCAACAAAGTCACCGTCTAAATTGGCTCTATATCATGTAAATTGTATTTTCATGTATTTCAAGATAAGGTTGCATGTTTTCGATGTCATAACAGAAAGTTAATATTTTAATTCTATAGGAATTCTGCCAATAAAATTCTTTGGAAATCGGTTACCAACAAAATTTGTTCCACAACATATCCCAGCAAAAAAAGACCTTGCCGAATAATGGGTTTTAGAACCAGCAATAACTGGTTGAAGTTTGCCTGCTAAGCTCATTATTTTAACATAGGGATGTCATTGGAGGCAGCTAGTTACCTACAACCTTACGAGTAGGGAGTAAAACAACTAACTACACCATTTCCAATTTAATTTCAGAAAGTATCAACTATTTTCAGAAACTATTTATGTTATTTCAGATATTGTTAATTTTATTTCAGAAGAATAACTGAAATTAAATTAATATATGTGAAATTAAATTGATATCATCTGAAATGAAATTAATAACTTCTAGAATTAACTAAATTGATAATTTAAATTAAAGTAAATTGATAATTTCTGCAAATAATTAATAGTTTGTGGTACTAAATTGGAAATGGTGTAATGGTGTATAAAGAAATATTATATTAGGTTTGTATTTTTTCGAATTTTTTATAAATATTTCATACAAACTTAAGTAGATATAGACTTGCCACGACGCACATTGGGGTGAAAATTTCCAAAAACGAGGATTAATTCAAAAAATGAAATTAGTTTTTCGTATAAGTATTTAGTTCCATATAAAAGTAGATAAAATTCAACACCAATTACTGTAAAAATTATGGACTATGTTATTTACTTTTTTTGTAATACGCTTTTAAACTTGAATAGTATTTACTAATTTAGTAATTTTTGTTAAAAATTTAAAACCAAGATATTTAATTGCGTTTTGTGTGAATTGTTTTTTAGAAAACACTATTTTTTAAAATGGATCCATAAACTTCAGGTATTTAACTAACTTATTAATAAATTTTTGTGAAGAAAAATATTGCGGAATAATTTGTAAACTTTTTTTTAAATTGGTAAAAAAAAATGAGTTTGTTTTTAAAGAAATGTTGATTTTCAAATGATTTGTGAGAATACTTGGGCAAAACTTTTTATATATTCTTAAACTATGGTATTCCAGCTTGTATAGACTTGCCACGACGCACATTGGGGTGAAAATTTCCAAAACGAGAATTAATTCAAAAAATGAAATTAGTTTTTCGTATAAATATTTAGTTCCATACAAAAGTAAAATTCAACACCAATAACTGTAAAAATTATGGACTATGTTATTTACTTTTTTTGTAATACGCTTTTAAACTTGAATAGTATTTACTAATTTAGTAATTTTTGTTAAAAATTTAAAATCAAGATATTTAATTGCGTTTTGTGTGAATTGTTTTTTAGAAAACACTATTTTTTAAAATGGATCCATAAACTTCAGGTATTTAACTAACTTATTAATAAATTTTTGTAAAGAAAAATATTGCGGAATAATTTGTAAACTTTTTTTTTAATTGATAAAAGAAATGAGTTTGTTTTTAAAGAAATGTTGATTTTCAAATGATTTGTGAGAATACTTGGGCAAAACTTTTTATATATTCTTAAAATATGGTATTCCAGCTTGAATTTTCAAAAAAAAACTGTTTTGCCCCATTTGAAAATATTTGAAATTTTGTGAAACACATTCACCCTTATTCTAGTTGTCGTTATCAATGTCGTCGTCGTTTTTGAGTCAACATCACTTTGCTTCGACGTCGACATCCTTTTGACACCAAATTGGTATTCTAAAACAGTGTTGTATCGACGTCGACAGTTTATCGATTTAAACAAAAACACATCTCTAAAAATTGAGTCGGCAGATTTATTTTTGAGAAAAAATGTTTTTTATGTGTAATTTAAATTCTGATACCATTGATGAAGAAAATAAAGAAAATCTAGTATTGGAAAGAAGACTTCTCATACAGAAATCCAATACCTTTAATCTGCCGGATAACAAGTGAGTAGCAAAATCAAAGTCTGTTACTTTAAAGAATGTTAATCTTCTAATTTTTTTAAAAGGTTTGAAAGTTACTTTCGGCTGAATAAAACAGCCTTCAAAGATGTGCTGGAAACAATAGCACCTAATTTGAAAACCGGAATCAAGTCCACATTTATTTCCAAAACAATAAAGTTGGCAGCTACATTAATATTTTTAGCCCAGTGGTCGTACCAGCTCAGTGTTGGAAACGACTTTAACTTAGGGTTCAGCTGTTTCTGAAACTGTAGAAGATTTGCCACAGCTTCCTCTAGCGGGCTCAATATAAATTGCTTGAATCTTCCGCCACCTGTAGCATTACACTCGGCTTTGTTGGCTACCATTTTCTTTTTAACTTTAAATTTTAAGTCTCGCCAAACCTATAAATAAATTTTGTTATATTTTTATAATGCACTTTATATGATCATGCTTTCTTTACCTTCTGCCATCCATCTCACATTATTCTCGGTGGGCCAAGTGCATTTAATAAATTTGATATTTCTTCCCATTTTTTCCGTTTTTTTTCAGTCATTACTTTTCCTCAAGTCGTTACTAAAAATTGTGTCGACAAAATCAGAGTCGTTTCAAGACAATATCGTCGTCACATTTTTTTACAGAATACCAAATACTTGTCGACAGTTATCAATTATTTTCGATAACGACAACGGGAATACCAATTTCAAAAAAAAATCCCAAGACGACATTGTCTTGTGTCGATGACGACAACTAGAATAAGGGTGATTAACTTAAATTTGTTTTGTTTAAGTGATTATTTAAGTTATTGTTGTTGTAAGTATGATTCTTGTAATAGACAGTGCAACAAGTAAAGAGTTTAACTCGGTTGATTAAATGATCGCAAAAGAAGTAAATGTGGATAATTTAAAGTTTCTTCATGGATGGATTAGATTTTTTGAGTGTCTGCTATATTTGTCGTATAAAACAACTATTAAAAAATGGCATTGTTCTTGATACAAAATCACGCATTGAAAAAGAATTCAGAGAGCAAACTGGATTTATCTCTGACCAACAAAGTTGCCAATAGGCCAACTTTTTAAGGAAGCACAAGATGCTCGTAATAAAGACTTTAAAATATTTAGAGAACAATATGCTAGTAAATGCAGTCCCCAAAAATCGAATGAAGACATTTTTAATCGGTTTATTATAACTTCAGATCCTTTAATTTCAAGCAAAAACAAACATTATGATAAAAAACTACATAACTTTAATTTACCACAAACAGCACTTGATTTCTTTATTCTGCAAAATATTTCCGATGATGATGATGTTGATGATGATAATAATGAAGATGATTTTTAATTTCATATTTTAGGAATTCATGTGCCTTGTTTCAAAAAAAAATATATTTATATAATCAGAGGCTTTCTTAAACAACAAATATTTATAGAATTTTAGTTTTGTAATATATTTTTTTGGAATATATATCCAAAAACAAACTTAGAACTTATTTAAAAAATTTGATATTATAAATTAAAGGCTTGATAGCGTGGTAATATTTGATATTGTTTTAAAAAATTACATCGTTTTTTTTTAGTTTTTAGGTTATAAAAAAATTAAAATTCCACTAAAATTTTCCAACAAAAGTTTTTTTTAGTAATCAATATACACAGAATCCAAAACAAATATTGTATCATAAATTACAGGCTTCCCTGAATTAATCCTCGTTTTGTATATGTTTCACCCCATGGCCATTGCAGCCACCTATCCTCCAGGTCCATATACTCAATTTCTGGCCACAAGAAGTCCGTTTTCATCTCGCGATAGCAAACACCGACGACGAGACAAGGTTGACGGCTCTTCTGCCACACTATCGCGAACAACAGCAATGTTTTCCGCAGAACGAACTGGGCGAGCATGCACAGGTGATTTAACATTTTCTACAGACCCGATTTGCTGAAATTCGCGTACAATTCTCCTGATTGTGGACATATTTGGTCGATTATGCTGACCAAAAAATTCAGTGCATTTTGATTTTAACGTGCATTTGATTTTAACGCCCATTTTCGTAAAAAGCTTTAACAATCTTAACGCGCTGTTCAATTATGTACCTCTCATGTCAAATTAAGTTGGACAAAAAACTTTACGTTAAGGTGTGACTCACAATTTACATCGGGCATTATAGTTGGACGACCCTTTAAATGTAAACAAAAATATTTGTCATAAAAATATTTGAAATTCTTTTATAAAATATAAAAAACAGCAAAAGCTAACAAATGAATTATGTGTTTGTACGTAAAGGTAAATCAGGGTAAACAATACAATTGCTCTATTTCGCTTTTCCGCGAAGTCCATATACGGAAACAGCTTTCGTACAAAGGCGGCCCAAATGTTCAAATTGTATTTGTTTACAAAAATTTAAGAAAAAGTCAGGTAAGTAGGGATAGTGGTTTTCTTTACAAGTAGTTATAGATGTAAAAATCGAAAAAAAACAAACCTATTATATATTTTTTTTATAAAATTTATTTTATATTTATAATGATAAAAAAACTTAAATACAACATATGTACACATTAACTTTCAGATTAATTCATTCAAAATTCCAATTCAAAATTGTATTGGAAAAATCCCATTTTCAAATTAAAATCATTAAAAAACAGAAATATTTAAAATCAAAAAACTATTTTTTATTATGTTTCAAATTTGTTTCTATTAATTCTTTATTTGCTTTTAATTTGAATGGATTTTTGTTAACAATTTGAAAAAAAAATAAACAACTAAACCAAAAATAGATTTTAACAGCTAAAAATAAGTGGTTAAACACATTATTAGTAACTCATGTAGTATGCAAGGAGCTGACATGGAATATCAATGGTTGTATAGACAATATTCATTAAATAAGAATATAAATTAAAATGAAAAAAATTAGAATTGAAACCAAAATAAATGTTTTATAAAAGAAAAAACCTGAAGTAGGCATGTACGACCTTAATTATTTTAACTAAAAAACAACGAAGTTGTTAGCAAAGGTACGGGAGTTTTCCCGTAAAATCAAAATATAATCAAATTATCACTTCTTGCTTTTTAACAGGCTCAACGAGTTAAACTATTATTTTTGCGCAGCAACAGCCATATTGGATTAATAACGCTTTTAAGAATTACTGTAAACCCCGTACCCTTGTTAACAACTCAAACCAAAAATGGTAATATCCCAATAAATTTTGTAAAAAGAAATCTACCAAATTATTTTTCTTGATTACGTTTTTTTTTCTCCACCTCTCTATAATTATAATCGCTCATCTGAGTGACTGCAATTATAATCTTCCTTCCTAAGATTCAGCTCCCAGCGGTTGTCAAGTCAAATAATTAGGAAGACGTAAAACTATCTGTGGTCCCCATACACAGATTCGTTCATGGTCCTTCAAATAAAGTGAACTGGTCACCTTGGTTATTCCACTCAACTCTCTACACATCATCAAGAAAAATGAGGTAAACGGATTAACAAAAGCCCATAAGTAAATGAGTAAGGAAAATAAGTTAATGTGAGTACACATATATTATATAGAAAAAATATTTAAAATAAAAAAAGACCAAAAAAGGCAATAAGTGCAAAAAAAACTTGGTCGGAAAGTGTGTTGTAAATAGCTAAAGATCGAAAAAAAGTTTTGATGAGTTTTGAAAACAAAAACAATATATGTGAAAAGAAAAATTTTTAACTAAAATTGAAAGAAAATTAAAAAAAAACCATTGCTTTAATAGGAAAATTTAAGATAAAAAAATGTTTGCTGAAATTCGTATTAATTACGTAAAATATTAATTTCCAAATATAATATTTTTTTTGAAAACTTGTGACAAAAACAAAAAAATATTCTCAACTCTACATTTCAAAAAAAAAGACACACACAAAAGCATAGAAATATATCCCTTGGAGCCGCAACATCTATTCACCTAGTGCAGTGATGCCCAAACACTTGTTAAAACAACAAAGACTAATCGTTTTTCACATGTACACAACCCAAACCTAAATAAAAAAAAAAGGGAAATTGAAAAAAAAAAACAAAAAAGAAGTAAGTAAGTAAGTAAAAATTGTATTAAGTCTTCTTCTTTTTCGATTACATTGATAGTCTTACATACTATGAGAATAATAACATTCTTAGAGCTATATGTGTCTTACTCTAATAACTAAGTTAACGTAAAAAGCAACATTGCAAAATTTAAAGTTTGACAAGGCTTGCTTCCGGCTTTTACAGTCGCTAACAGAGCAGACATCTGTAAATAACAATACTAAAACTAAATAAATAACATTACTAAAACTAAATAACAAAAGTTCTGTTACATAAATTGACAAAACATATTCATATTACAGTTCATGTAAAATTTAGTATATACGTATATCATCTTCAGCCCCTATGATTGCCGGAGGCTGGGCTCATATAGAATGAGGGAAGGTCCAGAGGAGCTGGATCGTCGTCAATACGTCCATTGATTATACCGACAGGAGAAAGATATGTAGATCCATCTCAGATGGTGTTTTTTTCGCTTTCGTATATTTGGCTGACAAGCATATTATCGTGTAGCGCAAGTTTCTCAACAAATCTGGCTTGCAACGACATGGCGTACCTACAGAAGGGTAGAACATCGGCATTTTCATAGAATTAACTATTTTAAAATCGTTTTATGAAATTTTCTTAATTTTTTCCGATGCATTTTCTTAGGATTTTCCGTTCAAATAACACCAATTCTTTGGCTACTATAGGAGATATAGTAAACCAGATTGGGAATCCATAAGACAGAACCGATCTTATGGCGACCTTGTAGAGTAAAAGCTTGGTGTTCTTAGGTAAGTATGTATTGTTCATTAGCGATGCAAACATTCCAGAAATCTTTTTCGCCTTTCCCAAGAGACGTTAAATTTCAATAATTTACTTTACAGCCTCACACTTGGCCGCGTTGATGATATTGTCACCGTGCATATTTTATCCCTTAAGTTGCAAGTTACATCATTGTGAAACTTCCACAATGCATGTTGTGTTGAGTGAGATCTTCTAAATCCAAATTAAATTCCAATATTGGTTTCACAATGAACTCATTTTCTAGTTTTTCCTTAATTATGTGTTCAAATAATTTACCAATGTTGGATAAAAGGGATATTGGGAGAAAATCCTTAGGCTTTTTACTGTCCTGCTTTTTTTTTAATTGGAAGTATTTTTGCGCTTTTCCAGGCCGATGGGAAATAGCCGTTATTCATGCAATTGTTAAAAATAGCAGCTAATAATTTCAGTGTTGTATCAGGAAATTTTTTAGTTATAAAATTGGAAACGCCATCAAAGCCAAAAGACTTTTTGCTATTAATGTTGTTAATGTGCATTCTGATATTATTCACGTTTGTAAAATGGTAATTATCAAGATTCCTATCGGCATCAGATGTATAGATATGTTGCGGTAGTCAATCAACACATGATGAGATTTGATTCTCTATATTGTTAACCGGTCATTCAGGATTTACCTCTTGAAAAACAGCAGTATAATGAGTTCTAAATATCTCTGAAATTTGACAACTGCTGGCAAAAAGGAGACTTATTTGTACCAACGAACCGAAATACGTCTTTAAAGGCAGTAGGACCTGGTGTTATTTTTGAGAGTCTATGTCTCAAATTTTTAGCATCTTCAAGATTTATAAGCTCACTAATAATTGTTCTTTATAGTTGTATCTGTTTAGTGAGAATTTTATACTCGCTGCTAATTCTATTTCCAGTTCTGTGATATATTTTCTTTAGGTTCTTCTGCCATTCATACTTAACTTTAAAAAATTTCTTAATGGTATCAGGATACTGACGTTTTTGGTCATTTATCTCCAGTTTGTTGGAGTGGCTTTCATGTATTGAGGTAAGTGTATTATTAAAAGTATTTATAAGCACATCTTATTCATCATTACTTAAATTGCAGTTGTTGGGAGGTAAAATGGCATCTGAGACTGCATCTAAATCTCTACTGAATGCGTTATTACCAGGGGACTTCTTAATCACTTTCCAGTTTCAGTACTAATGGAAAATGATCCGAGAAAGTTGATAAGCTTTCGATCTGATAACACAGTGCAACAAGAAAAAACTACCTCAATGGTTTGAACGCAGTATGAAAGTATACCATTAGAAGAACAAAATGGAAAAACAAAGATATGGCTACTTGAAGTTTGTCATTTTTTACCATTTTTTGTAGGAGTTATTTAAAATGAGTATATTAAAAATTTAATTTTTTCTTTATTGATCTCTTTTTTAATGTGTTTTTTGTATTTTCTTTTAAAAAAGAGCACTTTTAATATTTTTTTTTAATTATATACTCAAAAAAAATTAGTAAAAAATTAAAATTTTTACTTTCTTGAGTGAAAATTTGTTTTTATTTAAGTGATCATTTGTATGTAGGTATATTTTAGAGAAAGTTCTTAAGCAAATTCTTATAAAGGAATCATTCATAGACCATCTGAATATTTTATTTTTTATAAAATTAATGCCAACCTTTTGTTTCTTTTAAAAAAATTAATGCATGTTCATTAATTTTAGTAAAATTTCAGGGTTATTTTTTTTACTTAATCCAGAGTACCGTTGCTGGTTTTTTAAATAAAATGTATTATCATTATTTTGTCACAAATACTCTTCGGTTTTAGTATAAAATAGCAATAACATTATTTATGAAATTCACTACCTGTAATTGTGAAAGCATTGTTAGTTAAAGCACTAAAATATTTGTATAAAACAAACCAATTAAATTCCATAGTCTTTTTATTAGGCAATGTTAAAGCTTAACTTTTGTTTTTTCTTGCCTTTTAAGGGGGAGACTGAATTGACTGCCTTAAAGTTACAATATTCTATTAATGTGTTTCCTTGTTTCGGTTTTATAGTTAACTAAGTTAAGTATATTTTATATGTATTTTTCTTAAATTCCGTGGAAAAATCTATATATTTTTGAACTTTAGAAAAATTTGTTATTGTATCTAAGTAATCGAGTGCTATTTTATTTGTCTCTTCGACTTTTAAAAAAGTCTAAAAAAATATGTATTTCAATTTTAATTTTTTTTATTTTAGTTTTTTTTAACAATTTGTCACAACAAAAGTTCAGCTCAATTGAATCCAAATCTTAAAAACTTAAGAAGTGCTTAAACTTTAATATTATTTCAAAATTAATCTAATTTAAAATCGTCTCTAAAACTTTAAGTATTTATTTTAATTTAAATTTAAACTTCAAACTTTTTCTTCATAAGATTTCTTGTTTTTCATCGAAAAACGTGTTTTTGTATAACAACGAAAAAAATAAAAATTTTAATTTTTTTACTAAATTTTTTTTGAGTGTATAATAAAAAAAGTTTTAATTGTGTTATTTTGTAAACAAAAAAACAAAAATATATTTGGAAGCAAACAAAAAAATAATTTTTAATATTAACTCATGGTGAAAAATTGGTCAAAAATTCCCAAATTCAAGAAGCCATAACTTATTTTTCGAACCAACTTTGACAAACCCCTTGACAGTTTTGTCTTTCTTATGGTCTACTCTCATCCTGTGTTCAAATCATAGAGGCAATTTTCAATGACCCAGAATTTGTTGCATAGTGTAATTAGGTTGGATACTGTTGATTATGCTGGGACTTAATAGAAAGTGGTCTAGAAAATAAGACCCGTTAGGAAACGATGGAGATATATCGCAAACGCGTGTTGCATCTAAAGAGTTGTTTTGTAGCCTAGCTGGCTACACTTTTCCATTAGCGTTATCTGCAGTGTCACCCCAATTTAAACTTTTCGCATTTAGGTCACCACCGAATATAAACCCATCATAATTGTTGCTCAGTTGGAGAATCTGGTTTAAGCTGTTGTTTACCTCATGTGAGTCATATACACAAGGAATATACAAAGACCCTAATAAATATTTTTTACTGATGCTGTTCGAAACCATTTCTATTTCAATAAAAATGTTATTAAATTGTGTTTTATTGCAAATAGCTCTATTATAATCTACAGTGTTTTTAATAGCAATTGCTACTCCTAAAGCTGAATTGTCGTAAACGAAATTATATCCATTAAGATTTACTTTTCTATTTCCGCGAAGATGACATTCTTGTATGAATCCTACACCAATTTGGTTATGATGAAGGATATTTGACAATATTTGTTATTCACACCCTTAAGAAGCCGCAGGAACTCTGCTTTAGCTTCATTTTTTTGGCATGTTTTTAAAATCCTTAAGGAAGTTTGTAATTTGCTGTTCCAGCGACAATTCCTCAGGTAAAAGGAACATATTGGCAAGTTTCAAGAATTCCTCAATTTCTGATGGTTTATGTGTTTGAGCCTGGGTAGCATTTACCTAAAAAAGACTGGCAAATGATCTGCCTGGTGAACGAATAGATTGGTTTACTATATTGTTTTCTTTATCTTTGGCAACAAGCTTTTCTTCGCTAGCTTTTTTATGCGTTCCCTTCGTACGGCAAATTATTTTCTATAGGCTGGGCAACCTCTCCAGTTTGCAGGATGACCACTTACTCCACAGTTCACGCAATGGGGTGCTGACGTCGCAGAATTTATGCGCTGGCATTCACCCGGTGGGGGGGTGCTTTTTATCGCATTTCATACATTGTAATTCAGAATTACAATTTTTAAACGGAGTTTTAAGACGTGTAATTTTGGACACAACGTTTAGAACCGATTTGTCAAGGGCATACTTAACTTCCTCAACACTAGTACCGTGATAAATACAAAAGAAGTCTGTCTAAGCTCCTTGGGTGTGTATGAGTGAGAGTGAATATTCTTCTCCCTCAGGATGGACATTATTTCAGAATGCACTGTAGCATCTGAAAGGTATATCTTACTTTTACGTTTATTAACGTTTCTTATTTTAAACGTTATTTTGAGAGTTTTTGCCTCCAATTGATCAACTAAACGTTTAATGTTGACGTCAAATAAAAATATTGGAGGGCAAAAGGATTTGCCGGCATTTTCCTTTTTGGCTCTAGCAGTTTTCTCTGCCTTTCTCTGTATGGTGGTGTCCTCTGTATTTTCAATCTCCAATCCATCAAGTAAAGCAAATCTATTTGCAGGTGACAATAATACATCTGCTCTTCTTCGCTTTGAATGTTTGCTCTCCATAAATGAGTGATGATCATCGTTACTCAATTCCATGCTTGCGCCACGTTGCAACTAAATGCACACGTGGTAGCCAAATTCAGAATCTTTTCAGGTATATATATTTTTTTATAAATACAGCAATATTTATATTTTCTAGTTTTTATAAAAACTTTTTGCAGTTTCAATAGTCTACTTCACTTTCTCCGTTATTTTCTGTGCGTCTCAACAAAAAAGAAATAGTTTAGTTGCTTGCCAGCATTGGAGGGAGTAAGAGTGTGTCGCTTTGTTTGATAAAATAAGCAGACTGAAAATATTTTACAACAACCAATAATATTTTTTTTTTAATTGTATATATAATTTTAATAAAGACAAGCGTATTATAATTTATTTGTATATATTTTTATTCATTATGTGGGATTTTGGTTGGGAAAACGCATTTTTATTTAGTTTGAATGTTTTCAATGAAGCAAAGTGCCTTGTTTGTAATCAAAAATTTAAAGATAAATATGCTTCCACTTTAAGGCTGAAATAGCTGAAATTTATCACATAAGAACATAAATAGTAAAACAATACACCATTTTACATTGGACAAAACCAAGTAATTTCGTTCAGTGCAATAGTACTAATACAATCTAAATTTTTGTAAAATAACTAATACATTCTCATTTCACTTTGTGGGCACCGCTGACCTAGAGGAAAACTGGTTACCAGAAATATTTTCTTAGCAGAAAACAATTTCCGTTTTGCCGTCAACAGGACAGATAGAGGATAAACAGAAGACAGTGGTTAGTAAATAAAATTACAGAAGAAACGAAGTAAAATAAAATGTTTTCATGATAATTTATTTTATGACCCAAAGTTCAACCCGGCAAAAGTGATTCCAACCAATCATTTTTTTTTACCATGACCCATATTTTTTTACGTGTACATATTGCAAATACAATAAAAAATAGGAACCGTTGCTTTGGGTAAAAATATGAAAAAAAATAGTATACTTTATGTATAGAAGTTCGAAAATTTGGAAACAAGTTAAGGCATAAAGAGAACAATAGATAACAAATTTTTAACCACCAAAACGGGATAGTGTATAGTTCAACAAAATTAGAGTATTCAAAAACCGAAACCGAAAACCGGTCAACCGGTTTCTTTTTTTTTCAAAACCGATCGGTTTCGAATATTTTGTAAATTCGAAGAAACCCGAAAACCGGTCTTTTTTGTTCGGTTAACCGGTTTTTTTAATTACATCACCAACTGGGTTACTTGGTCTCTTTTATTTATTCCGAACACTTTTATAATCGTTTGGTTATGAAGATTTAGATGTAAGTCTGATAGATTCCGATGAAGACTTAACTTTGGATATTCCAAATTCAAATAGTTTAATTTCTGATCTCAATAACACAATAAACAGTATTCAAAATCCTAAAAAAGAGACTGTACAAAATCATTCATCAATATATGATGATTTCATATGTCTTGATAAATGCGACAAAATAACTGAAAAGTTGAGAAATTTATATAATTTTCTTTTGACTATTTGTCCAACATCTAATATTAGTGAAAGAGTATTTTCCACTTCTAGTTTTATCAAAAGCAAACAAAAAAATTGTCTTAAAACGAAACATTTAAATTTAAATTGCATATTATTTCCAAAATATTATTTTAGAAGTGAAAAATAGATTTTCTTTTTACATATTTAAAATTTGATACTAAAAAAACTTATTTAATGAAAAACGTTTTAAACGTTTAAATTACTAACGTACCTAATTTGACCAATTTACAAACTTTATGACCTCCATTCATTTGATATGAATATACATAGTTTTATAATATTAATTTTTAAGATATTATATTAAAAAATATTAAAACCAATAAATAAAATGTTGAAATGAAATACAATAAAACAAATATTATATAATATTTTTTTTTCAAAGAATGTATCTTTTTATTTTTATTACTTTATATATTAAATTTCTTTTTTTTTTGTTTGTAATTAAAACAATTAACAAATTATATAAGCTTTTTATTCAAATTAAAAAAAACGAAAAAACCGGTTGACCGGTTTTTTTCTGCAAAAACCCAAACCGGTTTTTTTAAAATTCGATTTTTCGAAGAAAACCAAAACCGGTTTTTCCAAAAGGCCGGTTTTTTTGAATACTCTAAACAAAACACTCATTTTTGTTGAAATAATCTCTTGAACAGTGAAACTCCTCCCCCAATTTCTTACAAAGTGTTATATTTTAACTTAAATCATTTGGTTTGAAACTAAAGGGCAATGTACTAAGAGCACACACAAAAAAAAGAGGAAAAAACTCAATTATTATTTCTTGTGTTACAGCGGTACCATTTAATTCTAAAAGATCAACAAGTGGGCTATTTGAAATACATGTACGGTCACAGCAAACACACGAACAGATGTATGAAAGGAAAATTTTATATTTAAATAGAATTATCCACAATTTAAATTATTTACATCATATACATAATAATTAAACAATAATAAATAAATGTTTTTTTGAAACAATTATAAAAAATGGTTTTATTTTTTCTTTTATCCGTTGACCATATATTCTCTTTAATCGTGATTATCGGTGGAAAGCAATTTACGCTCTCTTTGTATCAAATGAGATATAAGTTTAAACGTGTCATTGTACCTCCAATATTTACTTATTGTTATTATTATTGTGTTGTAAAGAAGAAAAAGAAGAAGACCAAGTTCTCTGTATTTATTTTTGTGGCTGTGCGCTACAAATTTAAAGGAAGTAATATTACTAAGGAAAATTAATAGGTTTAATGTGCAGAAAAAATTTGTTAATTGAAAAGTAAAATGCGGTTTATTAAAATAAATTTCAAAACAAAATTAAAATTGTTGAATATCTCATATGATTAAAATAAATTTCAATGGCAAAAAAAAAATAAATTTTAATAAACAATTTATATAAATTTAAAAAGTAAATAGTAACAAATTTACTCTTTGAAGGAAAGATATTTCACCCCTTGAGATATAAGGAAAAAAAAATACCAAAAGAATAAGACCGAACAAAAACAAATCTCTTGTTCACTGTATACCAGAGATCCCCAAAACACCGCACATGTGCGAATGCTCTCACACAAATGAAGATAGAAAGAGAACATAATTTGTTGAGCTTTCATGTGCGCAGGTTGTGTAGTCGCTTGCTGCTTTTATTCAGGGTTGCCATTTTTATCTTATATTATTTTTATGACAGGGTTGTGTAGTCGCTTGTACTAGACAACACTGAAAATGTAGAATGGGAGAATGCCTTTTTATTTGCCGAAAATTACTTTGGCAAAGCTGAGTGCTTATTATGCCAACGCATTTATTTATTGTCCTTTTTATAATTATGAATTATATATACTCATATATTAAAAGCTTCTGTTTGAATTCTTTTGGAAACTAGTTTAGTTTCAGCGTTTTCTATTTTTTTTTAACTTAAAATATCATATTTGAAATTAATTTACTATATAAGATTTGAAATACATTAATACATCGGAGAAATTTACTCTGATTTGGTTTACAGAACAGTTTTTTTTTATTTTTGTAATAATAAAATTTTATAGAGAACTTTCCAAGCTTTCATTACATGTTTATTTTAAATTTACTGTTTGTTTGAGTACAAAATAAAATGGGGATTTGTGTAGATTTTTTTCGAATTTGTTCGGGGACAGCGACAAATATGTCTTGGCAGCCCTGGTAAAGTGAGAAAAAATAAATTACGCTCAAAAACAAACAACCAACACAAACATAAATGAGAATGTATGTGTGTGGGGATCACTGCTGTATACACATACGTATATACATGTAAACACAATATTCTGATTAGAATTACCATACAACAAAATTTTAACAATTAAATGTATCCGATAAATTTGTAATTTTGGGAAGATAAAATTGAATCTTTTTTAACCCAACAAACAATTTTCAGATATAATAGAAATTTTTATTTTTTTTTCTCTATCTATTCAGTTGATATTTAAAAATTAAAGAAAAGAAACACAGAACCAGAATTTTTGGATTAAATTAAAATTTTTCCCGTGATTTAAAATGGAATCGTTTACAATACACAACATTTACGTTATCCGAAAAGTAATAAGCTCTGCTTACATTAAACAAAGAATATAACATTTATTTAAACTTGACTAAATTTATAAAAAGGTCATTAAATTGGATCCAAATTGTAGGTTTAAATACAAAAATTGTTGAACAAAGATAAGAATTTTTTATATCTGTTAATCTAAATTTCAGAATCTCAATTTCTCATTAACAAATACCATTGTAACGTTATTATACCCCATTCAATTAAGTAAGATATGGGATGGTAGCTAATAAATTTTCCCCTTTTTGATCTCTCAAATCTATTATTTTAAGTTACATAATATTTAAAACTAGATACTCAAATCTAGTGCTATTTCTCAAATAGCCCCAAGTATATAAATAATAATTATACTAGATACTCATATCTAGTGCTATTTCTCAAATTGCCCTAAGTATATAAATAATATTTAAACTAGATACTCAAGTCTAGTGCTATTTCTCAAATAGCCCTAAGTATATATATAATATTTAACTAGGTACTCATATCTAGTGCTATTTCTTAAATAGCTCCAAGTATATAAATAATATTTAAACTAGGTACTCAAATCTAGTGCTATTTCTCAAATAGCCCCAAGTATATAAATAATATTTAAACTAGATACTCATATATTATGCTATTTATCAAATAGCCCCAGATCTATAGTTAATATTCAAACAAGTTACTCAAATCTGGAGCTATTTACAATATATAACAAAATTTCTTGTTATATACAAAATGGAATTATTTTCTCAAATCTTGTGATATTTCCCAACTTGCCAAAATCCGTAAGTAGTAGATACTATAAAAACGGGAAATTTTGAATTTTTAAAGTAAACTAGTTACCAAGATTTAACGCAGCACTCTCAGCCCATACCCTAACCCAATATTTCCGTACAAAAGGGTTTAATTAATTAATTTGAAATAAAAAATTGCCCAAGTCCTCTTAAAAATGAAAAAGACCCAGCCCAGTAGTTCCAATCATAAAGGGTGTCCCAAGAAGAACGCAATTTTTAAATCTGGCAACATTCGAAGTGTCATTGTTTGACATTTGAACAATTGTTATTGTTTGCTAGTAGAAGGTACGAGGTTAGTAAAAATGGAGCGCTACACGAATGAACAACGCATTCTCATTGTGAAATTGTTTTACCAAAATGGTGAAAGTTTTGCGGCTACAGTTCGCAAATTGCGTTCAATTTGGGGTCACAATAATGATCCAAAAGAGTCAACTGTAAAGAGATTAATGGATAAATTTGCCGAAACTGGGTCTGTTAGTGATGTAAAGACAACAACGCGCCACCGACCAGGTCGATCGACCGAAAATGTCGCAGCTGTACGTGATGATGTCGCTCAAACTCCATCCACCTCAATTCGACACCGAGCTCAGCAAATTGGTGTCTCCAAATCCACTTTGCAGCGAATTTTGACGAAAGATTTGCATCTTCATACATACAAAGTTCAATTGACTCAGGAACTGAAGCCAGCTGACCATGGACAGCGAAGGGAGTTCGTTAATTGGGTATTGGAGAGACAACATGAAAATGCTGATTTTGCCGATAAAATCATCTTCATAAAACCATTTTCATCTTGATGGCTTCGTCAATAGGCAGAATTGTCGCATTTGGGGTGAGGAAAATCCTCGAGTGATTCACGAGAAGCAAATGCATCCTCAACGTGTCACTGTGTGGTGTGGTTTTTGGGCTGGAGGAATCATTGGACCTTTTTTTTATGAAAATGAGGCAGGTCAAGCGCAAACAGTCAATGGTGTTCGGTATCGTGAAATGATAACCAGTTTTTCTTGCCTAGAATTGAAGAAATGCATGTGGAGGGCATGTGGTTCCAACAAGACGGCGCCACATGTCATACAGCCAGAGAAGCAATTCAATTGCTGCATCAGTCATTTCCCGGTCGTGTTATTTCGCGTTTTGGAGATCAGAATTGGCCGCCTAGATCGTGCGATTTAACACCATTAGATTTTTTCTTTGGGGTTTTTTGAAGTCGATGGTTTACGCGAATAAGCCGACGACGACTCAAGCCTTAAAAGAGGAAATTGGACGCTGCATTAATGAAATACCGCAGCATTCATGCAAAACGGTCATTGAAAATTTCATTAAAAGATCGCGTGCATGCCAGCAAAGCCGCGGCGGCCATCTGCACGATATATTGTTCCATACATAACCTCATTCTGTCTACTTTACGATATAATAAAGTTTCACGATTTGTTTTTAAATACCTGTGTTTTATTTAAAAGTTAAAAATTGCGTTCTTCTTGGGACACCTTTTATTATGGTACTTGCAGTCATCGAATTCCTAAACTGGTCTTCCTTTTTTCTTTGAACAGCTAGGTTGGTCATCAGCAAGTGATACTTCGAATATATAGTATCAAGTGATACTTCGAAATTCATAATATTCAAAATGAATTATTTTTAATTAATTTATTTTTTAAAGATGTATTTACTTTCTAACCAAGTCGCATTTTTCCGAAAGAAATAAGATTTGATTTTGTGCGCTTCTCCCCAACGATTTAAAAAATGACCAAAAAACCGCTTTTGAACTGCGTTTTTCACTATTTCAATTTCATCAGTAGTAAGCACCGAATTTTCCTGTTTTATAAAATTTGTTAACAAATCGACATTGCTACCACAATCAATATGTTCCTGGCACAATTCACTATATGACACGGAAAATAAAATCATTTTTAGAATTGTACTTTAAATTTTATTACAATATTTATTAACGTTAACTATTTACTGGTTGCAAATTTTGTTTTCAATTTAAGCGGTTTTTTTCTATACATTTTCTTTTATTAAAACATATGATTTTGTTTATTTTTTTTATTCTTATTCACTTTTAAACAGCTGTCAACAATTTATTAACAAATTGTTGTTATAATTAATAACTCAAATTTCTTTAGAACGTTAAGCCTAAAGGTATGCAAAACTTTTTTATTACAAATACTAAGGTGCAATATTCGTGACTTTTTTTTTACTAAATTTGGATTTTCTTAAAAGATTGACAAAAGTTGGTAATTTTTTTTTTTTTTACTAATTCGAAAGAAGAGCCTTTTAGCTTTTATTTCGTTATACTGAGAGCACGGAGGTAAACTGAGCTAACTGACTTTTTCTCCAACGAAAACAGCCAATGCTAAATTTTTAAGGACAATTTTGATGCACTCATATCTCCCAAACTATGTACGCAATAACTTTTTCTTTTCCTTTAAATTAAAAACAAGGCTTCGGCTTTAAATAAAATCGACACTCAGATTTTTCCGCTCGAAACATCTTCGATATAAATCTCTGAATTTGAACAAAACCTGATTTCAACCGATCTTTTCTAAGAATATATATACATATATTTTAAAAGATATGCAGATTTTTGTTTGCCAGACTCTTCTCTATAAAATAGCATAATTAGATTTTTTAAAAGTAATAGTCAAAAAATGCCTTTTTTGCAGCAGAAATCCCACAGTGCGCCGGCCCCCTTCCAACGCCTGTACGCCATACCATTTTATCGCTTGACAATAACAACTCATTCTTTTGGCAATATATATGTAACTATTACAATTAATTGCATTTTACACTGGTATGGCATTATTTCCACTTCAATTGACAAACGCATATGACTTTATTTCACTCCTTCTGTGGAAATAAAGCCATATAGCATTATTTCCCAATGCACTGCGAAATAAGGTCATATGGCTTTATTTCCTGTGGCTTTGATACACGGCACAGAAAATTATCAAAGGTGCAATAATGCCATAATAGCTTTATTTCACTTCTCCGTTGGAAATAAATCCATATGGCATTATATCTCAATGCTGTGTGAAATAAGGTCATATGGATTTATTGCCTATGGCTTTATTACACGACACCGTCTTAAACACTATTTATTACAAAATCTGGAAAGGCTTATAATGTAAATAAACTCTTAAAGGAAAAAACCAAAAATAAATTTAAATGCTTGTAAATACATATGTTAATATCTTTTCAATCTAGTTTTTTATTAATAGTTAATTAATTTATTATTTGAATTAAACTTTATGCTAACTCACCTTAACAATGTCTTATGACGCTGGGGTAATATGAATTGTTAAATATTATTTAAGAAAAATATAGTATATAAAATACCATGTAGTGGAAATGACAGAGAGAATTCTGATAAAGTATATATAGATACTACCAAGAATAAATTAATAAAATAATTAATATCATATCAAGAATATAGAAATATTAATTCATAGAAGACAGCATTATCTTTTAATCACTATTGGTTTTAAATACAGAACATTATTATAAAATTCGTTATTTATTAGAAATGTTACAAATAATAAACACTCAAACAACGCATTGAATTATTAAGGCACACACAAAATTATAAGCAATCACATTTGAATATGGTTGTAATAACAGAATTTATGTCTTGCAGCTTCCAAAATATATGATTCCCCATTTAACATTTATATGTGTAGGAGAGCAAACAATGTTATTTCCCTGTCATAACTAGAAATTTTTATTAAAACCATTTTAGAAATTTTAAATAAAACTATTTACTCTTTAAATCCAGCGATTTTTGAACACTTTAATAGAGATTTTTATAACATTTCAATTGCTCTTTATTCAATATTTTGAAGCATTATGGACAATTATTAAATATGATTTAGGCCCGATTACAGAATGTCCCGTTAAAATTTAATCTCCACTTTAATTTTATATATATGGGAAACATCAGCAAATGTTTCAGTTTAAGTCCCAGTAAGTGGCAAATGGGTCATTGAGATAATGGGAATGAAGAATAGTAAATTGTTATTCCAGTGATAAAATTTCACTAGAACTTTAATGACCTCAAATCGTAATTTGAATTCTGAAAAATCATAGCTTATTTTGTGCTGATTACAAAGGTTCGGCATCTTTTATAATTGGTTTTTTGCAATTTCTGTGCGATTTCAATTGATTATCTTTGCAAATCCAATTGGTTTTAAGCAGATTTCCCAATTGGATTTGGAAAAAGGTTGAAAAATAGGGAAATTTGCTAAAGTTTTTGCAGAAATCAGGAATATTTGCTCAATTTTCCCCTGTTTTCTCTCAGCTTCCGAACCTTTGTAGTCTGTATAAAATTTTATTTGGCCGCTGCTGGCGTTGTAATCTCTATGTTATCCTTAATATATGGTTCGACTCACAAAGTGACTGTTTTTTTTTTGTATATTAATTAAAAATGTCATTCTTCACTAAAACAATTTTACCTCAATCATTCCGATTCCAACTTTTGTATTTTCTGCACCTATCCAACCTCTTTTTCGTAGAAGTCGTAGTTTTTGTGTAATACGACGACTTATTTATTATACGTGCACTTATCTGCTTTCCCAGAGTTGAGGAAATTCAGAGGCATGGCCACGGATAACTTTGGTTTTGGGACGACCTTGCCAAAATCTTTTTCCGAGTATTTCATTTACTTTGACTTTATTTTTTATATTATGTACATACTTTCTGGACCAGGCGCGGATCCATCTCAAGCTTTTTTTTTTGGTGGGTGGGGGGGTAATTTTTTTAATTTTTTTCATACTCTCCACTTTATATAGTGAGGGTATATATCAGTTTCTCATTCCGTTTGTAACATGTGAAAATATATGTCTAAGACCCCATAAAGTATATATATTTGTGATCCTCATGTGATTTTAAGTCGTGTTACCGATGTACGAAGACGCAAGCGGTGATGCTCACTTTTACCTAGGTTAATGGATATCCTCTTGAGCAGTTTGGTAATGAAAATGAGAAAAATCGGTCCAGCGGTTAAAAAGTTATGGGTGAAAATGTGAAGGTGCCTCTAAATTTTCCATACAAATTGGTGTATTACAATTTCATAGTAGCGATCGATAAATATTAATAATATTATCTCATATTTTTTAACCAGTCGCAGAGAAAAATATTTTCTACCTCAAAAATTATTTTCATCTCTAAAATTTTTTTTCATCAATAAATTTTTTTCACCTCTAAAATTTCACATCTAATTTTTACATCACATCCAAAAAAGTTTTTCACCTCCATAACTTCACATCTAATTTTTTAACTTAATACACAAATGTCCCCATTTATTTTTTATTTATGACGACTTTAGTGATCTAATTTCTTTTAAAGGCAGTTGGATCGAAAATAATTTTTTGGGGATATAGTTTAAATATATGTTCCCGTCGTTCCTATAAAGAGCATAGGGCCTCATTATATAGTTTATACGAGTGTTATTATTATTTCAAATGGCACTTCGTACCGCGACCACAATAGGTATTTTGTGCTGCCCAGAACCACCCTAAAGGTTCAAGCTATTGATGAAGCCAAGAACCTAACCGGGTGAAGTGTTCCAAATGTCGGAAGGCGACAAGAAACGGTCACCCAAAAACGATCTTCCTGACACAAAGACCAGGACAATCGCAGAGGACATGCTCTGACGTCTCCGATTCCAACCCGCAAAACCTGCGCAGCTCAGTGTCCGATTGACCCTTCTTGTGCCTATAGTACCTAAGGTCGCAATGCCCAGTAAAGTATTCAGTCAGGGTCCTTAGGTCTCTTCGACCAAGGGCCAGTAGTCGCCCAGGCCCACCACTAGGCATAGATATAAATCTCTTAGCCTGTCGTTGGCCACGAGATGTTTGCCAATAATCGTAAAATCTCGACTCTCTCCACAACCTGAGCCTCTCCCCCGCAGAAAGATTCAGGGCCTGTGAAGGGCCGACGGGCACCTCGGTTGGCGGGCAGTCCGCCCTTTCGTTGCCCTCATGGCCCGGAATCCATCCCAGAGTAAGGGAGTTGCTCCTACCGAGTCTGTTGAGTGCCGTAATACATTCCATGACAAGTTTAGAAGACACCTCGTGCGACATAAGAGCCCTGAGTGCCGCCTGACTGTCAGAGAGAATATAGATACGAGATCTGACCACACGCCTCCGTAGGCATTCCTCCACACACACACATATGGCGTAGATTTCTGCCTGAAAAATGGAGGGATATTTGCCCATGGGAAGGGCGCGCTGGAACACGGGCCCTAAGACCCCCGCACCCGTATCCTTATTCAGCTGTTTTGAGCCATCTGTGAACCATAACTGGGCCCTAACTTCAGGTTCCCAAATCCGGATGTTACACATGCTCCTATCAAAAGACATAGCGTCAAAATACCTGACCAAAATCTGTTCCGGCTGCATCTTATCCGTGACCTTTCTGATTGGGTTATCCATAAGAACATTGGCGATCCTCA
The DNA here is from genome assembly GCA_949748255.1 of Eustalomyia histrio. NCBI lineage: Eukaryota > Metazoa > Arthropoda > Insecta > Diptera > Anthomyiidae > Eustalomyia > Eustalomyia histrio. The sequence continues at coordinate 162,283,809 of OX456523.1, read as the reverse complement.
TGCGACCCCTTAGGTTGCCGTTTCTCATGCTACCGAATTCCCTAAGTCTAGTTGAGCCCATGACGGCCGCCCGATTACAGAGATATGCAACGGAGGAATTCCCAGCATGGCCCCGATAGCACGCCAGACGGTAGATCCTCTTAAGAGCATTCATCGTTTTCGACTGTTCGACCTTAGGCCACCATGCGATGGCCACATAGGTGATCATAGGTCTGAGAATAGTAATGAATGACCAATACACCATCCACGGACTCAGACCCCATGTCCTCCCAAAGAGCCTTTGGCAGGCATAAAGAGCTCTGGTGGCCTTTTTGGACAGCGAGTCAATATGATCATTCCAGGTTAGAGATTTGTCAAGAGTAACCCCCAAATACCTAACCTTATCAGAGTAATCTATCACCATGCCGCCCACAACGGGCCTTGATAAATTAACCTTCCTTATGTTTGTAAATGGTACCAGTATCGTCTTCGACGGGTTGATGCATAAGCCCCTTCCCTGGCACCATGAAGGAGTAAAGTTCAGAGCCTTCTGCATGCGCTCTGATATCGTCCTGTCATCTTATCCAACGACGGATATGACAAGATCATCTGCGTAGCCGTAGGTTTTGAAGCCCTGGTCGTTTAGACCCTCCAGCAACTCATCTATGAGCAGTGTCCATAATAATGGCGATAAAACACTCAGGTCGAATTTACGGTCCTGAGTGCAGACCCTATACCAACGGTGATTACCCTGGACCTTAGCATCTCCAGAGTCCAATCCACTATGATTGGAGAGATACCCTTACGCAGCATGGCCCCTTTGATCGCACAGTAGGACGTGTTGTCAAAAGCGACCTGTATATCTAGGATATTTAGATAACCAGCCTTATGATAATTACGTCAGACCCTGCTGCAAAAGCATGGATAGACCCCGTCCAGACCTGGAGATTTGTATGGAGAAAACTCATTCACCGCCCAACTTACCCTGTTCTCCTGAAAGATAGACCCCGATAGACGTACATTCCTCCCCGTCAGGTTTGGCATTCCCCATGTGGCATCCGACCCGCCGGAGATTACGCATCCCGAGAAGTGCGTATCAAGCAGGAGTTTGCAGGTTTCGAATGGAGATTCAGTGTAGGATCCGTCTGATCTCCTCAGAGTACAGATACCATTCGTATGATCCCGTGATAGGGCCTTTTGTAGTCGCACAGCTTCTGGAAGATTTGAGATCCTCTCACAATAACTGCGCCATGTGGACCTTTTGGATCTGCGTAGTTCCTTGTTGTATGCAGTGAGTGCAGCCCTATAGGTGACCCAGTCACCTGTTCGTTTGGCATTATTAAAGAGCTTTCTGGCTTTTCTTTTGAGCTCCTCCAGACCATTGTTCCACCATGGAACATCCCTCTTCGTCCTCCTGGTCTTTAGTGGGCAGCTCGCAGCGTAAGCAGAAGCTTAATTCCCTTGAATTTCCGCCGCCTCATAATCAATAGCTCAGAATGAACCCCTTGAAAAGTTGGTATCGCTTTCCAAGTGACGACGAAAGTTTTTCCAGTTCATACGTCTAGGATTACGGTAAACCTGATTAGAATCCAATGCACTGATAACATCAAAAACCAGATGTTGATGGTCAGATATTAAGAGCTCATTAGAGACATTACAGTTAGAGATAGCAAAAAGACAAATTGGAACTCGTAATAGTGAGATCCAAGACCTCCGACCTAATTGCATTCCTAAAAGTCGGTTCGTCACCCCTGTTCGCTATGTTTATGTTATTCCTATATATAAATTCTAGCAGGTACTCACCACGTGTGTTGATATCTTTACCTCCCCTATACCGTGTGATGTGCGTTGGCGTCGCAAGCTAGGATCCAGCTCACTGACCTCTTTCGGCAATATTTAACCAAGGCCGAAACCTCAGCTGTTGGTGCCGCTTCTTCGTCGCCAGGAAAGTACACGGAGGCGAGTACTACCTCATGCAGAGAGATCGGTTTCGACGGATCGCCTGGGACTATGACGGCACTTACAGGCTGGGAGCTTAATAGCTCATCCTCCTCGTCCGTTGGGATGTTAGTAGTTGTGTCTGGACTCCAGAGCACCCAATGTCTGCTCAGCCGAAACTATTGCTTCCTCTATGCTTTTTAGGTTTAAAACCTCTTTGCCACCTAAGGTGAAACCTGCATCGGTCTTCTCTTGCTCTTTGTTTATTAGATTTGTTGAGTCCATCTAAAAAGGAAAGAAAAATAAGGGATTACAACAGAACACATAGTAGCAGAGCCCTATGCTACCAGTGAGCTGATACAACCAGGGTACGCCACGCCCTGGAGGCCACCGTTCAAAAACACACTAACGTAGTGCTAGTCGTCCCATAGGCACGGTACACATAACACCTGGGATTACGGGTTTTTATTGAGTATCCGCTCTATATCCGCCATGTTCTGTAAAAGCAGAGCCTCAAGCAGGATGTGGATTGAAGCATGGATTATCCAGCCGCAGATGCGACTCCGTGTCGTTCATCACAAGGAACCACGTCTGCATTTGGATAAGTTAGCTTAAACTCCACGCATCGACGGTCATTGGAGTCCTGATAGGCTAAGGCATCCTCGAACGATGTGCTGTGTATACGCTTCAAGGACCCCCTCTGTTCTTGCTGCCTGTCTCCTAAATTTCGATTTAGTAATAATCACTACGCCGAACTTTAGGAATCAAGCAACGGAACACTTGGCTCCTTATACGAGTACTATAATACACAATTAGAACCTTAAATGTACTTTTATTCTTTAAAGATATAAATGCATGTCACTTCTAAAATCATATTAAAGTTTTTAATTTCTGTAATATGGTTGATTTCGTAGATATTTAGACATTTGTGGGTTGACATGTGTAATGTATTATCTGTGATTAGGTAAATGATTGTGTTCTTATGACAAGTATTATATTATTAGATTTAGGTTTTTATATTGTTAATTATTAATTTATTTATTATTATTATGTTATTTGTTTATTATGTTTTTGTTCAAAGAATTTTTTGCTTACTGGTATATATGTATGTATGTTGCCTAGGAAATATTTATTTGCCAGACATTTTTGTAAAAATTAAAAAAAAAAATACTTTCATTTTGTTTATTATTTGTCATATTTATTATTTCCTGAAGATGCTACACATGGAGCAGCGAGATATTGAAAAATAAATAATATTTTTTTTATAAAAAAACGAACCTTAAGCTCAAAAAATAAATTAGTTATTAAAAAGAAAAATGTTAAATAAGAGATATCAATTACAAAATCAAGAGCACAATATATGAAAATAAGATTAATTACAAAAATTTTAAGCAAAACAAGTTAGGATATTGATCAACAAATTCAAGACTATAAAAATAAAATCTACTATAACTTTTTTAATACGTTGTAGAATTGCAGGAATTATTTCAAAATTTATTTCAAATTCTACAAAGAATGTCTCAAATATTTTCAAGATCAAAGGACTTTTGGCAATTCAGAAAAATATTTTTAATTATACACAGGATTTACACAACAAAATTTTAAGATTAATATTAAAAGAAAAACACGAATTACTGAAACATTTTCAAAGTGAGATAGAAATTGATAAAAGGTAATTTAGAGAAGTATTTAACGGAAAATGAAATGAAGGAATTTTTAAAATATATACAACAGCATTTAATGAAACGGTAAGCAACATCATTTAATGAAAAGGTAAGAAAAGTTCATAAGGAAATTTGAATGTTTAAAAAGTATACAAAGAGAAGAGTTAGAAATAAAATTTAATTAGAAATGGTTTATCAATAAGACTGACGTAAATATTCCGGCAGACATACAGTGGATACTTTCATTAGGACACAAGCATGCATTACGGGGTGAAAAAGAGGATTTTCCAAATTTAAGAATGATAACTAATGCAGAAGATTGTATACAGACAATACAGGATAAGGAAGAACATGAAATAACTAGATTAACGAATGTTATAGATAACCATTTGAATAAAATGAGACTGACAAATAGGGACAAATACATTTGGAAAAATAAGAATATATTTATTTTGAGAGCTGATAAAGGTAATACCACAGTAGCTATAAAGAGACAAAATTATGATACAAGAATGAACAATATAGTAGGAGATATAACGAAATATAGTTTACTAAATAAGGATCCAACAACTAAACTACAAAAGATTAGTAATAATTTAGTTGAAGAACTTTTTAGAAAGAAAATTATTACGAACATAGGGAAAATTAAACATAAGACTAATATTGCTAATACACATAGGTTATATGAACTATCTAATATACACAAGGAAGAATTTCTAATAAGACCAATTTGTTCTTTTATTAATTATCCATCTTATAGACTCTGTAAATATATTTCTGACATTTCAAAGAAAAAGAAGAAAAATCTAAGTACAATGTGGACAACTCATTTGATTTGAAGAAAATATTATTTAACAAGAAGATAGAAAATGATGAAAATTAGGTATCTTTTGATGTTGATTTAGCAATAAATATTATAAAAGAATATAGGAATGTTATTGAAGAATACACAGCTATTGATAAGAGTTTATTTTTAAAATTTTGTGTAGAGGATAATAGATACTTTCAATACTATGGAAAGATATATATACACCAGCTCTCAATAGGATCACCAATTTCTCTAATTGTAGCTGATATATTTATGGAAATATTATTAGATACATGTATTGAGAAACTTGACGTTAAACCGAAAATAATAACAAAATATGTAGATGATTTATTTTGTGTCATTTCTGAGAATGCAATTATTAATATGTTAACGACCGATAAGAAAAATTTTGTCCATATATTAAGTTTACAATTGAAGAAGAATGTGATTCTAAACTTCCTTATTTAGATACTTTAGTAATAAGAAGAGATGAAAATTTAATAATTGATTGGTACCAAAAAACCAACAGCTTCAGGAAGGATTATAAATTTTTATTCGAAACATAGTAAAAGAATTATTATTAATACTGCGAAGAATTTGATAGAGAAAATATTTACTATTAGTGACAAAGAATTTTATAAAATTAATGAGGAAAGAATTAAGAATTTATTAAAAGATAATGATTTTCCGATGAAATTAATTTGTAAATTAATTAATCAATATAAATTTAAAAGGCGAAATAGAGCAGAGAATTTAACTGAACAGAAAATTTACAAATCTTTAGTCTATGTACCAGGAATATCAGAACGTTTGGAAAGATCAAGGATAATTTATACTAATAGATATAGAATAGCTTTTAAATTATACAATACAATAAATAAATTATATAGTAAGACAAAGACAAGAATTATGCATGTCTAATATAATATATAAAATACCATGTAGTGGAAATGATAGAGGGAATTGTAATGAGGTATATATAGGTACAACGAAGAACAAATTAAAAACTAGAATAGCAGGACATATATCAGTTCAAAAATATAGAAATATTAATTCACAGAAGACAGCATAATCTTCTCATTGTTCAATATTTAATCACTATACAGACTTTGAAAATGTATCGGTTTTAAATACAAAACATAATTATAAACGTCGTTATATATTAGAAATGTTACATATAATTAATACAGCAACAACACATAGAATTAATTTTAGGGCAGATATTGAAAATGTAGCTCATAATTATAGATATTTACTACATAAGAAATAGAGTATAATATATTATTTTATAACAAATATTATATTAATATATTTAGGGTTTTAAATTGTTAATTATTAATTTTTTTATTATGATTTTTGTTCAAAGAATTTTTTGCTTGGTATATATGATGAATTTCAGTTAAAAATCGAGATAAAACTGACCCACCTCAGATATCGATGAAATTTTGTTTATAGCTAAATTTGATCAATACAAACAAACTCTCATTTTTAGAAATGACTGTTTTGCGATTTTTTGGGCGTGGCACAGTGGGAAAGTTTTCGAAAAAACGCGAAAATAGTCGAAAAGAGCTCCATTTAAACTACAATAACTCAGAATCGTCTGAACCGATTTACATGATTTTGGTATCATTAAAAAGATATTTTAATAATAAAAAAATTACACTGTAAAAAATTTATATTAAAAAGAAAATTTTAACTAACGAAAAATCCAAAAAGATCAAGGGTTTTTTTTACAGTGTATAATTTTTTTAGAAAGGTTTATCCTTCACCTATACCATATCAAAAAATAAAAATGCGTTCTTTTTTAGTTTTTTTTAAATAATTTATTAAATAGTGTCACTTCTAGAAATTGCCATTATATTTTTTATTTACAGGTAAAATAAATAAACATTGTCCCAGGAAAATTAATTAATATGTCGTAAAATTATTATTATTACTTTTGTCTGAAAAATTCTTTGGAAAAAACATTGATGACTTTTTTTATGATTCTCAGAATTAAAAAAAAGTAATAAACAAAAGGTTATTTGATTTTTATGATTGCGGTAACAAACTAAAAAACGGTCATAAATGTTCGTGGACAATTAAAAGGAAAACAGGAAAGTGCAGTTTTTTAATTATTTGGGTTTTTCCGTTGGCTACCTGCATGATTTTTTTTTGGAACGTTTCAAAACGGGTGGCTGAATCAGGTATATAGCCACCCTTAAAATATGCACCCATTCATAAGTACCTGCCAGTAAAATATTGAAAAATACGTAGTATTTATAGGTGTTCCTTATCGAATTTTGTCATTCAACAAGTGCCAACGAACGCGAAAAGTACAAGCGATTACAATTTTTAGGCGTATATTTTAAAAATTTGAGTGAATATGAATTCAAACAATAAGTACAGATGCATAAAAATATCTAATAAGTGTTGAGCTTCGCTTCGTAAAATAAGTGAAAACGAGGCTGCAGATATAATTGAATATTTTCCAGCTGTCGCCAGCATTCATTGTAGCCGTATTTGCGAAACTTGCCGGAATACACTGAGAAAAGCGCGCAGTCGTAATGAATCCAACGTTGAGCAGAATAAAGTCTCAAATTATTTACCAACAACGCCCAGCGATGAAATTAGCGAAGAATTGAATGAACTTCAAACTTGTACCAACCGTAATACAAACATCGAAAGCAACGAACTCATTGAAAATATAAGTGATCATATTATTCCTCATCTATCAAGCCAAATGTAGCCTCTTAAAAGGAAATATATCAAACGAAATGCATACGAAATCCATTGTCTGATTTGTCAGCGCAACTTGAAAACGTCAAAGCCATTTACGAAGAAATTTTGCAAAATATCAAATAGAGAACAGCTCAAATCTTTTGGAACAGCAAAAACTTTTATCTCGCTTACCAATCAATATGAGTCACGCAAAAATTAAAGATCGTTTTGGGGATGATATATCTCACGATTGTATCAAAAAAGTAAAGATATCCAAAGGAATAAAACGAAGTTTGCAGATATCAATCCTTTAAAAATGAGCAGACGTAGTTTACCAACCGAAACTCTAAGCACAGTCAAGTTATATTATGAAGATGATGAAATTAGCCGAATGATGCCAGGATTGCAAGATTCAATTACTGTTAAACAAGGAAACTTACGTGAAAAAGTTCAAAAAAGACTGATGTTATCTTCACTACGCGAATCTTACTACGAATTTAAAAAAAAAACCCTTGGCAATAGTGGGTTTTACAAAATTTACAATGTTAAGGCCAAAAAATTGTATAAAACTTGGAGTTGGAAACCACCAAAATATCTGTGTATGCACATTGCATCAGAATATGAAATTGATGTTTGAAAAAAGTGGCTTAAAGTCAATTTGTATTGAAGGAGAATGCACATTTACCGACTACAAAGATGTTGTCAAATTCGTTGTTTTTAATGGTGACACAGAAAAAAGCGAGTGTTGCGTTTCAATGTGTGGTCACTGCTTCAAAAATTTAAATAATTTAAAAACGCATATGCTAAAACATTTTGAAAATAACCAAACTGGAAAAATAATATACAAAAAGTGGAATACAACGATTAGATGTGTTCTGGAAACGTTAACCACCAACCCAGAATCATTTGTCAGCGATTTTGCTGAACACATCAAAGTTCTGATTCCGCATCATTTCATAGCAAAGCGACAATCTGAATTTATCAGCAATAAAAGAGCGGCGCTGTTATCAGGAGAAATGTTAATTCAAATGGACTTTGCTGAAAATTTTGCAGTTCTTGTACAAGATGCCGTGCAAGGATACCATTGGAATAATGATCAGTCTACAATACATCCGTTCGTTATTTATTACAAAGCTAATTATTTTAATATTGGTATTAGTAAACACATCCATCCACACTCATCAAAATATTTAATATTTTTTATTTATTTGTTTTTTTCCTTTGTTTGTTTATTTTCAGATAACGATAAATTAACTCATAAAAGCTTTGCCATAATATCTGATTGCAATACCCATGATAGTATAGCAGTTCATCTATATATTTCAAAAATGATACAGTCCGTGAAGGCCAATATAACCAACAATATTAATAAAATCATTTACGTATCAGATGGTGCAGGAGCACAATATAAAAATAAATATAACTTCATTAATTTATGCCATCACAAATCTGATTTTGGTATTGACGCTGAATGGCACATTGAAGAGAGGTGCTCGAAATTATGGTATTGCAAATAAAAATGAAATCCAGACAGCGAGGCAACTCTATCACTGTGCATCAGAAACATATAAGACCACCATACAAGTTGCTTACGCAGATGCTGACGAATACAACAACGTTAAAGAAAAGCTATTTTCAAGATATAAAGAAGCTCAAACTATAAGAGGAACTCAAGGCTTTCATTTATTATTAATTAAATTATTTTAAGAAGCTTAAAATATTTTATTTTGTTATATTTTACATCATAAAGTACCCATCGTACTCATACCTTACAACATTTAAGACGTCTTTGATTTTGAATCTCTTTCACTCAATGTGCAAAATAAGTATTAAAAATGTGTCTTAGAGAAAAGAATGAGTCGTTAAAAAGCGAAACGGAGCGTTTGTTCTTATTCATGTTATTAGATAAACGACATAACAAAAAAAAAAAAAAAGAACCTTGGAAATGCTGAAATACGTACTTTTTAATAATTATATTTTAGCTAGTTCTAGATTGTAGATTCCGCTTCACATATATTATATATAATTATATTTCTGTTTTAAAACAATTACAATGCCGAAATTTTTCGACCGTTGTTGTAATTCAATGAATATTGAAATTCACAAGGTTAAATCATCTTTACGAAAGCTTCCTAAGTATTAAACAATTCATTACCGTTTATCAACGGATGACCGTGTATGTTATAAAAAATTACGTAAGCAGTATGTTGAAGAAAGTGACGGTGAACTTAATGAGAGCTTTGGAAATGATTAAATTGCTAATTTGATAGGTACTTCTTCAATATTTTAATATGTAACTTTTCTGTTTTTCCAGAACTTGCATTGAGTGTTCAAGAATCACGTTGTAGTTCTAAGTTGACCGAACTGTCTCTTAATATAACTCTTCCGACTATAAATCAAGCATTATCATTATTAAACCAAACTCCTATATCTGCAAAGAACAAGAAATCTGATACGTTCTTGACGATAAAGTTGCAAGTGTTACTCAAAATTTTCTAAAAACATTAGGAGTTGAAAACGATGAAAATTATCAATTCAGCGATGCAGATGCTGCTGATATTATTAAAAGATTAAGATATAAATTTAATGACAATGATACAAGCAGATCCTCATGCGTACAAATTTTAACTTTACTTCCGTCAAGTTGGAGCATTAATAAGGTTATTGAAGTAATGGGTGCGAGTCGTCATATGGCACGAGTAGCAAAAAATCTTGTTGCTGACAAAGGAATATTATCAACACCTGCAAAGAAAATTGGTAAGATACTAAATCGCTATTTAATATATTTTTTAATTTTTTAAATATTTATTATTTCTCTGATGTAATCGGATTTGCAGGACGTGAATTAACTGCATAAGTAGTATCAACTGTCATAAAATTTTATATCGACGATGAAATGAGTAGTCCTATGCCAGGAAAAAAAGATTTCATATCATTACGTAATGATGATGGTTTCAAAGTTCAGACTCAAAAACGCCTAGTGCTCTGTAATTTAAAAGAGTTGTACAAAATATTTGCATCAAGATATTCAGAACTAAAAATTGGATTTTCGTCTTTTGCATCTTTACGTCCAAAGTATTGCGTTCTAGCTAGTGAAAGTGGCACTCATACAGTTTGGGTTTGCTCTATTCACCAAAATATTAAACTAATGATCTTAGGTAAGTTAAACGTTGTAAATAAGTTTTATGACACATATTTAAATTATCATATCATATTTATTTAAAACGTTTCGGTAACTAGTTTAACAGGCTTGATAAATTTTTATTTATTTTTTTAACAGGTGGTAACTTATCACGATTGACTGAAGGGTCAGATTTATTCTTAAAAACTTACAATGATTGTTTGAGCGCAATTACATGTCAAACACCATCTGTTGAGTGTTACTTTAATACTTGTTCCAATTGTCCAGGCGTTAAGAACATAAAAGAACAATTATTAACAGAAATGGAAAATAATAATATTGAAGAAATTAATTATAAACAATGGGTGTCTACTCCACGAGTAACTCTAGAAACAACAATTAAAGGCATGATTGATTTTGTTGACGACTTTTGCGAAAAACAGATTGCTTTATTACCGCATAATTTTATTGTAAAAGAGCAAGCAGCTTATTTAAGAGACCTTAAAGAGACTTTAAAAGAACATGAATTTATAGTCATTGTTGATTTTGCAGAAAATTACGCGTTCGTTGTTCAGGATGCTGCTCCAGGATTCCACTGGAATAACAATCAAGCGACAATATACACGGTGGTTGTTTATTATATAGTAGATAATGAACTCATTCATCAAAGTATGGTTATAATTTCAGAGTACTTAAATCATGATGCTATTGCTGTTAATATTTACTCTGAGGTTATCATCAATTTCATAAAATCTCTGGCTTCTGAAGTGCACAAAATTTTTTCCTTCTCTGATGGTGCGCCTCAACAATATAAAAATTATAAACATTTTATTAATTTATCTTATTATAAAGAAGATTATGGAATAAATGCGGAGTGGAATTTTTTTGCGATGGCACACGGCAAAGGGCCTTGTGATGGAATAGGCGGAACGGTCAAAAGGATGGCCGCCCGTGCTAGTCTGCAGTTGCCACCCCATTTACAAATATTAAAACCAATACGATTGTTTGAGTGGTCGTTACAAAATTTACCAAATATAAATAACCGGTTTTCAAAAACTGAAGATTATACTAAAATGAAAGAAAAATTGGAAGACCGCTTTTGAAATGCAAAACCAATACCAGCGACACAAAAAATTCATAAAATTACGCCTTTATCAAATTCGATTGTGAAAGTCAAGCCGTGTTCCCATTCAGATTAGTTTATACTTCACAATATAATTAAAAATCCAAAAAGCAGTTGTTAAGTGAAAAAAGTGTTATTGAGCGCCCCGGTAGGCTAGTTGGTAGCGTGCTAGCTTATCAGTGCGGGGGTCGTGGGTTCAATTCCCACCAGAGGCTCTGGTCTGTTTTCTCTACAACGAGCCGAAGGCCTTTGTTGCTAGTGCTCAGTTAGGGTATTAACATATAATTTGTAATTATATGATTAATAAATAAAATAAATAATATTAAGTTTTTATGAAATGTAAAATAATAATAAAAAATAAAATATTTTAAGCTTCTTAAAATAATTTAATTCCTTATTATAAAATTGTTTTAATTTGTTTTGGATCATATTTAGCCAAAAAAAGTGAAATTATACATAATAGGGTGACATAAAAATTATTTTTTCAATATTCGAAAAAAAATTTAAAAAAAATTCAAAATTCGAAAAAAATAGAAAAAATCGAGAGCACATCTTGAACCTAGGCTTAAAAGTTGCGTAATAGAGAGTAAAATTTTTGGAATTTTTTTGGAAAATATCGAAGGGGTCGGACTTTTTGAAAATGTCGATTTTAATTTTTAAACGATAATTTTCAAATAATAATTACGTTAGAAAATTTTTCTAAAACTACAATAAAAACGAACAAAATGATACCTAACTTTTTTTAGATGTCGACATTTTTCAATTTTTTGGAAATTTTTGAAATTTTTTTGACCAAAAATTTCAAAAATTGATTTCTTAAACCTGTATCGAATAAAAGGCTGAAAATTGGTGTACAAGTCACTTTGATTACGTGCTAAAACATATAAAAAAATTAGCGAAATCGAAGAGGGTCGAGGAAAAAAATGTGCGACTTGGGCTGGAATACAACATATGTTCCCTAGGAAACTTTTATTTGTCAGACATTTTTGTAAAATTTAAAAAAAAAGAAAAACTCATTTTGTTTATAATTTGTCATATTTATTATTTCATGTTACACAATAGAGTAGCGAAATATTGAAAGATAAATAATATTTTTTATAAAAAAAGAACTTTTAGCTCAAAAAATATATTAGTTATTAAGAAGAAAAAGGTTAAATAAATTATTTTAATTTAAAAATAATAATTTAAATAAAAAATTAATATAAAACACAAAAACACAACAGTTCAAATAAATTAGTTTTACATAAAGAAGTTGCATAAAAGTTTTGAAAAAATATTCGGAATTAGTGTAAAATAAAAGTTTAAAAAATAAAAGTTAAAAAAAAATAAAATTGTCATAATTGAGTAAGACTAAAAGATACATCGTTTTTTAACTAATTTTGGTTTCGATTCTGAAAATAAATTTATTATGGGTCAAGAGAATTTTAAATGATTTTTATTTCTTTCATTACATAATCTTTATAAAAAATCTCTAAGTCCTTTTTTAAAACATAAATTTTGTACATTTTCTATCATAGGTCCTTGAACATTCTCAACGTCATTATATATATTAAAGCTTAACTAATTCAACTTTTGACTGTAACCAAGCATTTAAAATAAAAAAAGAGTAAAAAGTGCTAGTTTCACAAAAATTTTACATGCTATATCTAAACATCCGATTGACCGATCTATTTCATTTCAAAATCGTCAATAACACTAGTTTACAGCCAAAATGCGACAAGCATGCGACTATTTTTTTATGTATTAGGGCCTCCTAAAGCCGAAAATCGCATTAAAAAATTTTTTGGGCTAGTTTTTGAAATTTTTTTAATTTTTTATTTTAATTTATTAGTGAATTTACCATTTTGACTATATCCCGAGTTTGGCTCAAAATTTTTTTTATCATGCACAACATGTTTTGTGGATATGGTTTTTAAATCGGTTAAGTATTTTAGAAGATATGGGTCAAAATTTCGCGAAAAAATAAGTTTTTTCTTGAAAAAACACAAATTTTGAAAGTTCAAAAAAATAATAAAGATATTCGTCTTACATGCTAAAATATGAAACAATTTTTTTCTTAAATGTTGTACTTCTACAAAGAAAAAAAGCAATTTAAAAAGAAAATCTATGGACAAATACCAAAGTTATGATCATTTATGTAAAGGTACCCAAATTTTAAATTTTTCTGTTTTTTGTTTTATATTACTATTTTTTACAGAATTACTGCACAAAAATCATTTTTTTTAAAGAAAACTCAAATTGGACAGTTAAAAAATCTATTTTGGGAGGAACATTATGAAATTGTTTTACTTCTTAGCAGGTACTAAGAACCCGTTTTTATTTTATTTGCAAATTATGTAGATAAGAAAGCAAGTGCCCTCAAATATAAATGACAAAAATGCCAAAAAGAGAAGTCTTAAAATGAGAATGGATTAGTTATGTTACACAAAAAATGAGAATGTGTTGAGGGTATGCAATTTACTCAAAGATATTTATCAGAAATACTTCGGAATGCCTGTCACAAATTTGCAAGAAAGATGGATACCAAGTATCATATGTCTTCTGTGCTATAGAAATCTTACAGGATGGGCTTCTGGCACGAAATTGAAATTATTTTGTACTGATTTATTTAATATAAATACCTCATGTGTTAAAATTTGTTTTAATTAGCCGATGCATGAAATTCGGAGTACCATTTATTTGTAGAAAACCATCTAATCATAATGACGATTGCTATTTATGTCGATGCAAGAGTTCTGGATTTTGAGCCAAAAAAAATGTGGTGTTATCCTACTCTACATCTGTCAGTTTTTCAGTTCCTCATTCAGATGTATTGCCCATTCCTAAATATCCAAAATCAACCAACACCAACGTAAGTTCCGACTAATTATTTGTAAATCAAAACTCACCTGAAGACAATTATAATACAAGTGGAGAGAGCCGCTTACTTACTAAGGCTCAATTAAATGATTTGGTCAGAGACTTGGAGCTCACAAAAGAAAAAGCAGAAGTACTTGCATCTCGTTTACAACAATACAACTTTTTGGAGTCAAATGTAAAAGTAACATACTACAGAACCACGATTCTTCTTACCGAAGATGAGATATGATTTTGCAGGGACATTGTCGGTTTGTTCGAGGAGCTTGGAGAGCCTTACAATGCAGTTGAGTGGCGACTATTTGTTGATAGTAGGAAAGAAAGTTTCAAAGCAGTTTGTTTACATAACGGAAGCAAGAAACCATCTATACCCATCGCACGTGTTGGAAACACTTAAGAATCGTACGAAACAATAGTTAAATTGCTAAAATGTATTAACTATGAAGATCACAATTAGAAATTTTGTTCCGATTTAAAAGTGGTGGGCATGCTATGTGGAATGCAATGTGGATACACAAAATATTGTTGTTTTATTTGCCTCTGGTACAGTCAAGCTCGTGATTTGCATTATAAGAGAAAACATTGGCCGAAAAGATTAGCCATTATAGTGGTTCAAGACAACATAAAGTATGTGCCTCTTATTACGAAAGAAAAAATTACATATAAAACTTGGACTCTTGAAAAACTTCGTCCAAGCATTGAATAAGGACGGCCAAGCTTTTGCCTATTTAAGTAAAATGTTTAAAAGTAATTCTTTTGCAAAAATCAAGGAAGGCATTTCTAATGGTCCACAAATAAAAAACTTATAAAAGATACAAAATTCGAGAAATATTTGTCCCCACATGAGACTGCAGCTTGGAAATCATTTAAATTGGTGGTTTCTGATTTCCTGGGAAACAACAGAAACTCGGAGTACAAGACTATTGTTGAAGATTTGATTAAGAATTATGAAAAATGGATATAAAATCCTTTGTCGCTTTTACTTTCTTAACAGGTGTTGATTTGTCACATAAGATTCATTTTTACATTCTCACTCGAGCTTTTTCAAAGAGAATCTCAGTGATGTAGAAATGATCACAGAGAGAGGTTTCACCAAGACATGAAATCCAACGAGAAGCGACATCAGGCATACTGGGATGAGAGAATGATAGGAGATTACATTTGGTTTCTCTTAAGAGAAACGGACCCCAACGAAAACAAACGTAAAAGAAGGTCCAACAACTATTTTTAATACCAAAATACAAATTTGTATTTTATTCAATTTTAATTTATGAAAATTAAAATTGCTTTTTTTGACCTCTCAATATTGCAATAAACATTATTCTATTCATGTTAATTACTAAAATACAAATAAATTTAAAGAAAATCAATAAACAATATTAATAAATAAAAAGTTAATTTTTTTTATCTTAACTATACAATATTATTGGGCATGCTTTAATAATAATATAAAACAAAAAAGGAGAATATCTCAAATTAGGTACTTTTACATAAATGGTCATAGCTTTGGTATTTACCCATAGATGTTCTTTGAAAATGACTTATTTTTTATATTGAAGTACTACATTTAAGAAAAAATTATTTTATATTTTTCCTTTCAAGATTAATACCATTTTTATTTTTTTGAAATTTTCAGATTTCAGTTTTTGCCGAAAAAAAGAGAATTTTCTGTAAAATTTTGACTCATAGGTCCAAAACTACTGAATCAAATTAAAACCCGTACTCTATAAAAATGTTGACCATTAAATGACAATTCTTTTGCAATTTGATTGATCAAAATATCTTGGTCCAAGTTTGAGATATAGTCAAAATAGTAAAATTACTCAAAAATTAAAATATAAAAACAAAAAATTAAAAATTTTTCAAAAACAACTCCAGAATTTAAATGCGATTTTCGGATTCAGGAGACCCAAATTAATTACAAAAAAATAGTCGCACGCTTGTCACACAAAATTTATTAAAATTTGTAAACTAATGTAATTATAGCTATTTAAAAACAAATTTTAAATTCTTAAACATTCCGAAATTTTAACCCTTGCGCTGCAAAACCCATTAACAGATTTTTAAACTTATACTTTTAACTGATTTAGAATATTTTTCCACAATTTTTCAAAACAAAATTTTATTTTAAATAAATAATTTAAATTCTCACTCAACAAAAATAAAAAGTCAATCCCATACATAAAATTAAGTAAGCTAATCTTCAAATAAAAATTAAAAATACTTACAAGTCTTTTAGTAAAAAATAATATATAGAAAAGGCTAATCTCGATTTTTCGATACCTAACAAGGAAAAAACTAAATAAAATTAAAAAACTTACAAAAACCGTTTGAATGCAATTTTTATTAAAAAAAAAAAACAAATTTATCATTTCTACTTGCAAAATTTGTTGAGGCAGATGTGTTTAAGAGTGGTCTACAAGAAAACTTTAAAAAACGCGATATTTGCAGTCAAATATTATATTATTATATTATATTATTTATATAAATGTTAAGAATTTTTTTTAGTAATTGCAAAACGTAAATCACATAGTTTTTTTTTGGGGATTTGTAACCGAATCGGGGGGATATATACCGTTATCCCCCCCTCCCCTGAATCCGCGTATGGTCAGAGCCAACTTCAGAAAATATCATGCTATGCTGACAAATAGACAGTTTGTCAGCAACATTTTTGAAAACGGAAAAAGTGCATACATGTCTTTAAATGGTCTTTGGTAAATGTCTAATGTTGACTAGTCACCAAAAAGACGCTGCTGACATTAAATAAAAATTGTGAATTAATAAACGGTCGTAAAACAGTACTGGCTGCTAAGCCAGTGAGTAGTACTGGCAAAATAAAAAAACAGTGTCCTTCCAGTACAATTTTGTTTGTACCATGGGCAATTTCTACGTGGGTAATTTGGCTGTCCCAACAGAGTTTAGGTTGCCTCAATATCTATTAGGTAAGCACAACCGAAAAAATTCGATTGCTATAACTGAACCATTCGATTTGCAAAAAATTTTGTTGGCAGCAGGAATCTGTTTGATGGGTGTATGAATAAGCTGGGATTTTAAACTGAAATCCTGCATTTTATTATTTTAGAACCAACAAATAAAATTTGTATAAAAAAATAAAATAATCAATAAAATTTGTAATAAGTAGATTTTGTGATTGAATTTTACACAATTTTGCTCTAGTAACGTATAAATTTAAAATTTTATTTCTCTAAATATTTGTTTTTAATTGATATATTATTAATTGCAATGAAATTTAAAAACATTGCCATTCATCAATGAAATCAAACAATTAAAATCATTATTTAAAAAAGTGGAAAAGAAAATAATTTAATTACAATTGATCAATGTTATGCTAATGAAAACATCAATTAATTAGTCCCATGTGTGATATAAACAAAATATTTAAATTTAAATCTATTTCAAATTATCGAATCAAAACAAGGTTGTTTAGAACGAAGATTATACTAAATTAAAAATGTTTACCTGATTCTTTATAATTTATTTTAATTCAGATTTTTACCAAAAAAATTTTCATATCCCGCTTTTTCATCAGCCGGATCCCGCTTTATGATCTAAAACAGTTGGTCACGTTAAGTATGAAAGAAAAATATAAATTTGCAATATTTTTTGGTAATCTCTCATTGCGGTTGACCGATTTTTCAAACTTGAAAAACCGAAAACGGGTCTTTTCAAATTTTATCTATTCGGAAAAACCGAAACCCGGTTTTTGAAAAATGTCGAATAATTGTGCACCCTAATACAACGACACACACGCGCGGTGATAAACAGTAAATATTAAACTGTAAGTACGCGCGCGAGCGTGCATTTGTGTGTGTGTCATACGTAAGAATATAGAGTAAACAATTTACATACTTTAAGAACTCTGGCTTTTTGTCGTTATTTTTTTCTTTTGTCTAATTATCATGGAGTACTCAGCCGGAACCCATTTCTACAAGGTTTATGGTTTATGAAATGAGCTGGTCTTGAGGAGCAAGAAGTCAAAACTAATGTTATTGCCGCATCTTTTTTAACGATGGTCGATTGTTAGCCACGAACACATTGTTGATTTAGCGAACCATCTTGCCACTACGTCAACTACTGACAGATCTCATATAAAAGCAATTGCAGAGAACAATCAGCGCTCAGTTAAGAACTTATTGTTAATTAAAAAGGCACGTGAAAAAGTTGTACACGAAAAAATCATAGAACAGAAAAGAAAAATTTTACTTGAAATTGAAATCAACCATAAAATCTTCTACAATATATTACCTACACGCATACAAACTGTTCCGATACGAGTAACTAAAATAGTTTTAAACGAAAAGTTTCTTTTATAAATTTATGGAAAAAGCAAGTATTTTAAATTGTTAAGAAAATATGGTTACGATAACAATCACATTAATAGTTACATTCCTATTTCTGGTAATGGGAATTTACGTACGAACACTTTACAACTATGCACGAAAAGTGCGCATAGTCGATTGTACTACACATGAAAAGAAAGTCCTCGTGAAAGTATACAAACAAGCCCCTGGTCCAGTACCTTGGCCTATAATTGGTAATCTTACTTTGTTAGGACGATATAAAGTTGCATTTCAAGGATTTACAGAGTTGTCAAAAGAATTGGGTGATATTTATACACTGTCACTTGGTTCAACGCGTTGTTTGGTGGTTAATAATCTGAATCTCATACGAGAAGTTCTTAATCAAAATGGAAAGTTTTTCGGAGGGCGTCCCGATTTTCTGCGCTATCACAAGTTATTTGGAGGAGATCGTAACAATTGTAAGTTTCTTTTATAAACTTGTTCGCATGAACATTATTTCAAAAAATCCTTTTTTTTATCAATTTACAGCTCTTGCACTTTGCGATTGGTCATCTCTGCAGCAAAAGCGTCGCAACTTAGCGCGCCGACATTGTTCGCCGAGAAATTCATCATCGTACTTTACAAAAATGTCGAATGTCGGCTGCTTCGAAGTCAGCGAACTGATGGACAGGTTGAAGGAGAAAACAGTACCCGGAATGGAGTTCCAGATTAAACCACTAATACAACAGACTTGTGCCAACATGTTCAGCCAATACATGTGTTCGGTTCGTTTCGACTATGACGATACGGAGTTTCAAAAAATTGTTGAGTACTTCGATGAAATTTTTTGGGAAATCAATCAAGGCTATGCACTTGATTTTTTGCCATGGTTAGCACCATTTTATAAAAGGCACACAAACACTATAGCTGGATGGTCTTCCACGATCAGAGAGTTCATATTAGAACGTATAATTAACGATCGCGAACAAAATCTGGACATGGACGAGCCTGAAAACGATTTTACCGATGCCCTATTAAAGAGTTTAATTGAAGATAAAAATGTTTCTAGAGATACCATAATTTTTATGCTGGAAGACTTTATCGGTGGGCATTCGGCTGTGGGAAATCTTGTGATGATGGCATTGGCCTATATTGCTAAAGACTCCAAGATTAGCAATCAGTTACAAATAGAAGTGGATGACATATCTAACAATGGCCAGAGAAATATTAATCTTTACGACATGGATAGTATGCCGTATACGATGGCTACCATCTTTGAAGTTTTGCGCTATTCGTCGTCTCCGATTGTACCACACGTGGCTACAGAGGACACCGTTATATCAGGCTATGGAGTAACTGAGGGCACGATAGTGTTCATCAACAACTATAAGTTGAATACAAGCACTGAGTACTGGAAAAATCCTGAATTATTTCAACCTGAACGTTTCTTAGAACCTCTTAACACTATAACAACTCCAAAATTGTACTCAAGGATATCTCCAATCAACTTGTTGGCATCAAGCTTAAATTCGAAACGACGAAATTCAGAAGGTTCGGATTCCGGCATAGAATATGAAAAGGATGCTGCTGTTATAAGTTCTTCGGTATCGGAGAACTCGTTTTTAGATACCTCATCTACACATCAAAATCAAAAAAAATTAAAAAAGCAATTGAGACTTGAAAGAGTACAGGTGAAAAAAAATATACCGCACTTTTTGCCTTTCAGTATTGGCAAACGCACTTGCATTGGCCAAAATCTGGTCCGTGGTTTCGGTTTCATTCTTTTAGCAAACATTCTGCAACAATTTGATGTCAGTTCGAATGATTTGTCCAGCATTAAAACTACCCCTGCTTGTGTTGCACTGCCTGCAAAAACATTTCCTTTAGTACTTAGCCGCCGTTGTGTGGGAGCATTACAAAATTAATAACAAATCACTGTAGTGGGAGATAGGAAGGTAGGAAGTATTAGTAGGGAATTATTTTTCAACCGTTGATCTGTATCTATAACTGGACCTTACTGGACACAAGAGTACGGTAAATTATCCGTAGATAGCATGAAATTCTTAATTTATTCATATCATCACATTTATTTATTCATTCCTCTATTATTATTATCTCTTCACGACGAGATTTTATTTTTAAGAATAGTTTGATTAATTAGTACTCACTCTAGAATTCCTTCGTACAAAAAAGAGTTGGGTAAACGAAAAATATAAAATTAAATGAATGCATAAGTATTCGGTTTCTCGGAAATACAAAAACTCGCACTTTTATTTACGTTTTTCAATTTAAATAAAAAAATAAAAAAAGTGTAGCTTCAAAAAGCCATATGTTCGACAATAACTTATAGATTTTGATGGTTTAAGGAGAGCTGTAAAAATTGTTAATTTTGAAATAAGTATAAATTTTTTCTTGCAGCTATATTTTCAAAAGTATTTACCACTATTTAGCCAACTCAAATTGTGGTATATTTTACGTTTTAATGAAACATGAAATAGTGCCTTAAAAGCGTCTTTATATAACGACACACTTTAAGAGCCAATACATTCCGATCCATAATTGATATAACGGCACAGTAAAAAGCATAAGATATACAAATGTTCGCCTACAACTACAAATTAAAAAGTTGTAAATTATACGGGCATTTTCTGACTTTCAACTTTACTACATTATGTTACCACTTTACTTATGTTTTTAACGAAACTAAAAGAAATTGAAAAAAAAATTAAATTTTCAATCTCATCTAAAATTGAAATTCAGAAGATGCCCGATAATTCCAGTGTTGCCACAAATGTCGAATTTTAAAGCTTAAAAAATTACAGAGCAAAATATAGAAAAAATAAAAAATCCTGAAAATTGAGTTTTAACTTTTGATTATTCACGGAGATTAGAATTTATAAAACAAATTAAATATTAATTTTGAAAAATATCTGAGCTCATTGAAGAATTTAAGACAGTCGATGGTTGGATTTTGGTTGCAAATATCTCCGCTAAAAGGCGTGTTAAGATAAAGAAAAATCCAGATAAATCTTATTTGTAAACAAGTCCTTCGCACGGGTTCTTAATATTAATATAATTTTGAATATATTTACTCCTTAAAATGAGAAAAACACGGAGGTTTTTAAGTTATGTTTTTTGAAATAAGTATCACAAAATCATACTTATATGACTTTTGACACTGTCCTAAAATTTCGATGAAAAAAAAATATTTTCAAATTTTGCATTAAAATTCATTAACTGAAAAGGCGCTTTAAAGCAAACTTCTCAATGGATCGAAAATTATATTCACCACTAAATTTGGCGTGGCTAAAATATATAGAATTGATAGTCAAAAGAAAAACATAATTTTTTGCACCAATGTTTCTCCCTCAATTTGAACATACAAATAAGGTGTGAACAAAAATAGTGTAGTGTATATTAAGTTAGTCGACACAACTTCTAAGAGCATGAGATAACATTTTTGAAAAAATTACATTGGAATGATTTTATTGAGATCATATAATCATATTCCTTCTAAATTGTCCAAATGTAAAGAAACGTGATATACAACTGCAGTTAAAAATCTGGTTTTCAAATTTTGAAATGTAAATAAAATCGCGACTCTTTGGAATTTTGGAAAAAATAGAATGTCCTAAATGTATATATAGAATGTACTATAGAATGTAATAAAATTAACATTGGAGCACCCTAGGTTAAAAAAATTGCTGAACTTTTCAAATCAGATCAGTCTGCTTTGCTAAAAAAAAATAAAATTAGGTTCAAAATAGAATAAATTTGCTGGTATTATTTTATATGTACTAAAAATTAGTATAGAATTTTTAAACTGTTAGTGTCTTTTTTGAGCATCCCCTGATGTTTCGAAATTGAAATCATTTTCACACAACATAATATTGTCATTATTTGTGACACATTATTGCCACCGCCATTGAAAAATTATAAAATTTTAAGCAGAGTGATGCATGTCTTTGACAGACCTTTCACATGATGTCGATTTTGTGTATATTTTACACTTTCTTACAAAATTCCAAAATATATATTGTAATATATTGTATTAATTAAATGAAAGGTTATATGATTAAATCAAAAAAGGTTAACTTGTGTTGGCTAATATACCCTAAAAACACTTTATTGTCCAATTAAGGACCAATTAAGTAAAAATGCTTAGATCTAAATTATTACCGAAAAAAATTATTGGGGAGGTATTGCAAATTTTATTTTATATTTTTTTCCATATTCCATTTTTCAACGCGTTCCCTACGGTAAAATTTTAGCACGCAAAAAAATTACATAATTTTTCCATAGTTTTTTATAATAGGATATGGGCGATATTTTTAAAAATTGTACAAAGTGCGCACATATGTATAGGACATTTATTTATAATTATAAATAAAATACATCTATTTTATATTTGGTAAAAAGCTATTTAATTCCATTTAAGCAATATACAAAAAATAAAAAATTTGAAATCACAATCTGTCTGTTTTTATGTATAAGACTGAATGTATGTAACATAAGTCATTAACTATATTATTTATTATTAAAATTATTACGTATAAAAATAAAAAGGGTTCTTACGATGGTGTTTTGCACATAACGCAAAAATGCAGTTTGCATCGTTTGCGTTTTTGCTTCGTGTGCAAATCGCGATCGTTAATACGCTTAATATATAAAAAACAACTCAAGAACAATTAAATAAACTTCAAAACATTAACTACCAAAATAGTATAAATTTATTGGATTCAGATTGACAGATTTAGAGATCTATTGTAAATTAAGAAGATATGCTATTGAACGCTATAAAAATATATTTTATCAAAAGTTAGCCCACAGACATATTCCATATTTTTAAAAATATATTTTAAAAACATATGTTAAAAATTCCATAGTTTGTGTTTTAGTTTGAAATAAATTATATTTTTTATCTAAATGTAGCAACTTTTGTCGCTATTATAATGTGAAAGAAAACATTTTGGAAGTAAAGTTATGTCTGCCGTACCATTCGCACGTTTTTATACCCTCCACCATATATGGTAAGGATATACATCAGTTTGTCATTTCGTTTGTAACATGTCGAAATATAGGTCTAAGACCCCATTAAGTATATATATTCGTGATCATTGTGCAACTTTAAGTCGATTTAGCGATGCCCGTCTGTCTATTGAAATCTTGATCACCTATTTTTAACCAGATTATTAGAAATCCTCCCGGGCACTTTGAAATTGAAAATGAGCAAAATCAGTCTAGCTGTTAAAAAGTTATGAGTGAAATTGTGAAGATATCTCTAAATTTTCCATACAAATTGGTATATTTTAGTAAGAGAATGTTGGGTAAAGGGAGCCACTAACTGGTTTTTTGGTTATATAAAATATTAAAAATTATAAGGAATCAGTTTATTAGTGAACTATTTGGGCATCTTTTGGGTATAGATAATTTTTTTTTTGGCAACTAAAAAAAAAAGTTATATGGAAATTTCTAAAATAACTCAAAAGACAACTTACCAAACAAGTTTAAAAAACTAAGCCCTTAATAAAATTTTTTAAAAGGATATAAAATAATTAAAATATTATGTATAACGAAAAAAGTTGTATTTAAATTAAAATTTATTCGCAATATACATTTAAAATATCGAAAAACTAACCTAATCTAATTAGTCTCACATTGGGATAAAATTAAATACAAATAACACTTAAAATGTATATTTCAACTTATTCTCCTTAAACGGAATCACAATTCACGCCAGTAGTTATGTTGGCGCATTTGAAACGAACCTGCCGATTACATAAATAACATTAATTTGAATTTGCATTGTTTAAGTTTCTGAGCATCGACAGTAAACAAATATTACAAAACTCCTCATCTTCTGTATCAGCGATGAAACTATATGTGCTTTTTGGTTTGTTGACTTTGAAGTTTAACGGCATACCCGCGGTGGAGAACGAATGCGTCCACGCACATATTTTTTCGAGCAATATGGCCATTGCATGTTGATCGCTCACAAGATAACTCATCATTGAGTGCAGGCTTCACTTGACAACAAACATCTCGTTTTTTGTTCCCTGGTGTGCTCTATTTAAAAAAGTGCAAACAAAATCGGCACCAGTTAATATATCCGCTGGTGTCAAGGCCAAAGATAAAACTCAATCGACCAATTCTGGAATATGGTGAATTTTAATAGTTTCTCTTCATTATTCTGTGTCCACATTGCATATTGAGACTTGTAGAATGTCTTCACAGGACCATACACATAAACGTCTAATGGCTGCACTATGTAACTGCAACGAGGAGGAAAAGAAATCATGATGATACCATGCCCATAACCCATATTTAAAGCTTTAATAAAAAGGGGTGAGGTTTGGTTGTCTAAAAGTAAGTGTTATTTGCTCTTGTGTATTTTGTGAAGTGCCTCATGAAAGACACGAACTGTTCCTCTTACATTCAACGCGAACTATTGCAGACTCCAATTGTAGATGCATGATCCATATAATGGGTTCGCATTATTTTACGAGGAAAGCAAAGCCATTGTAACTAAAGTTACACGCTCTTGAAAGGTCACTGTGCCAAATTTCTTAAGTCCTCTTATAGCCAATACTTTGCCCACTTTGGAAGGGGCAGCCGTATGCATTGACATTTAATTGGTTTTTTAACTGTATTATAAAGACAAATTGTTTCTTTTTGCATGTTCATTTGAAATAGTGTGTTATAAAAATCAATAAAATACGGCTGTAAAACTTTAAAAGACATCAAAAAATAAGATATGACATTAGTGGCTCAACTTACCAACAGATGAGGTATCAAATTACCCGCCTTGATGAAAATTCACATTTTGCATTTTTTTTCTTAATTAAAACCTTGAATAAAATACTTCCCATTTACTAAAATCCGAGTTGGAAAACTCCTAAAACTTTTTTGTTATTTAGCTTATAATTTAATGAAAACTTTGCACTTTATGTTGCGTTTTTTGCAACCAACAAATTTAACTTGATGACAGTTGCAAATTTTGACATTTTCATAAAACAATTTGGAAAAAATCGAATGGATCACATTACCAGATGGCTCACTTTCCCTTACAATTTCATAGTAGCTACTGGTACATAATATATTTTCTCATATTTTTTCAACAGTCGCTTAGAAATGAATATTTTGTATTCACCTCAAATATTTTTTACCTCAAAAAATTTTTTTACCTAAAATTTTTTTTCCAACAAAAAATTTGTTTTCGCATCCAAAAAAGTTTTTCACCTCAAAATTTTTTTACCTCCATAATTTTACTTCAAAATTTTTATACATTATTTGTATCAAAACCAGTAGAGAACATTTTTTAGGATAATGGTGGAGGGTATTCAAAGATTCTGCACAGCCGAATTTAAGTCTTTTTAACTTGTTTTGTTTCATCTCGTTAAATTAAACAAAAAATATAATAATAAATGTTCAATAAATATAATATATTTAATATTATATTCGTAAAATCTTCTATGTCTTAAAAATAAATAAATTTCAAGAATAATAATTAGAAATAAATATAATATTTTAGGAAACAAAACATAAAAAACCTTAAAAAAGAGGCTACAACAATATAACCAAAATAAAAATATATACTCAAAATTTGTAACAGTTTTATCTGTTTTTTCCATTTTTAGGATGCTAAACAATTTTCCAGTTTTTCATGAAAAAAATATTTTTTTTTTTAAATTCAGCTTAATTTACAGTTTTTTTTCAGTTCTAAACAGTTTTTCTATTTTATTTACAAATATTTCTTAAATTGAAAAATTTCAGTAAAAAAATTTTCCAATGAAAAGTACTACTCCTTGATTGCAACTGTGTTATAAGTTTTACTCCCTATTTAACATTTATTTTCATTGCAACCATGATTTTTCAATTAGTTTCTTCTGCTTTGATTTTCGCTTAAATTTCTTCGCAATACAAATATAATTTGTGTTGTAGGCTAATTAAAAAGGAATATATAATTTTATTACAATATACAACTTGTGATCCCAGAATAAAGCTTTTGCAACACTCTTTTCTCAATTTTTCTTGACTTTTTAGGGTTTTTATAAAAATTTTTGATTATTTACTAGGAACTTAAAAAGGAATGGAAAAACTAAAAAGTCAAGAAGAAGTTAGGAAAAAAACTAGTGTCAACGGACTTAAGGGGACAGCCTGAATTGGAGGTCTTCAAGATATCGAGAAAATTACTTTGCATACATCAATAGCACTTTTTACGATATTAAAAAACAGATGTGGTACTCTAAACTTTCAGAATGAAATTCCAAGTAGTTTTGAAATGATAGCATTATGAACTTAAAACCTTCAGTCTGATTGCATCTGTTTTTTCAATTCAAATATAATTTTTTTCAATGGCACTGTTTTTCGTAAAGTTGCCCCATTGCATACAAGATCGCGTGTAACATAGATCCAAATTAAAAGTAAAACGCATGTTATTCTCCATAAAATTTTCTCTAGATGAACCGAAAATCCCTTTATGAGGCAAAAAATTTAAAATTTTCATGTTGTAAAATAATATGTTATAATTGCTATTGCGTTGTTACCCAGCAAAAAAATACCTTGCCAAATAATGAGTTTTAGAACGAGCATTAACTGGTTGAAGTTTGCCTGCTAAGCTCATTATTTAAACATACGAATGTCATTGGAAGTAGCTAATTACCTACAACCTTACTAGTAGGGAATAAAACAACTAGTTAATGGTAAGGTCAAAATAACTAGTTATAGGTAACGCAAAAACAACTGGTTGCAATTCATATAATAAAAACTGGTGGCTTGAAGGTATTTAATAACAGGTTGCTTATAAAGGGCGTTATATAAGGAATGCAAATAACGCATTATCAATAGGTACTAAAAGAGTGGCCACATATAATGAGTTTATAAGTGGTACAGAACTGATAACAATGAAGGCAATGAATAACTACACCATTTCCAATTTAATTTCAGAAAGTACGAACTATTTTCAGAAACTATTTATTTTATTTCAGGTATTAAGGATTTTATTTTAGAAATTAATATAATAGTAACTGAAATTAAATTAATATATGTGAAATTAAATTGATAGCATCTGAAATGAAAATAATAACTTCTGAAATTAACTAATGAATTGAAAGTTTCTTAAATTGTAATTTTCTAAAACTAAATTAATAATTTCTGCAAATAAATAATAATTTATGATATAAAATTGGAAATGGTGTAACAAGAAATAATACACTAGGTTTGTTTTTCTTCGAATTTTATATAAATATTCCATACAAATTTAAGTAGATATAGATTTGCTAATTAGTTATAGATATAGCTACTTAAAAATTAAGAATGTATACAAATGCTGCCAAGTCTTAGAAATTATTGGCTTTTCTCATTTAAATGTCAACAAAAATATTTGTCATAAAAATATTTGAAATTTTTGTATTTTTATTTTGATAAAATATTAAAAACTAACAAATTGATTATGTGTTTGTAAGTAAAGGTAGAGCACGGTTAGCAATATAATTGCTCTATTTCGCTTTGCCGCGAAGTCCATATACGAATACAGCTTTCGTACAAGGCGGCCCTAAATGTTCAAATTGTATTTGTATGCCGTAAATGCAAAATAAAGGTCCCAATGAAAATAAAAAAGACAAAAAGGTTTGTTTTATAGTACAGATCAAGTCTCTATTTATTAGTATACAAAAATGTATTACCTTTGCAAAGGGCTTTGCGTGTAGATAGTTGGCAAGTATGATTGCAACAAGTAAAAAAAGCAAAAGTCGGCTGACAATGCAAAAACAGGGAGTACCGTTAACGGTTTTACTAGTTAGAATCTATATAAATACTGCCACCAATGTTGTAAAAGAGGGAAGTAATTAATAGATCATAACGTAGTATCAACCCAAATAGGGTAGATGGTACCAAAAGGAGCACCGATAACAGAATTAACCAAAATAAAGGTTTTTGGATAAAACATTGCCGGCCACCATGCAACATATAGGCATGTTGCAACCAAATTTAATAATTTATTTTAAAAGATAAATATAAAATTAAAATTTAAGTGATTTGATTTTCAATTCATGTTTATTATATATATTTTTTTCTCTTTTTTAAAAAACACTTAAAGCTACGACGATGATCCAATAGGATCGTTGGCCCAAAGGGAACCTTGGTGACACAAGGAGTGTCTATTGTTCCAAATGATCATTGACCCAAAGGGGACCAGGGTTGATCCCGAAGGATCGATAGTCCAAAGGGGACCAGGTTGATTCAAATGGATCTCTCCTCTAAAGAAGAGATTGGCCAGATATGACCCATCCAAACATCGTGTATTTAGCCAATGGAAGGCACGGACTCGAATAGATTTTGCCTCTGATCACTTGAGTGCTAAGCTCAGGTCCTAAAGCTAAAGCTACTCGCGCAGAAACATTAAAAGCTTGATTAGCTAAGTAATACCTTGCAAAACTTTCCCTTACCGTTTCCGAAACAGACTCCGAAGGAGTTTTAACACCTAAAATTTTTGTCACTTTTGCAGTAAGTGTAATTTACTTAGAAGCAGCGTAGGACGACCCGACCGTTAAGCGACAGTATTTGCTGCCATCCATATTGCACACTGGCAACCTCAGGTTTTGAACTAAGGTTTCGCAGATGTAACTAGCGTTACAACACGGGTCCGGTGCCGCACAAACCGGGATCGACCTTTTAGGTAAAATAATTTGAGTCACAATAGTAGGCGAAAACGTGACAATATGTTGAATAGGCAACGGACAGGTATCAGACAAGGACAAAGAGTTGTGCTGTGCCACAAAAGTGGTTTTAGCCCTTAAACCTGATTGTACAGGCTGGCTTGAGACAATCTTCTTAGGACCAGATTTGGAAGAAGAAGGCGCAAGTAAAATTTAATTGTGGTTTTGTAGTGACCGTTTTATTCAAGTCAATTTTTGGTAGTTAATTGTCTGTTTTATTTCTACATTGTACATATTACCTCTATTGGTATATGGAGATTGTCAAAACCTGATATTTTTTTTTTGTTTCCCCAAAAATTTTTTTTACTGGGTTAATATAATAAAAGCCGACATCTTAAAACATATTCACAAATAGGTGTTTATATACATAAATTACTAAAGAGTCTTTTCAACAGGTATTTTGTTGGAGTACTCAACATGTTGGATATTTGTTTGCAACATTTTATATTATTGCTTTGCAACATTTTAATCATTGTATCGCATCATTTGATATCAACATGTATAAATATTTTATTAATAATCGCTGACATTGACCATTTTTTTTAATATTATTGAATATTAAATAATACACTAAAAAAAAAAAAAAAAGTTTATGTAGAAAAGTTTCTGTGCGGGTTGAGATATTTAGAAACGGATACTTTGTTCTTAGGAAATTGCTATCTGAATTTCGTGTTAAAATAATTAAGTTTTCTTAATAATCGCAAACAAAATTTTAGTAGGCATAAAAATGGCTATTTACTAACTATAATATAATAAAAGTAATTATATATATTCTCGCTAAGATGAGAATGCTGGCTTTTAATTTTTTTCTTTTTTTTAACTTCTACACGACCAACGTGAGCAGTTTATATAAGACTATATAGTAATCTTTTTTTTTTTTACATTACGCTTGCAGGGATTTTTGAAAAATTGTCTGAAAAAAAAAAATAGTTGTTTGAACAAATGGAAAAGATATTGAGGTGTTTAAAAAATTTTCCTAATTTTATTAACAATTATGGCACAAATTTGTTTAAGTGCTTCTCCACGCGTTGGTTTGCGTTGTCATGCGTTGCATTAAGTTGTAATGAGTTAATTGATGCAATCTCGGCTTTTTCTAAAAACTTCATTCCGAATGCTTCCTAAATTATTCCACAGAACAATAATTTTTGCCACCATGAGTTTTCTTTTTATGTTAAAATCCCTTTATCTTCCATTTTCTGGCGACTTCGAAACCGTGCGGTCATAAATTACTCATCAAATATCCAGCATTAAGCTAAATTTTTAAAGTGAGTTAACTTCTATCCTCTGGGAATTGTAATCATCATAAAAAAAGGTAAAATTTTTATAAATTCCACAGCATGGTCTGATTTTAAAATTAAAGCAATATTTTCTTAGTCAGAAAATTTTGGACCTGAAATTGTTTATATCACAAGTATGGTTTAAAAAAAAAAGAAAAAAAAATTAGGTTATGTCTAATCAGTCCGAAGGTGCAATTTTTGCCGTTTTGTTTAACAGGGCCTGATAAGCCTTTTATCAGAAGTCAATAAAATTCTCCACAAAAATTTAAGCCAGAAAAAGGGAAGCTGAGCTCGGAAAGGATAAATAATATTTCATGTTTTTTTTTACGGCCTCTCAAATAATTCAAATTATTTCAAAGGTAATTATATTTAGAAATGGCCGAATAATTTTCAAATTCTAAAACCTATATTTCTCCAAACTAGTTAGTGTCTACCATAACCTTAAAATAATTGAGGGCCGTAGGTTGGCCAGCCAGTAAGATACCCAAAGGAAAGGAACAGAGGAACAAAGAAAAGAGTTTCAGACATACTACAGTGAGAGTTGCTGGGAAAGATGAATATAAAAAAAGGAGCATCAAAACTACATCATCATCTAGTCTGTCTTTATGTACATATTTGCCAAGCATACGGTATCGAAAGACAATGCATTTCAATTAGCAATCTATACCGAACACGACATCATAATTTATTAATAATTTCCCTTAAGAAGCCGAAAAAAAAAATAGTTTAAAAGAACTGTAGTTAAATTACTATAAATTTAATAATCATTACCTACCAGGTAACAACGTGAATTTTAAACATTGTAATCAAAAAAAAAAAAAAATTGTGGTGGGTAAGTGATTCGATTTTATTGGCATTAAACCTATTTACCTTCATAAAAGCAAACTTAAATTCTAAAATCTAATAACATACCTAAAACCCTATAAAAAATAAGTACAAACTTTTAAAATAACTAAACAATTCTATAAATTACTATTTAAATCATAAACTATCCCAGTTAAATATTGCTGCATTGGTATGCAGTTTTAATTGTCAGTGTACTATACCAACCCAAAGAAAAAGAAAACAAATTAAATTTTTTTTTCTCCAAATACTGTACGAATATAGCAAAGTACATCAAACATCCAACATCATTGAAGCTCATCAAACATCGAACCGATCGTGAAGGCCTTCCCGTTCATCGATATTTGCAAAACTATTTATTGGTGAGTTGAGTAAATTGTGTTTTACTTTTTTAAGGTTAATATAAATTAAACAAATAGAAAAATACAGAATTAACCAAGGTTGGTTACCGAAACGAATAAAACCAACGACTTCGATTTTTTTTCCGATACGCTTATATTAGGTATTTTCTTGTTTCGATAACGGTGTACCGTTGTTGACCAGTAGTTTAATAGTATATTAAAACAAAAAGAAATAAAACATAGTTTCTCTTTGAAGTGATTGCAATACTGATTTTAAACTTTAAACTTAATGCAGGTAGTTTGTGCAATTCAGTTTTTGTGTTAAATTTTTTTAGAAAAAAAAAACTCGATGTTTTCATAGAAAAAAAAAACATAATTTTTATCTGCATTAGTAATACTGATAAACTGTCGATAACTACCCGAAAAAAAAACGTTATCGTTATCGTTAACGGTAACGGTATTTTTTATGATTTGTAGTTATACCCATAACGGTAATGGCATTTAATTGGGAACGGTATTCTAACGGTAACGCTAACCAACCATGGTATTAAAATAAAACAGAAAAAATTGTTTATCAGTGAATTATTAAATCAGTAGAGAGCTATCTCTAATCCACTCTTGTTTATACTTATTCTGTTTTGACTTTGAATAAATCTTGTTACACTGCATTATCATAAAACTTGTTACACAATTTAGATTTCCATCGGATATCAAAAGATTTTAACGTGATAGCTTTTAATATCTTTTCTTTGGTTTAAATACTTTTAACCCATTAATATTTTCGATTTCATTTCATCGAGCGTCATTATATCAAAAACAAAAAAAAAGCTTTTGCTTGTTAATGCCAATTTAATTAGTATCAGTATTGTTACCCATTCATAGTTATTAGTCGATAAACATTTTAAAATTCAATTTATTTAAGGTTCCTTTTAAACTTAGAATTTAAACAAATATGAAATAACCGTTCCAAGCGTTTATTATAATTTGCTTATAGTTATAATGTTAAATTTTTTTTCCCGTATGAAGAAATAATAACCCAAATTGTTTAAACAAATTTCAAAATTCAATTAATTAAATAGTCCTTACGTTTAGTTTTATTATCTAAGTAAATTTCAAAGCCCTAAGGAATGAATAAAACATGAAGTATTGTCATATGGATTACTAATTTTTTAGTGTTTCTTTAATGTGAAGATGGATTAAGATAGGTGCAACTGCGGGTTCCTGGGAAAATTAATACTTCGCCCCTGGGATACAGGTTACGGGAGGGTTTTGAGGCGAGAGACTTCACTTACACCATGAAGTCCCAAAATTATTATAGGATTCCTCTCAAATAGTATCTTCTGTATTTTTGCTTAGTGTGATGGCCATAAAGGGCATTTATTCAGCTTTATTTTATGGTCACCTTGGTCCATTAATTTGTTTTTCGTTCATAATAAATAAGGGAGTCTATAAAAAAAAATCTGTAGTGAAGACGCAGGATTAAGTTGGGAGAGAACACGAACCCCCCA